>CM057817.1:83339159-83519159 GCA_030067965.1 Latrodectus elegans | reverse complement strand
TAATAAAATTCAAAGCGGTTGTATTAAAACATAGATTTTTAAAATTTAAATTAACATCATAAAAGAATTGGAACTGAGAAAAATTAGTATTCAATTATATTTTAATTTTATAATTATTGTTTATAATTTCAAAATTTGGCTGAAATTTGTAATTTGGATAAAAAAATAATTTGAAATTTTAATTTCCTCAGTTAACCATAGTAGTTAGTTTTCTAAGTCATATTTAAATACATTCTATAATATTTTATTGATAAGCGTGGAAAGTTGTTTAAAAAAAATAACTTGTATGCATATAAAAGCAATTAAAAATAAATTATTGTAGCTTACGTTGTGCTGATGGCTATGATAACCTGAAAGAGCATAAGAATGAATCGAAATGCCTTCATCAACACAACACTCCTCTTAAATATTTCTTTAGAACATTATGACACGTATTTAGAGTTTAAAATTTAAAAGATTTTCCTAGAATTCTTTCAACTGAAGGTACGCCGCTTGAAGACCCATTGGTAGCAAAACCATCCCGTGTCAACTACCAATTCTAAAGCATCCATTAACTTGATAAATGAACTATACGATCTTGAACCGTAGCTGCTTAATTATGAAACTTTCTCAATTTCGCTGAGTTGGTTTAGGGATGCCAAAGGGAGGGAAGAACTTAGTAATTATATCGTCAAAATTATTAGCTACAGAGGAATACATGGAGCTCATTTGATATTGTTTACATGTCGTATAGAGGGAGAGCGACATGACTCGCATATTTCCAGGGAGATGATTAACTATTATACTTTAAATATAACCGCATTAGCCTTTTTCTTGTTAACTGATCCGTACTGGTGGTTTTAAGTTCATTGCACGGTGCTTGAATAGGTTGTGGTAAGTAGAGCGAGCAGTAATTGAGGTCGACAGCGTGTTGCCGCTAGTATTTCGACGTTTTTATCTGGCACTAAAGCATTAGTAGATATATTCAGATACCAAACCTGCTCTTGTACTTTAAAAAACTTTCTATTAAATGATATTTATAGTGGAAATTTTAAAATCTTTAATATTCCTGGAACGATGGGCTATTGCTCTGTAATTTATATAAGCAATTCAATGAATTACAGTTATTTTCTTTTATAATAGAATCGCTGTTTCATTAAAATTTTAATATATGGCGTGTAATAAAACAAATATTAAGTAAAAAGTTTTACAGAAAATATATTTTAATATAAAGATATAGGAATATTTAAGATCTTCAAGCATTAAAATAACGGAGAATAGGTATTTTTTTTTCATTTTCTTAGGCAATATTTTTCTTTCATAAATATATATTTCATTGCATTTCATAAACTTGTAAGTAACTCAAAATACTTTACAACCATATAAAAAAAATATCATGTTATTTTCATTAAAATCTTTTCCGTGCAGAATGTTTTTCGTATCGCATTTGTCAGGTAGGTAAAGGCAACATTCTTGTGTTCGGGAAGACAGTGTGCTCGATGCTTTATGTTGCTGTAAACTGGATCAATAATATCTAAGCAAATTGATTTTCCAATAGATAAGGTCTAATATATTTATCTTTTAAAAGTTTTGTGCAGTGGATAACAAAACTGTCTACTTGATAACATAAATGACAGCATAAATTTTATTTAAATCACTATGAGAAATATACAGTTAATATAGACAGAGAGTTGATTACAATGGTACAACAGTATCAAATGTCAATATATATATACCTGTTATTAAAATGTAATGCATTTCAAAATATCTCAAAAGGAAATATTTTAAAATATTACAGTACCTAATTATGCAAAAAGAACAATTTTAGTTTTAGAATTTATTAAAAATTATAAAATAACCTTAGGAAGACAAAAATGGTTTAAATATCTGACTGAAATTTAAAACAAATTACTAAATTAAAATGGTATTTGGTAGATATATATTAATAGAAATTTGCATGCGTTGGTATTTTATTATTTTTAAATTATATTTCACAAATCAGAATTGATTTTGGAGTGCAGTACTCACCTTATAGGTTAAAAATATCAAAAAGGCTTGAGATTATAAAAAAATGGCTTTATCTGCTTTCTTTAACTTAAAAAATTAAGTTCAAAAGAATTTTTGAAGAAACTGTGCGCATAGCGAAATTTATTACTCATAAATTTCAAAACATTTCATAGCTTTATCATCATAATATAATTAAAGATTTGAATATTATTTCAAATATGGAAATAAACATTTAATTTATATAATTTTTGCCTTTGAGGTATTTCTTTATTAAATTGTGTTAAACAAAAGATAATTTGTTGATTAATGCCATAAGAGCTTCATGTTATCATTTCAATATTTTTAGTTAAATATAGCATTCAAAGAAAGATCAGCTTCTAGTGGTCTCATTATTTTTTACTTCGCATCTCTTAAAATTAAGTACAGAAAAAGTAAAGAACTGAAAAGGAAAAATTCAGGCTAACATGAAATTTCATTTATATGTAAAGAAACATAAATGAGACTTCTGAATTTTAGCTATGGAACTAAATTAAAAATTCAAAGTCATGATACTTTAACAATAAGAAGGAAGCTACCCACCTAATAAGACCTCACATTTTTTAAGGTTGGATAGTGTGATTGGTTTCCCCTGTTGTTTCCAAGATCGCTCATTGATAACAAAAGATCCGATTTTTAAGATATATTTATTTACATTAACACACATAACACTAATTTATAGACAAAGACATAACTTTAGTTGATTAATTTTACATTCGAAATTTTCATCGCCTGGAAGCGGTACTTCCGCTACCACTCGTCGTGGCATACCCGTACTGTCTCTCTCTTTTCGACAAGCTTCCCCTATTTCTCAAGTGTCTTACCACTTAACGAACTCGAGGGCTCCCGTCCGCTAAGTGTTTGATCTTCACACCTTCCCTCCAGTTTTCATTGCTGGACCTTGTCCCGCAAATGGAAACTACGAAGAATTCTAGAAAGTTCCTTTTACCTTTTATCACCATTCCATCAAGAGCCAAATAATACCAACATTTTAAATTTAACTTAGTGCTTAACCTAGGTGCTGACATGCTTCAGCTTACACTTTTGTTTCATATTCTCTTTAAAGGAAAATATCCTATACTACTGCTATATTCATTATATTTATTACAACACAATATTATAAAGTAAGAAAATAAGAATCAATATCAACACAAAAACAATTATGTGCAAATATTATTCACACACAAACCTTATGAAAATTAACGACCCATAACAAATAGAAATAACTACATTATATTATATAAAGTTAAATATGAATATTATGATATATCAGAAATTATTTCTTTTTTTTTTTTTTTTTTTTTTATTTCTTACAAGATTCATTATAAAGAAAAATAATTAATCATCCTCATAAACCCTTGATAAGGCATCTGCGATAACATTATTACTACCGGGCTTATGAGCTATTTTGACCTGATAGCGAGAAAGAGCCAATGACCATCTCTGTAATCTGGCATTCTTCGGAATGCTTTCCGTAAGATATTTCAGAGGATTGTGATCTGTGAACAAATTTATGGAAGTTCCGTAAGTCCATGCTTCAAACTTACCAAGTGCCCATATCACAGCATACGCTTCTCTCTCGATGGTACTCCATTTGGTCTGCGCTGGAGTTAATTTCTGACTGGCGAAGGTTATAGGCTTAGGATTTCCATCTGTATCTCTCTGCATTAAGCATGCTCCAATGCCAGTAACCGAAGCATCTGTGTGCAGTTCAAATTGTTTATTTAAATCAGGGGTTGACAATGAAGTGACAGTACACAAACTATCTTTCAATGAGATGAAGGCCTTTTCTGTCTCTTCAGACCAAGGAATATCATTTGGGATAGATTTTCTGGTCAGGTCTGTTAATGGCTTAGCAATATTCGCATAATGAGGTACATATTCCCTATAATAGTTAAACAGTCCTAAAATCGATCTTAAGGCTTTCTTCGTTCTTGGCGATTTTAAGTTTTTGATAGCTGTAATTTTATCCGGATCGGGCCCATGCTCTCCTGATCCAACTACATGACCTAAGTATTTTACCTTCGATCGAGCAAAGGTACATTTCTCTAAATTTGCGGTAAAATTACACTGTTTTAATGTTTCCAAAACTGTTCTTAGATGGTTCAAATGTTCTTCCCAACTAGATGAATAAACTATGATATCATCCAGGAAACTTTCAACAAAATCATTATGAGGCCTTAGAATCTGATTCATAATTTGCTGAAAAGTAGCTGGAGCACCTGCAAGTCCAAATGGCATTACTTTCCACTGATACTGTCCTTTAGGTGAAACGAAACTTGTTAGTTCTCGACTATCTTGATCCAATGGAATTTCCCAATAACCTTTAAGGATATCTAGAGTTGATAGATAATTTGCCGCACCAGCTTTGAATCGTAATTCTTCTGAATTTTGCATTGGAAATGGAGCTATTTTAGACTCAGAATTCAGTCCCCGATAATCGACACATAGTCGAATCGTTCCATCTTTCTTTGCGACACATACAAGAGGATAAACAATCTCTGCGGAAGATGGTTCTATCAAATCCTTGTTTAATAGTTCTTTTATTTGATTTTCCACCTGAGGTTTTAGTGATTCTGGTATGCGGTATATGTGAGGCTGTTTCCTTTCGATTCCAGGTTTTAATGTTATTTTATGAGGTGGTACCTTAGCTCGTTTCAATTCACCATTGAATACGACTTTGTAGTCCTTAAGAATTGTTAAAAGCTGAGTCTTTGCTTCGGAGATAGATTTGAAAATTCGGTCTTTTCTTCTAGCTGTTTCCAACTGTCCTTTATTTCTCCAAGGCCTCCTAAAGGTACAGGTTGAACTTCTCCAAAATCTTCATCAGCTTCATATATTATGCCCACCATATTCATCGGTTGGATATATTTCCTTAGCTTATTTTGATGCAAATGACGGATGCTTCCATCCGGTAGCTTAACTGCATAAGAATGTGGTGATTTTTGCTCTACAATTTCCCTGGACCTTTCCACCTAGAACAAAGTTTGTTTGTAGAGTCTGGAATCAGCACAATAACTTCATCTCCAATAGATAATTCTTTTTCTTTGGATCTTAAATTATGATAATGTACATATTTCTCCTGTTGATTTTTAGTATGTTCATCGGCGTATTCCACAGCTTCCTGTAACCTATTTCTAACCTTCTGAAGATAATCAGTGATTGATTCACCAATACCTTGAGGTAAAACAACTTCATCTTCCCATGTAGATTTTAAAATAGCTAAAGGTCCAACTGGGGGGCGTCCATGAACGAGTAGGTAGGGTGAGACCCCAGTAGTAGCGTTTGGCACTTCACGATATGCCCACAAGAGAAAAGGCAACTGTTTGTCCCATCCTCTACCTTGCGACCTTATGGCATGATGCAACATTGATTTCATTGTGCCAATCCATCTTTCTATTAATCCGTTACTCTGTGGGTAACCTGGTGTAGAGAATTTTGGTACAGTCCCTAATCTTTTAAGAAATTCTTGCGTTAACTTTGCAGCAAAATTTGTTCCATTGTCCATAGCAATGATTCGAGGAATGCCAGTCCTCATAAAAATTTCCATAAAGGCATCGCATGTCGCTTTTGCCGTCAAAGTTTTAATCGGAATTGCCTCTGGCCACCGACTGTGCTGATCCATAACACACAACACATACTGATGTCCCCTTGAAGATTTAGGTTCAATAGGCCCTAAAATGTCAGCATTGACTACTTGGAAGGGAAGTTCTGGTCTACCAACAGCTTCTATAGGTCCTCTGTCTTTCAGTTTGGTTTTCCTCCGCAATTGACAATCGTGGCAAGATTCACACCAGCGTTTTACATCCCTTGGCAGACCTTCCCACCAAAAAGACATTGTAACTCTTTCCTTTGTTTTCCTAGAAGCAAGATGTCCTCCTGTTGGTATTTCGTGAGCCAATTTTAAAATTTCTTTTCTCCTGCACTCAGGAACTACAAGCTGTACATACTTCTGTCCTGCCACATTGCCTGTGTGGTACAATAAATCTGATTCCAACCAGTAATTATTCTTACGCTGTCTGGCATCTTCAAAACACCGATTTAATGTAGCACAGGACAACTGTTCTTTTCTAAATATCTTTGCTTGCGAAATTGGAGTACTATTTTCTTCATCCTTAATAGCGGTTATTTCTTTATTTGCCAAGTTACTTTCCACTGGAGTAGTTGAAACCTCTACTTCAGAATTTTCTAAATCAAATGTTCCTTGATTTGCTTCTATTGCCTGGTGAGCTTCTATTTTCCTTCCCTCCACATTGAAAGTACTGAAACTATTCCTTTCCTGTGGATATTTTTTATTTCCTCTCCAAGATATTTTCTTCTTTGTTCTTCCAACAAACTAAAAACTCTAGGAGTGATCAAAGCTTGCTCATGCAATCCTTCCACAACCGCAGCATGCACCATGATATACGGCCTGATATCATCATCTGCTGACCAAAGACTTAGTGGAATAGAAACAAGCTTTCCTTCAACCGGAGATCCAATTGCAGGCCTCAAGTAAATTTTCCCACTTGACTGCAACATTTCTTCTGGTACCACTGACTTCCGCAGTACTGTAATTTCCGCACCACTATCAATGATTCCTTGAAACTTATTATCTCCTATATTTAAATCAACTCGCAAAAGCTCACCATCCTTCTCACTGATTGGAATTTCCCAATCGAAACTTGCATTACCCATTTTAATGCAAAGTTCATTTAACCCTTTTTGCTTACCTCAGTTTCACTTATATTAGAAACTTGAGTTACCGTATTCATTTGCGGGCAGAATTTCTTCAAATGTCCCTCTTCCTGACATTTGTAACACTTCAATACCTTTCTATCTGGAGCGCAACTTGCGGTATTATTTCCTAAACGATTCTGTGGTCGTGGATTTGGGTTCTTTTGATAATTATAATATTCTTTCTTTTCCACAAAGTTTTTATTTCTAAGTTCACCTGGAAAATGTTTCCTTACAGTTTCGTTCTGTTTTGTTCCATGTGGGCCGGGAATAAATTTAGTATAATTGTGGGAATTATTTGCAAAACTTTTTGGCATCGAAACTAGGAAATTATCAATTTCCCTTACCAATTCAGGGACTGGAAGCCAATTTTCAGTCTCTTTCAGAAATATTTGAGATCTTACATGAGTAGGCAAACTCTCTTTTATTTTGTCAGCTACAATAAGCTCTTTAAGTTTAACAAATGTTTCTACATCTCTTGATTTTAAATACAGTTCTAATGCAGCTTCCACTCTGGACGCATACTGAGCATAACTTTCATTGTGTAATTTATAACAAGAATCAAAATTCTTTTTGTGTTGTAACGGAGTTATTCTATATTCCCTTAAAATGAAATTTTTGATTTTGTCATACTGATCTAAATCTTCTTCCGACAACATAGCATTAATACCTTTAGCACGACCCTTTAAACACTGTAAAATAATTTTCCCTTCGTACTGTTCGGGTACTTCATAAAGCTTGAACATCCTTTCTGCATGATGGAAAAAGAAAGGCCATTCTTCTGCTTGTTCTGGGGATCTAAAATTACCCCTTTCATTATATTTAAATAACCTAGAAATGTGTTTCCTAATTTATCTCGCCCATATTCTACCGTGCTTAATGAGTTGCCCTCATATTCCCTTTCTTTTATTTCTAATTCACGCATTTTAATTTCATGCTCACGTTCTCTTTGTTCTGCTTTGGCTTTTTCTCTTTCTATCCGATCGGAAATTATTGTATTTATTAATTCTCGAACAAATGATTCTTCAAAATGTTTAGATTGTGTAATCAAATTTTTTAAATCTATAACTTTCGCGTCCGGAGGAATCTGTTCTCCTAACTCACTAGCCAATATTAACAGATCCTCCTTTCGAGCTTTACCCAAGAATGCAAAGGCCATTTTAACAACTAATGTTATCGCAAATTACCAAACTTAAGTATCAACTATTCAAAGCAAAACATTTAAATCACACAAATCACCTTTCATTTGTTTAATCTATAAAACACTTTCGTTTACTTAATGTACCAAAAAAAAATTTAAGAAATTTATTCTAATAATAAATTTTAAATTTTATAGTTTCAATTTTCATTTCAACACACTGTAATATACTTAATACACACGATAATATACTATAATATGTATAAAACTTCAATTACATAATACCCATTAATGAATGAAAACAATTCAAAACAAGCTAAAAAATATACATATACGAATCATACTCCCAGTTTAGGTATTTCAATTTAAATAAATCTTTATCACAGAAGATCATTGAACATATAACCACTTAAATCAATAAAATGCTAAAATAATTTTTAGTAACATGCATTTATATCTTTATCATTATTAATATATGTAATTTTACCTTAAAATAATATGAATCAGAGTTACCGAAACAACCAAAAACTATTATTCATTGCAAGCACAATTACTCTCAAAATATAAAATAATTCAAAATTTCCTCTCATAAATGCTTCCCAATCTTGGTTTTGATACAAAATTTAAAATCTAAACTTAGTTACTTTACATAAATACTAAATACAATCATAGTAAATAATAAATATACCTAATAACATTGAATAATTCTGTGAAAATGCAATTTTTAATAATGTAAAACAATACTCAGTAAAAAGCATTTAAACTTTCTTGAAATAGTTTCTTATTCCATAAACTTTTATCATTTACATAATGAACAACAAAATGATAATGAAAATTCAAAGCAAAACATTTATATCCTACTATATCACATTAACACATTACACCAAACATACGTTTCAACAATTTACTATTCAATAATACAGTATCTTTTAAATTAATGCACATAACTCAAGAAATTGACAATTAGCAACAACATTATTATTCGACATAAATTTGTTTTAATAAACAGATTATTCCAAAAATATTTTTTTTCTAATAAATCAAAATTATATATATATACATATATATATATTTTTTTTTTTTTTAGTAATATCACCAGTTAGAGAAAACTTTTCTGAATATTAATGAACAAATGTCAATAACCAATATTATTTCGAACCAATATCGAACTTTTAAACATTTTCTCAATTAAATTAAACATTATACATATTTGTTTTTATCTTGATATTTTGAATATTTAAACATTTTTTTTTTCATTTATTACATTTACTTCTTAAACAAAACCCTACAAAGAAATTTACGAAAATTCTAAAACAAAATTTCCTTTAAATCATACATAATTAAAACATATATTGGCTCTTAATGGAAGGAGAAGCAATCAAAATATACAGACTCACGATTTTGTAGGTATTTTTCCATCATTAGGATCTCATCATTTTGTATTAATCCGGAATACATCCTGACGGCTGCGCCAATGTGATTGGTTTCCCCTGTTGTTTCCAAGATCGCTCATTGATAACAAAAGATCCGATTTTTAAGATATATTTATTTACATTAACACACATAACACTAATTTATAGACAAAGACATAACTTTAGTTGATTAATTTTACATTCGAAATTTTCATCGCCTGGAAGCGGTACTTCCGCTACCACTCGTCGTGGCATACCCGTACTGTCTCTCTCTTTTTCGACAAGCTTCCCCTATTTCTCAAGTGTCTTACCACTTAACGAACTCGAGGGCTCCCGTCCGCTAAGTGTTTGATCTTCACAGATAGGATCATCATTATGTTTTGTATGCACTTTTACATCTAATACTACTATCCAACGTTTAATATAATACTAGTTCAGTATAACATACACTAATATTATAATTCCACTGTTATATATTTTTTTTCTTAAACCCTGAGATAATTTGTTAACCCAATCGGTATGAACCCACTACTGACTAACATTTCCAATGTGAAATAAATGATCAGTAGTACGTTCAGGAATTTGAAAAATTATAGATCTACTATTTCAATGGAATTCGAAAAGTCGTAACATGAAACATTGTTTAGCTTTTTTCCCATAAATCTTGACAAGAAGTCATTCACAGTTTTTTAAGTTTTGATTCTTATGTAAGTAATATGATATGATTGGTAGATGTCAACCAAGTGTTGAACTACACATCGAAGTGGAAAATCGTAGGTATGATATCACTTTTGAATAAGGGAGCACAACTAGTGTTTCTTTATGAACACATTTTGGAGTAGGTGTTGGGGAGTATTCTATGTTTTCAATCTAAAGAAATGTGAATACGATTGACGATGTAAGAAAAGACCAGAAAGAAAGTTTGAGATTGATCTTCTAATCCATAAAGTTCTTCTAATCCATTCAAGTTCTTTGGAAATTCACTACATAGTATAAAATTTTTAATTGTATAAATCAATAGTGCTTAATATTCTTCTACCAAGGCTCTATAGCTTATTACAATGCAAGGCCATCTCTAATTGTCTTTGCTATCTGGTCCTACCCATTGGAAGACTCTTCCACAGTTTCCCTTATGAGATTAAAGACCTTTTAGACTGAATCAAGCTACCTTGGTTGCCTTCCCCGCTTTCTTTTTCCCATGAGATTAGTAAAAGTAAGCCTTTTTACTGCATTTGCAATGTCCGATCGATACAAATACCCGAGCTATCGTATCTATTGCATGTTATGAATTTAATGCTACCAGGTTGCATGTACTTTTGAAAGATTTTAAAATTAAACAAGCATCTCCAACTTTTAATCTCGTGAACTGCATCAAAATTTTTTCTCAAGATTTTAGATTCAAAGGGATGCTTAACATTAAATGACTTTAATATTTCTTCTAATGCGTTTATAAACTTTTTATTCCCCACAAATGCCGTATACGATTATGAAAAATAGAGATTTACTTGAACCGAATTTTTAATAATGCAGCTTGACATTAGTATCTACATAAGTCGATAAAGAAGATATTCACATATATTTTTTTGAAAGATATTATTCGCTTATCTCAAAAGTAATTAATTCGCATTAATAAAATGTTAGAATTTTGATATACTTCCATATATGATTAAAATAAAGGAATTCTGTGTAAACATTTTAACACTTTTAAATTATACCAAAGAATAAAATTGGTAATAAGAAATTAAAATAAAATTTTAGAAATATAATAATCAAGACAAATTTTAATGACTGATAATCTTTTAAAATGAATATTATATTTTTCATATATACAAAGTAAAATATACATATTTTAGAATATGATTCAGAATCATAACTTAAGGTGTATTTGAAAACATATTTATTAATTCAATGTAAAAAACATTAAAAGTTTTGGCTTAAATAAATCTATTACGCTATTATTATTACAGAATAAATTTATAAACATAAATATTTGAAAACAATAAAACGGATTATGATTTAATAATCATTGGCAAAAATTATTTTTAATTCATGATATATTCTTCAGTTTCATAAAAACCTTTGCCTTGGTATTAGCAAAGTTAAATATAGTTTTGTTTGTATGTCTTTTTCGTCACTTTTATTTTTGGCTTTCAACAAAAGTAGTGCCGCCTACCCTGTCTAGTGGTCAGAGTGCCTAACTGCAGATAGGGAAGTCCTGGGTTTGAATCCCAGTTCAGGCATGGATGCACTTCCTCTCTATCTATCCTGTCTTTGCTCTTTCCTTGTATGAATGGGCTGTGAATTGTTACCTACACTATAAATGGGTACCTATGGCATGTGTGTACTGAGGAAGTGGGACTCCACTCCAAATTACGAATGCAGTTGGAAAAGTGGAGCAGCACACCACATAATGTCAGCTTAGCTGGCACAAGACAACATCAACAGAAGTAGTTTCCATTTAGTTTCGGTTTTATCTGAGCAATTAAAAACACGCATGGATAGTTCATAATCAGAGTATGTGAATATCTAAACTCTGCAAAATAATGTCTTTATAGTTGCAAATTTTGCGTGTAATACTAATAATATTCCGAAAAAATGTTTAATTATTTTATATTTCTTATACATAACGGAAAAAGCATACAGTAGGTAATACATTTCATGAAAAATTTGTGTTTACCACTTACTGTAAAATAATAAAAAAATGCTGATCTTAAACATTGCAATGCTATAGATCACTGTATTTTAGAAAAAGAAAGACCAGACTTCATCCACAACATCATTTTATGAATATTGTTTGATTTTGTGATGTTTCCTTAAATTATTGTCCCAAAATTCATGAAGCATTGCATATAATTTATATTATTAGTAAATACTTTAGAGGCCATTGCAATCCTGCTTCAATTATCTTGCATAAGTCTACGAAACTAATTGCATCTTGCTGTCCTGAGAGCAAATAATAATTATTGTTGGTTGATAATTATTATATTTAGAATAAAACCTCAGACCTAAAAGGAACAGTAACTAAAAATATTCCTGATTTATTACAAATTTTATGATTTTAATTAATGAGACGAGAAGACTACTAAAATTTTAAGTTAATAAAGGGGATTTTTATAAAATAAATAGCAAATTTATTTCTGTAAATATGTCAAAATTTTGAATGAACTCCTAATAAATTTTATACAAATCATTTAATAGTGGTTTTTGTCAAATAGGTAAGTATTTTGATAATTCTGAAAAGATGGTTCGCAGTAAAAGATGAAGAAGATATTAAAAATGGTAAGTATTTCTGCATTTTTATATGTATTTTCAAATTATTTTTGCTGCATATATTTTGCTTTTTTTATAAACAATTTGGAAATGAATTAATGCATATGTTTAAAGAATGAATTAATGCACATGTTATTATATTTCATTTTTATCTATGTGTCATATTACAAAGTGCTCAATCATCAAGTATTTTCGCAACAAACCTATTTTCCCTTCATTCAGATTTATCATCAAATACGATTGCAAGAGACTTTAAACCTATCATACAATATTATAAAGCGGAAACAATTCCAATGGGCCACTGAAGTTATAACTAAATAATGTTCTTAAGTAATTTGTGCTGTTTAATCTTTTATTAACACGAATGAAGAGAGAGAGAGAGAGAGAAACAAATAGTATAAAACAAAATAAAAATAGATTCTTATGAATATAATTTAAATGATATATATATATATATATATATATATATATATATATATATATATATATATATATATATATATATATATATATATATGCAGGCATGTGTGTGTGTGTGTAAGATAAAACATGAAAAATATGAAATTAGAAAAACCTCTAAAATATACGAAACAAATGAAAAGAAGATAGCATAGGGACCACGCATTCATCAGGAGGGAGATGGCCAGCTATGAAAAAAGAAAGAACACTCTTTTCTGACAATCGTGAAGGACAAATGTCTAAAGATCTTCGAGCAATTCCCCAAAGAGTGTTCGCATTAAAAGAAATCAGGTAAAACATTTGAATAAATATAAATGCAGAAAATTAGAGATACTCACATAAATGAAACATACATACATACAGTAAAAAAGAAATATATATATATACACATTATATTTATATATATATATATATATATATTAAAATATTCAATATTAATATTTTAATAAAAAAAGTGAGAGTTAAAAATCTCATTCAATACAAATTATTTCTGGCTATATATATATTTTTTATACAAAATAAAAAAATCAATTATTTTACTTAAACAGAAATGATAAAATATTTTTAATTAAAATCCATAAGCAGGATTTCTCTTAATAGCAATCGTTTAAACTCCAAGGCTGCTGCTCTTCAAATTAAGCTTAAATTGTCATTCACAATTATTTGCACAAACGCAGAAATAGAGCAAGTTATATTTATTTCACTAAGGAAACAATTGAAGTATATTTTGAAACACAAGAATTGTTCATGCGAGATATTTGTGAGCTATCAATAAACAATGAATAAATAAATCAAACAAACTGCAAACTATGTCAATATTTACTTTTCTTCCAAACATTTCTGATATTTGCAATTTAACGAATAAAATTTTTGAAATGTTAAAAAGCATGGGATAGAAATTCAAATCAAAAGATACTAAAATTCTTATTGAGTTTTCGTTAATATAAATATGTATGTATATTTAATAAATTATTTATTTCACATTATATATATATATATATATATATATATATATATATATATATATATATATATATATATATGTATATATTCTTATGTATTTTCTTAACTAATAGAAAAGTGTGTGTGTGTTCTTCATTGTAAAACAATTTTCTTTCTTTTTAATTTATAATATTTGATCATCTGAACATTTTCATGTACACATACTTACACTCTTCATATATTTTGATGTTTTATACAAGCATATATTTTCATTTAATTAACTTCACTGATTTTTCGATATTTTTAAAACATTAGCAAGTATATTTTTCTAATAAATTTTGAATAATATAAATTGTTATACTTGTAGTACTTACTTGCTAAAATATCTGTCATTTAAATGCACGCACTAACAAAAGTAATTCAATATTTTCCTAATTTTTTCTCTCTTTTATCTTTTGAATAAAAAGTACATAATATTAGAAATTTGTGTTTTATACATTGCTTTTCTTTGATAATTATCAACTAATATATTTTCAACGTAAATTTGAGTAATATATATTAACCTATTTTTTATTTAAATTAAATTGTTTTATTATAAAATAAAATATTACGAAATCACCCTTAGATGAACGTACAAATTGTCATGGTTGTTAGAAATTTCAAGAATACAGTGGCCACAAGCACACACAGAAAAAAATGCATTAAACCAGATAATCATAGAACAATGTTTACAGTTATATAACAATTATAGTATATTTAACTTTAACCACCAAACGCCTTAGATAAGCATAGTTTTTATAGTAGAAAAAATTGTTTTGTCTGCTCACATTTATTATTTACAAATAGTATGTTATTTTGAAATTTTGCCCATTATTGCAAATCCAAATGAAAAATAAAGAATTAATTCAAATTAAAATTAGAATTACTGACTGTAGTAAATGCTGAATAAATTGAATTAAGAACAATATACATGATTGAGTAAAAAATAATATATTGTATTTTGTGTTCGAAATATTTAGAATCAAGCAATAGGCATGAGCCGAACTGTTAAGTAGTAGCAAGATTTTAGTGTAAGGTTTTATTAAATAAAAAGAAATTTGAATTTAGTTGTTTGGAAATCAAATAAAATTGATAAATTTTAATGAGTCTTTAATGTTGCCCAAAAATGATGCATACGTAAGAAAAACGCGATTCAATGCTAACATGTAAACCGTAGATTTCAAAATTTAAATTCCTAGTGTTCTTTTCTTTTTAGAAAATATTAACACAGTTGAAATTATCTGCTTTTATCTAGATTTGAGAGAAAAATACTTTTTATGCGGTGATTAAAAAAATACATTTTATACTTACGATAAAATAAGCCATTGAACGTACGTGTCTAACCTTTATATAATATTCATTTAGAAACGACAAATAAAATTTTCCTTACTCAACGATTTATAAACAGAAAATTAAATTTAAAAAATAACTTATAAGAATGAGCTCATTTATTTAGTTTCAAATAAGTCAACCCTTTATTTAGATAAAAAAAAAATGCTTACATACAGTTCATATGAATGTGTAATATGTGTTTAAATAAAGAAAACTATTTGAGCTCTTTAAAGTTCTAGTGATTTTATGTACACCAACTGTTACGAGGAATTTTGTTAGATTTTCTCTTTAAATAATCACCTGGATAAAAGAAATTACATCTGTTAGAACAAGGTATAATTTATTAATGATTAATAAAAATATGAAAAATATAATCACTGAAATGTTCATTTCAAAACTTTAAAATTACGTCATACATAACTGCTTCAGAAATGTCAAAAAAAGCTTATTGAAAAACAAGAAAATTGGCTTAAAATAAAAAAATTGTATCGTCTTTTAATTTTATTAAATTCTATACAAAATTTATTAAATGTTCAATTTACAGAAATATTTTCATCATCAGCATTAGCACGAAAGCCCTTTGTGGGCCTTGGCCTTCTTCAGAAGTCTCTGCCATTATACCCCTTTTCTAGAAATCGACCTCCAGTTCTTGACTTTAAGTATGTGGAAGTCTTCTTCCAGGCAGAGTCCTTCCATCTCTTTTTGGGTCTTCCTCTTGGTCTACTACAGAAAGGGGTGGTGTTGAAGACCTTGATTGGTGTTCTCTCTGTACTCATTCTCATGAGGTGGCCTGCCCATCTCATTCTAGATAGTTTTATTGATTTAATGATGTCCTCTTCTCCATAGATTTTGTACAGTTCAAAGTTATTCCTTTTTCGCCAGGTGTTATTTTCCAGGATAGCAACAAAAATAGCTCTTAGAACCTTTTTCTCAAAAATCGCCAATGTTTTCTCTTCCTTCATTGTCAAGGTTCATGTCTTTGAGGCGTAGGTTAGAACTGATTTAATCAATGTCTTGTATAACATATTTTGTCCTTCTCCTGACTGAGAACAGAAATATATTAAATACAAAAATACTAAATTTATTAAATTTTTATACGTTGAACGAATTTTAAGGAAAAAATATTTTCTGAATAAGAATATGAATTATGAAGACCATATTGAATTAAACTTTTTAATTCTCTTGAAAGTAAATAACTTCTTGAATTACCCTCATTTTTTATATCAAATGCTGTTTATTTAAAATATTTTTGTCATTTAAGATTTTATATATCAATTTTAACTGTTTGAACTTGTTCCGGGGATAATCTTGATGTGCACACATACATGCAGCTTCATCATAGAGAATATGGCTTAATTTTAAGACTGCGTTTTTAGAGGTGAAAGTTCCAATGTTTGATATCAACAGCTGTTAGAAAACAGACAATAGATGTTGTATTTCGATAGCTTGCACATTTATCAGAGTGGTGCTTGAGAGTTTTCATACTTCAAAAAGAGTATTTCAGAAATAATGTAAGTAAATACTAAATACGGTCCATTTTCTAAGTAGGTAAGATTTCTCATAAGAAACATTAGACAAAATGAAGAGATTATATATATAATTATTTATTAAGTTTAACATTTAGTATAGCCCAAATTATGGCTTATGACGTAATTAGTTTTTTATTTATTTATTTATTTGTGAATTATAGAAATACAAAATTACTTTCATTGATTTACACATAATAAATGAAAATATTTCTTAAACATAAATATAAATTACTGATAAAATTAATTTATAAAATGTTTTCACAACAGTATTACTTTTTTAGAACATAATTTTCTTCGGTATTAATATGCATTTCAACAAAATTAAATATTAAGTGGTATTCAAATATTTACTGAATTCGCAAATGATATTAGAACTCAATTGCCTTTTAAGTACTTTAATTAACAATATCTGCGAATGGTAAAATGTTTTCTCATGAGTCATCCATCTTCCAATCTCTGCCGCTAAAATTGGGTTGTCAGAGATATTTATTGGCGTGTCTTGAGAATTGGGAAATGTGAAGATAAAAGGGAAAATCAACCACCAATTGAGAAGGCAAAGTGAGTGTCCCTAGAAAGAATTATCAAGAGGTAAAAGAGATAATTTTGCCCCAACTAAGAAGAAAGCGCCACATCAGAAAATGCAACGATTAAGAACAAAACTGATATAACGGTCAGTTAATCTAAAAAGATAATAAATTTAGCTATTGAAAATGGTAAAATTTTTCTTTAGTTAAATTATATATAAAGATTAAAAAATATCAAGTTATAATAAATGTAAAGCTAATGCCATGTTTTATTTTTTTTTCATCAAAAGCTGTTTTGAAGATGAATGTTAATTATATGTGCATTTTTATTATTCAATTTTATTCTCATATAAATTAAATAAGCCAAATTTCATCAGAAAAATTCCTAAATGTAAACATGTAAACTAATATCAGTCAATTGCAACTGATTGATAAAATTTCAACAACTTGAAAAACTACATATGTCTTTTGTTGTTGTTAAACCAGCATGCTTTCCTGTAGCCTGAGTTGTGCTCTGCCAATTAGATCGAAGCAGCTGAGTAGAGTCCTCGTCATGTTGAAGCAAGCACCAGTAAAATGTCCCCCAATACTTGGCCATCCACCCCCAGAGGTATCATTTCACTTGGATGACATTGTGACCACACCAAGTTTTAACACGCCCCAGTAGTTTTTAAGCATGTGACTATTTTAGACTTTTTGCGTATGTTAATCAAGAATCCCTTCACCTCACTCACACCATTTATTACATTTTTATGGCAGACTGCTTGAGATACCATACTCTTGTTGTTTTTATACGAGTATTTTGTTGTTGTTGTTGTTGTTACTATTGACACTTGGACTAGCCAAGCTCGCTATGCCTCGGCTATGAGAATTTAAGTCAATTGGGGTCGTCTTTCGTTTAATCAGAGCGCCATAAAGATGAAAGTACGACTGTTACTCTTCAAATCCTCCGATAGGTGGCAGCACCAGAGGATCATCTCTTTTAATTTTGACATTGATCTGAAGGGAGAGTAAATTTCTAAAGACCATTGCACCCATGGTAACTGTTCAACGACCAACCACAGGACTTTTGACTCCACAGATTTAACGAGCTTTGTATATCGCATGTATTCTGCGGGTTTTGGTGGCATTGATATTCAAACCCCAACTCTTCCAGATGGATTACGAATATTTTAAAATACTAATAAGAAGCAAAATACTTCAATGCTTGCTATCTATTTTTTTTCAGTTTTAAATTAAAACATGCTTAAATTAAGTATTAAAAGTCATAATATGTTCTTTCTTTTTATTTTCCTAATTTCCGTAAGCTTTTCAAGAAAAAGGAACTGGTGGTATTAATTGAAAGTAAACTAAAAATGTTCTCAATATTTCTGTTTATTTATTTAATTTTATGTAAAACGTGTGTTATATGTAATACGTAATGTTTTTAAAAGGGATTCGTCATTTATAACATTAGATTTCTAGTTGCATTATAGCATTATAACTAGTTGCAATCCAGAATCCATATAATTTACTAGAATTTTCTTTGTTAGTATAATTCAACAGAAAATGATTACATAACGAAAACAAATCCAGCCTCATGCTTAAAAAAATGAAAACATGTTATTAATCTGAAACAAATGAATAAAAACAACAGATAATGATTATTATACCATTTTTTGTAATTAAAAGCCTTTTTAAAATACTTAGATGATTATATTTATAAGCCTGAACTTGATCAAAAATTTTATCTTGTAAGTTAAGTCGAAAAATGAAGAATTTCATTATTTCAAATAGGTGTGCCAAAACCAAGTATCATACAAATATAAAATAGGATTTGTTTCTAGCATGATTCCTAAGTAATCCTATAACTGAATGCTTATTCTAATAATTCTTATAACATTTCAGCATAGTTGCTTTTTATTTATTTTTAAAGTTATTAATAAATAAATAACTACGTCAAAATTTCTAATTAAAAACATTTCTGAATTTTTTAATGAAAGTATCCATTGTAATTTAATTTTAAACATCAAGAAGGAATAGTTCTAGTGGAATTTGGATAATTTAGTAATGCTCAGTAATCATTATTTTTTCTAATTTGGATCTAATTTTCTAATTAGGAATTTTTTTTCTAATTTGGGGAACAAAAAATTCACTTCAAATACTTTTATACTCTCTTACTTATCTCGTACATTATTTATATAAACGTATATTTGATAACAGGGTATTTTAAATTGAATTTATTGAAATTCCATATAAAGATAATTTTGCAAGAATACCAGCTTTGAAAATTGTTTTAGAAGATATAAAATATGTGAAATAGTGTACACGAATTTGTGAAAGCTCTTAATTAGGTTATGACAAAACATTTTCACAAATAAATAAACAAAAATACAAAATAAAGTAATTTTATTTATTGTTCAAAGTTCAAACATGAATAAATGATAGCATAGATTATATAAGAATTTATAGTGTTTAAAGTATGCTTATATTTTTATCAAATAAAATAAAATTTTAATGAATAAAATAAATATTGAGTGTTTCTATTTATCTGTCAATCATGTCTTCAGTATCTATATTCATATCCAAATACATAAATAGCGGTGCAGATGAGCCCAGGACTGTACCTTAAGGTACACGAATTTGGAATACTCACCTGTCACCAAGTGTCTAATCATTTCGAGCCATGATCAGGTGACGAGGTCACACCTTCCTCATCACATCCATGCTATAATATTAGCAGAGCTTTGAATGTTAACGTGGACACACTTCTCTAACCCATGGAGCTTCAGCAATCAAGTGAAGGAGAATGTTTTCACCCTACCAATTACTGGTTACAACGAATGTTGCTTCACTTTGCTTATCTTCGCGGAAAGAAGCTTGTAGCTACTGTGCCACTGGAGCTCAATATACAAATACATACGTACTTTGGCACAATAGCAAGAATATATAGAAAACATTTTACTCTTCATAACAGTCAGGTGGACTGTCCATAGATAGCTTGCCATAATCATTTGTTTCAAGAAAAGAAACTAAGAAAACTTCCTTACCAAACAGGCTGGCATATAGAAGGCAGATGTATTCCAACAGGCTCTATCTTACCGATTAGGCCACGAAGTGTTCAAATACAATAAACTTCAAATGATATATGTTCCGTTTAATAGATTCTACTGTTAACGCTGGTAGTAAGTAGGAAAAAAAAATTTTTTTTAGTCAATGACTTAATGGTTTGAGTGAGCGTACTCATGTGTGCGTACACTCAAGTGCAGATATGCGTGTCTTCATTTGCAAATATCCTATAATGAATATTAAATAATGTTTATGCTCACACAATTTTACAGCAAAATTCATTTCTTTTTCACGTTAGCTTAAAACAGAGCTATAATTTTACGTAATAACTAAATAAATTTTTTTCACTCGACGTAATTTTTTTCTATTATACTAAAATTACAACATTTGATAATATTCACAAATTGTTTTCTTTCTTTTTATTAAATCAAAGACTTTTAAAATTTTTCTTTATTATAAGATTCAAGAAATTTGCAGTTCTTTTATCTTATTTTTCAAGATTGATGTTCAGATAGAGTATAATTTAAAATTTGTGTCATCTTTAATTTAAGTGCAGCAGCTTGAAGATTAATCGAGAGCTAAGTCGATGAGGAACAATTTATTAAAATATTTTTCTTATATATTTTTCAATATTTTTATTTAGCTTATTTATTATATATATTTTTTAATTTGGGTTAGCCACTGACAAAATAATAAACTAATCTACTAAAAGTGGAGAAACTGCTGAAGTATATTTAGTTGGAAGTTATCTTTCTCCAGAACAATTTTTATTTTATATGAATATTCCTTTCCTATGTGGTTAAATTGTTCGCATAAGCAATAAATATAGAAAAATATAAAATAGAAAAAATATTTTCCTAACAATATTCATAACTAGTTTTAATATTGTGTGATGAAGTTAAAAATTGTAAGATGATTTACTAAAATTTAAGGAATTAGAAACTTAATTATAGCATCAAGAACTGTTTGCTAAGAAATTTGAGGTATGTTTGTTATGATAACTAAATGTTTTTGTGTCATTCAATAGATTTTTTAATTGTATTTAAATTTCAATATTTATTAATATTTACGAGTTTATCCTATTTTTTTCTCATAATTTGGTCATCTTAGCCCATAGAAAACTGAAGCAATGTCTTTTCTAATCTAATATTAATTCGGTATAAAATTGGCATCTCCATCTATATGATTTCTCGCCAAATATAGCGCTTTTTGTTTTGATCGTAGTGTTGCCAATTTCAGTTTTTGTTTTTATTGCAGTGTTGCCAAATTCAACTTTTATTACTTTTCTTAATTTTTGGTTGCCAGATTTTGCTTTTCTCATGTTTCACATAATTTTTATGTTATATAAGTGCTTTTTTTTCAGTGGCAACAGCTTTTTTCGTTTCACTTCGAGTTTCTTTGTTCTAACTTTCTTTGTTCTTTGCTCTGCGTTTCAATTGGAAGCCATTTGACTGCTGTTTGCTGTTATGGGAACAAGTAGGGGATTCCCCTCTGTTGTTTCATTGTCGCCAGATTTCAAACATCGTATTTTTTTTTTCTTTTCTTTTTTTTTTTTTTTTTTTACCATTTCTTTTATTTTATTTATTTATTATATCTTTTTTTTTAGTTTGTATATAAATTTTAATTTATTTGTATATTTTTTATATTTTTAACATCGTTAACTGTTATTTTTTCCCAATTTCGTTTTTAAATTTATATAAATCTTATATATGTTTGTTAATTTATTATAATATTTTTCTTATATATTTTTCCCCATATTTTTATTTAATTAATTTATTATGCGTATATATATATTATTTATTTGTATTTTTTATATTTTTAACATCGTAAACTGTTATTTTTCCCAATTTCGTTTAATTAATTTATACAAATCTTATATATTTTTCTTAGCATATTATTAAATTTTTCTTATATATTTTTCCATAATGTCTCATGTGCACAATGTTGTTGACATACACATGCTTATTTTTCGAACTTCGGGAAAATACCCGTGTTAAAAAACTCACGCTTAGCTTAGCGACTTGGCGACTTAAAAAATTCACCATGTTCGCTAATAGAAGGGGATACATTTACTAGATCTAATAATTCTGATGCAGCAATATTTCATTAATTATTTACTTTTATTATACTTCTCTTTTACAGATGAATATTACCTATGATCTTGACAAAAAATAATGAGCATATTTACACATATTTTCATTTGTATTCTGTAAACTTTTTTCCTGGCGCTTTTTATCATTGATGACTCTGCCATCTGGCGTTCAACTATGAAAATAAAAACTCATCTAGTTCATCTTAAAAGTTACTTTTATTTCAATTTTAATTTTATATGTATATTCTCTCCTTATTTGTACGTAAATACCACTAAATTAAACTCATTAAGCCCTAAATAAATAAATTAAGCATAAGTTAATGAATAAAAATAGAAACAGATGAGAGAAATAAATTTTTAAAAAACATTTTGAATCTTTTTACACAATAGTACCAAAACAAAGTAATATGTCCATTTGAAAAATATTTAAAAAATTTTCTATCTAAATTTTACTAAGAATCACAAATTTTAATTTCGATAATAAAATTAAGGAAACTCAAAAAATAAAAAAAAAATTTGCTTTATTGAAAATCAAATTACTTAATCCTATTTCACTTTATAATATTTACATTTATTTATTGATTATTTTTTTTGAGACAATTATATCTCAGGGCATATTTGAAATTACTATCATGCATCTGTATTATCTAAATTTGGTTTAAACAACAAATTTCTATATAAAACCATTATTATTTGAATCATCATAATATGACACAAAAATAATAAATTTCCTTCAATTCTATTTATACTGGCATGTCGCAGTTTTTCATGTGTTTTTTGTTAATATAAGAAGAATAAATAAAGAGGCTCAACTTTATTTAAAAAAATTTCCGCTATCCCACTTAGCAATAATTTTAATTTTTGTTTATATTTTTATTCATGTATTTGATTTTCCGTTTATAAAATATATTATTCACTAAGAAATTCTTTCTGTCAATGTATTAAATCAGTGTATCATTTCCTATCATGTTTCATTAATTTCTTAAAGCAGTGCTTTACTTTATTGATTTCTTTTAGAGTTTAATTTGAATTTAAAATTTAATGTTTTGCAGACCTTAAACTCAATTGAACACAAATTTGCTTAAAAATTATCTCGGTATTCTTCCAACAAACTTTATATATTATATAATTGTAATGTTACTTAATTGATCAACAGATGGCGCCACTGCAATATTTTCTCACATTTCTCGTTGAAAACATAACAAAGTAACCTTCCTGCCTTTTTTAAATTTTAAAAGATTTAGAATGTCAAATAGAAAACCGAGTGAATATTTCTTCACATTTTAGAATATCAACAGACGATGCAATTCAGAAATCATGGAACTTGTCTATTATTGGAGTTTTCTCTCCAATAATAGACAAGTTCCAATATTATTGGAACTTGTCTATTATTGAAAAAAAACTCTTTTCAGAAGGCCATTCAGATATTTGCAGTCAAAAAAGTACTGTGAATGACTGTTTGATCTTTGTCGGTATGTCTGTTTGGAGTTCTTTAACTAACGTAAGCCATAGATGATCCAGATAACGAGGTCAAAATTGATTAATCGCTTCTTCGTGGTAAGCAAAAATTCAACAGATATACATACTTATCGGGAATGAATATAGCAAAGATTTGTCATTAAGCGATTTTGGTGCTGAAAACATCACAAGCAAAGAAGTCACCGCAAATGAATACAGAAGCTCTTGTATTCAAGTTTCATATATCAAACTGACTAACTCAAAAACTTTTACACTTTAAAAAAAAAAGAGAGAGAGAGAGAGAGATGCCAAACATTGCTCCCAATAATCCTTCTCTAAGTTGTAACAAAATCTTAAGTAACGAATCATCTGCTTATAAAACGTTATCCAGATTAGGATATAGTCATGGGATTGTCAGTCATCAAAAATATTTTGTGAATCTTTCAAATAATGCCAACACTCAAACAGTTTCTTGGATATTTTGAAGTTGTGGAGTATTAGCAACAAGAGAAGTATGACATTAGGAATATTAAAGAGGTTTCTTGTCGAAGCGTGGTTGAGATCGTATAACAAAAGCGAAGATTATTTTCTAGCTATTTTATGTAACATTTAGGAAATATACGTCTAATCCTTGTTAAAATGAAAATAGTTTAATAATTGCTAATATTTTATTTTTATTGAATTTATTATTTTATTTCATATAAATTACATTTTATTTAATTCTGTATAACATATATAAAAACTGAATTTCTTTTAAAAATTTTTAAATATAAAACATATATTTTAAGTAATTAAATAAAGCATTATAAAATTATTTTACAAATATGTTAGTGCCGCCACCTATTGATGCACAGAGTAAATACTCAATTGAAAGTAAGCTAGGTTACAAATTTAGAAAATAATGAATTATTTTTATTACATTTTACAGTTATTCTGTTATTTTCTATTTCATTGATCTTCATTACCACTCAATTTTATAATTTTAAGCTCAAAAATTTATCATTCTCCAGCAAGCACAATATAAGAACGATTATTTTTAAATAAAATTAAGTTATCATATTACTGCTTTATTTCATTTCCTAACTGACTATTTCTCTTAGCCTTGTCATTTGATGTATGTTTGTTATCTAGGTTTTCATTCAAATCAAAAATGTTTGCATAAATTGTTTTACAGAAATTTTATCGAACATGGTAGTAATTGAGTTCACACCTTTGTTAAATGGAGTACATACGATATAATTTTACTATGCTTATAGAATTTGTGATTTTGCATTTATGCTATAAAAAAATTGTTAAGCAGAGATCTATAAAAAAAGAGAGAGCTTGAAGAAGCTCAATATATTTAATAATAATGATTTTGATAGGAATTTAATAATTTTTTATTACTAAATAGATACAGTAATTACAATTTGAAAAATTTGAATTCTTCTTTAATTGCAAAAAACAAATTCATTTCAAACATTTTTGGCTTTAAATTAAGCATTAGGATTATACTAACCAAAAGGTTTAAAGAACAGAAAAGTTAAAAGAGTTAACCTCTGAAAAAATAATGTGGTTATAAAAGAAAGAAAAAAAATTCCTGCGCATTTAGTTATTTTTACTTTAAATGTTTTATTAGCAACTATTGTACTTCAATTCAAACATTCATACATTACTTTAAAGTTTCAACTACTTCATAATATCACAATTCGCATATGTGTTTTCTACTTTGTAAATATTTTTGTATTTAATAATTGTAAGTATTTTGATAATTTTGTGTAAATTAATATACATACGTACACGTGAGCCCTATTTAAACAACAATTATTTAAGTACACTGTGTAATAAATACATCTACATCTACCATAAGTTTGAAAGTTCCATTTTCATGCTCTTCAAAGATTGCAAGATGTCCTGAATAAAATATGGCTTAACTTACTCCTAGGAAGACATAAACGTTCTGGTGGTTTGCAGTTGTTTCCTTTCAGTGGATTTTAAAATAAAAATACCCTGTAACACAGACATTGGTAATTTGCGAAATATTAACAAGAAGCACCTTGAAATTAGGTTTGAATATATTAACGTTAACAACTACAGGTCACACAGTCGATGACTCATATGAAAATATCCATTTATATTTACCATGGTATTTTCATAAAATAAAGCTTTTTATGGAGGTTATTTCGGTCAATCGAAATCCGATTGATGTGAAACCATTGTCTAACTTTATGATGTAAACAATTCTAAAAATATAGAGAAAGGAAGCCTTCACTCAATATTACATACTCTTGTAAACTTTTAAAAATGCGAAGAAATTTACAGTCAATAAATGAAAATTTTTTTTAAAAAATACTTCTCAGCGTTTAAAAATGTCTATCAAAGTGGCAGTGTAAAGTTCTCCTAGTAATATTATATAAATTTTGGGATTTAGTGGTCGTGTTCGATGCGAAGAACAGAATCAAAACTTCAATTCAAGGAAACGTTTATAACATTCTACTATATCACAAGACGGTCGCATACCAAGTGGCTGGGTTCGTTCGTACTCCTCTCTCAACTGGTATATAACGTGGTCCCGCGCGCCTACTTCCCCCAACAGGAAATAGGCGGTCGGAATGCATTTCCTGTCCGAACTGTAGGTTCATACCTGGAAGCGTGGGGATTTATTTCACCCCTTTCCGGATGGACTGAGAAGGGGAAATGGCATTTCCGTTACTAATTAAGGATATAAGAACGAGATCACTACATAAGCAATAGCATTTAATTAAAATGTTTCAATAAATCAATGATTAATTATAGCATTATGCTTTAAAATTCTCTTAAATAAGAGATTCTACAATTTAAAAATCATCAAACCTTTTTTTTTTGATGACATGAAACATGAAATGATAACATGAAAAATTAGCTTTCAATTGATGACACAATTTAAGAGTCCGAAACGATAATATTTTGTCTACGTTGTCTAATTTTTGATTTTTTGGTTTTTGGATCTTTTGATTTGAGCACACAAATACAAGCCAGTTATGATTGCTAGGGATCATTTAATATTTTTATAATGAATACTTTCTAATTCAAATTATTATTTGATTTTCACAAATAAGGGTTATATATTTCATATTTTTGCAAAATTCACTTGCAACCGCAACGATTCCTGTTTTCTAAAAGTAAAATGAAATCAATTAGCTTAGAAAGATTTAAGATCCATGATTGATTCCAGTTTATGTTAAAATATTTTTATAGACCCGAGAAAATTCTGAAATAATTAAATATTTAAAATTGATTTTAGAATAAGCATTTAGTAAGAATTTGTTTCATAGATGGCAGCACTAAGCATTTATGGCTTAAAAGTTTATATCTGTTTTTACATATGTACGAAAATTTGATTACATTGATGGCGTCATCTTTTAGTATTTAAATTTATATTCCACGCTAGAATCCTACTAATTTATGAGCTGTTAATATACCTTAACTGTTGCTTCTATAGTATGCTTTTAGGCATTCTTTTGAACCCTAATATTTATTACATAATACTTAAAAATCCTAAATAGTAAATAATGGCTTCATGACATTATTTTCTCGGTTATTTTTTTCCATTACTCAACCAATATGGGTTAAGTAATAGAAAAAATACATATATATGTATAAGCAAAAATATGTAATTCACATAAAATTTTCTGCACATTCGAATCTCACCTCAGAAGATATCACCTTCTCAGATGGGATATTTGCAAAAGGTTAGATTTGAATCATATATATGTTCAGATATCAACCAATTATGTTTACTTTTAATCACCATAGCTGATTGTATATAAAAAATATCTTATGCTGCTTACGATTTTCCATAGTCTACATTTTTTCTACCTTATTCAAACAATGAGATGATATGAAATTTAATAATTTATTATAATGCTTATACAAAACAGTGCTTGTGTGTAAGAGATTAAAAATACTTTGAGGAATTTAAAAACATCTCCAGCTGACCATTGATATCAATTTCTGCTTGTTTCTGATGAATACTTAAATATTTTTACTGCGCATCTTCTAATTTACACTAAACCATTGTTCTTAAGATGTAGTTTTAAGATGAGTTAGTTTGTCATTTAAAACAATTTATATTTAAGAAAAAAAAAAAAACTAAAAATATTATGAAAGAAAATTAAAACGAAGTGATTAGAAAATTCGCATTCTCTCTCTTGCCGTTTTTTTTTTTTTTTTTTTTTTTTTTGTTACTTAAATATCATATTTAATATCATATTTTGTTAAGATTAAACAAAATGCGTTACTTTATTGTACATTTCTTATTTGAAAATATTTGATATTTAAAGTTTGCAGTAAAGAAGCTAAATACTTTCGTTTTTGTATATTTTATCTCACTGATATATGTAACACAAATATAGATATTTATAGCTAAAAAAGTAATATTTTTGTAACAATTAGAGGGAAAAATACTAGATATGTTTTCTTTTAAATCAAAACTTAGTAATATTCAATCAAAAATGCCAAAAATTACATCAAATTTAGTAATCAGCAAAGTTAACATTTCTAATGTGTTCAACAAGAAATGACACAAAAACTTATTCAATAATGTATGGACTGATAGAATGTGTCAGTTTGCAACGCACAAAACTTACAGAGTTTTAAAACATATTTAAAAATAAATTGCAAAATTCATCTAGTAAAATTTTCTAAGAAACCGGGTTAGATCTAGTTTTTAAAATCCTGTAGAGAATTATTTCTTTTTCCTTCAAGCTGTCAAAAACTCCTTCCGTAAAAATGAGTGCCTGAACACGCATCTGTGATATACAATTCCATAGATTTCTTTCCCCTTTTGAGCACTAGGCTTTCTTCCCATCAGACTGGCCTCGGGGAGTTGAGGGAGATTTAACTGCCGGTCTTTTAGGGGTCCGAAAGTCAAAAAATGAAAAATGCTAGTGGTGAGAATTTCGGTGAAAATCCGGTATGTTGGTTCTTTTCTCTAAGAAAACGCCAATTTGTTCTCCGCAGATTTTTTTTCCACTGTATTTAGATTACTTGTTTTTCAATGAAGGGAAATGTTTTTTCAATGCCTCGACCTATAGGACTGATGAAGAAATTAGAAAATAATTTTATAAGTCGGAAAAAAGCTTTGCAAATAATGACACTGATTTTTAGGATGAATCTGTGAATCAAATGATATTTTTCTTGATGACAATATGGATATTGATTCATCAAAATCATTTCATTTTCATGGGCCATAATGTCATTGAAAATACGAAGCTCATTATTTTTTTTATTTCCAAAAATGTTAAGTATAACTGCCTGAATAAGATGCATATGTTTTTTTATTTGCGTGTATTTCATACTAGTTTGCTGGGGTAACAGATATGATTTGCAAATCTTCGCATTTAGTCGGGGAATCAAAAGTATTGAATCAAAATGAATTGGAATTGTAAATTACAATTAAAATAATTTTTTTAACATATCATTCTAATTGAATAGATTGATAAAGGTTATATGCATGAATAATAATCAATTTGAGTAATTAATAAAAATTATCATTTTTCAACAGATTATGTAAAGTGAATGATTTTTCTTAATTATAACATTTTTGATAAATAATTTTTTTTTTTTTTTATGACGCATAAATAAATTTTTGTTTCTTGATAGATATAAGACATTATTAATAAAATGTATGATAAATACTGATAAAAATTATAGCAGAAATTGTGTGTGCTAAATATCTGATTTTACAAAAGCAGCTTTTAAAGTTTTCTTTGAAAAGGTTATAATTTTTTCGAACAACTAACTATTGATCGTGTCGTAATGAACTTCATTGGAAGAGAGAGAGAGAATGGCCTTTATAAATGTAAACAATTTATTCCTAAAAAAAGGAGAGGTGGAATTCAATATTACAAATGCATTGTTTGTAAAACATGTAAAATGTTCAATTTATATTGTAATAAAAGTACATACAATCATTTTGACAACATGCATTTTTTGGTATACAAGAAATATATTTTAAAAATAATTTGAGAGACTTTAATGCATTTATTTCATACTCGAAACAAATAAAGGGATATTTGTGAGAGTCCGAGAATTTCCTGCCAAATGTATATATACAGAATGACACCTCTCCAAGTTAAATAATACCAGATAAAAGTGATACTCATCCTAATATCTTAGTATACTTAAGACCAATGAACACAGTTATTATTCCAAATAACAATGTTTACGATTTTGGTGGTGATTGTAATCGTAAACATTGTTATTTGGAAAACGATGTATTTACTAAAAAAGCTACCAAACCTTATCGGAAATGACATTTAAATCAAGAAACAATGATTAAAGAAAAATACCCTGATTTAAATACTGAAAAATTGAATATAAAAAAATCAGTCTTTATCTGTTATTGAATTCTATTCTATTTTCAAAATTGAAATATATATATACATATACATATATATATATATGCATTTTGTATTCATTGAAAAAATAAAAAAAATGTTTCATTTTCCTTTGTTGTGAAAATTATTATTTGATAATACCTAAGATTTATTCATTCATTCACTTTATTAACTTAATCGGTTGATTTTCATGCAGTAACAACATTAATTTTTATGCGATACATTCAACATAACCTTATCTTAAAATAATATAAGGAATGAAATTTTTACAGATGTTTCATTTAGATCTATGCGAATCTTTAAGAAACATACTTTTCAGGATGAAGGATCTCTGATTCCATGTAGTCATTTTTGAATTCTAATAATAGAGCTAGTTCTCCGCTTTTTTTGGGTTCATATCTATTGAGATGCATATAAGAGTCCCCCCCCCCCCATATGGCATTCTGGAAAATATGCAGTATTTTTTATAAAATGTGTATATTCATTTAATTCCTTGCCAACAAAAACGAGTAGCTAGATTTAAATAGAAATAAAATGAAACACGTGATTCATGTTACAATTTGAGTAGTCAAACTGTTCGCCACAGTTGTTACACTATCAGTTGACTACACACAGTTAAAGTACACAGTAGTGCATACTACACACAGTATCAAACTACCTACATAAAGTTAAACAGGATTTTGATAACTTAAGCTATTTAGCTTATTAAATTTTTATCAAAGAAATTATTTTAGAACAATGAATTCAAAAGTCTATTTTTAGAGATGTTCTTTGTTTTCCTCTCTTTTCAAAAACTATGAATTCCATAAAAATGTTTTCATATACTTATAATTGTATAAAACAAACTATCTTAAAAAATACATCGAGAGAAAATAAATAATCCTTTCTTTTAAAATAACAGTGTAAGAGATGGCTCTGATTCAGAAAGAACAAAATTTTACAATTTTAGTGTATAACAAAAACGACATAAGTAATTAACCTGATAACATTGTGGAGGTCGTATGGATAAATTTTTATTCTGCAATATTCTTCATGCGCATATGAAGCATTTTTATCTGATTTGCTGAAACATAAAAAGAGAATATGATATTATTAATATTTAATTTCAAATATGCTGTTTTTCGAAATGTTTTTGTTCTGGTTCAACTTTTTTTTGATCATCTGTTCTCTTATACTCATTTACATTTGTTTTATTTTAAAAGCACCAGAGACTTTCAATTTATCTTTACAGTGTTAAAAATCTCAATGAAATTTATCATGCATGCATAATTATTTATTTCTTCCAATAAATAACTTTAGAATATTTTTCTTGAATAAATAAATATGCCAAAATAAGGTTTATAAAAATGTGTTCAAATTTATTTCGAACAAAATTAAAATGTAATGAGCTTACAATCACACATATAATATAAAAAAATAATAATAATAAAAAGTCAATACATTTTATGAATTTTTTACTGAAACAAAGATTTAAAATTGCGAAATTGTTGGAGCAAGATATATCTATATTTTAATATCATATATCGGTATTCTTTTTTGAACATTGATGTAATATAATTTTTTTTTGTTAAACATCAAAAAAATCTATTAAATTATATAAATTACCAAACAAAAACTCTATCTAGATTTTTTTTGACATATTGTGTCAAATTATGTATACTAGAAAAGTCGATTGCTTATTGATAAGCATGGTATTTATGGTAAACCCCTACTCTTTGGTGAAAGTTATGGCAGACTTTGTGAGGGAATTCGCTTTCAAAAGATTCGTCATGGCGTGTGTGGGGAGAAAATGACCCCCTTCTTTCTTCCAGGGGGTAAGGAATGCCCCTTTTCTCGCACCGCGGTAGTATCATTTTGTTGACACGAAAATGCCGAAATGCGAAGGTTAACTGCTGGGGGGGGGGGTGGGCATATATACAGGCGTCGTTTTGGCGAAGGTTTAACTGCCTCTGGTGTATATCCATGCCTTTCTGAAGTATGATCCCCTTCAATGCCCTGTTATCAGTAAAGCTATTCCCACTCCTTGGAACACAATAAATGACCTTTGCAGTGCTTAAAGGGGGATTTACTTATTTCAAAGAAGGGGAGCGGAGACAGAATGTTCCCGTGTTCCTGTTTCAGAAGGTTACTTTTCATTCTCTTTCGCTTTCATTTCACTTAGCGTTCAGCTTCTCCGTTTCTTGTGCAAAAGCTTTTAATTTTTCATACGAATGTCTGATAGTAAGTTAGTTGACTCTATTTTCTTTCATCCAAGTTTTAATATATTTTATATTATATGCTCTATACTTTAAATTTTGCATTTTCTTTTTTTCTTTCTTTTTTGCGAAGTAAGCAGTTCTTTACTGTGAGTCAGGCCTCTATTTTTCTCCAATACACTGCATATTACATACGCCAGTGTGTAAAACGATGGCCCCGAGTATCGAATCTTGTAATTTTTCCTCAACAGGTTAAAGGTAAGTTTCAAATGTCAGAAATTGCATAAACGTTTCATATTATTATTTCAAATTCAAATCTATTGGATTTTTATAAATGCATCTGAACTTCTATTTGAAGCATTAGTGAATGAATATAAAAAATTTTACATATTGTTTCAAGGTGACTAATTTTGGAAAGAAATTGAGTAAAAATTAATGAGGTATCTTATAGTAAAAACGGAAAATTATGTCTTCAGTTAATGGATATCGAAGTGTGTCTGAGGATACAATTGAAGAACAAAAAGAAATTGTAAAAAATTATATTTATTAAAAAATGTGTTCCGAAATTAATTTTCTAACACTATTTAAAATATTTTTCAGATTTGAGTCTACAATAAACTGTTCAGAATATATTTTTTTAAAAAAAATTCCTTCCTTATGAATAATAATTATATTATAGTGTACGAATATTGCAATATTTTAATTATTAAAAAAAATTGACGTTTTTCTGATTTCTAACATATATCTCCTCAATTTTTAAACATTAAAAAATCAATAGAAAATTAAATCATTCGATCTTAAAGGTAATTTATATCTTTTATAATTTTACATTAATTTAATGCTACCTTTCGAACTACAGATGGACTACGATGTTAAAAAAAAAAAAAAAGTTATATTTCTCAATTTTACATTTCGTATATGTTTTTTATGAAATTCAAGACCCTATTCCAAACGAGAACACTGACCCAGCAAGTGCATTCTTGGAATTTGTGCCCTAAAATCTCCAACCAGTATTACTGTATTTTAATAAATGTATTTAATGTAATGTAGTTAAAAGCTGCATATAGTAGTGTAAAATAGGTTGTGTATTTTTTTTTCTTCAAAATATAAATTTTTGCAAACATACTTATACAATTTTAAAATGTGTTAGAAAGTAAAAAAAAAAAAAAAAAAAAACTGAATTTAGCGTGAAATTTTTTTATGTTAACTTTTAGTATGCTTAATTGTACAGTATATAAAAATACTCACATTAGCATGCAAATTTAATCATAGATTTTCTGCATATTCATGAACACAAATTATAACTTCTTTTGATCTCAGAACATTTTACTGAAATCTGTTTAAAAGAAGTACGCTTCTTTATCTTTCGACATAACTCATTTTAACAACGCTTCTTGTTGAAGGCTAAATTTAAGTCTTTTGATAATTTATAAATATTTTTTTTACCAGGTATTACGCATTTACTGGAGTTAATAGATGACTTATGCATTCCATTAAAAATATAATATATTTATGTGCAACCTTATAAAGAAATAAGGTGTAAAAATGTTTAATCTTTATATCAATATCATGCTTTAGGTACAAAAAAAAAAAAAAGCATAATAACGTGTTTCTCCCCATGCGAATAATCTAATCGCTTTTTCCGATATTTTATCGACCCCTTCTCAAAATAAAATCATGTGTCGCAGCATAAATAAAACGTCTTTATACACTTGAAACTGCGCATATCGAGCCTTTTATTAGTCTCATAGCGAGCGGTTAAATATAAGTTTCCGTCCGCAGAAATGTTACATGGATGAGTTTCATAAATTCGGAAAGGTTTATGGCCGTAAAACATATTACACGGGATCCAAAGTTAGGCTTTTAAGGTAGATTTCTTCTGCGATAAGTGCGGCATTCTAACAACTCTTACTGCTATAAAATCTGATATTCTGTATAACTTCTACCAGATGAAAAAAAAGAAAAGTAAAAGCCTCTTTAAAATGTTGAGAATGCAAAGCTAATAGTTAAAAAAAATATTTATTGTCTTAAAAAGAAAAGTCAACTTAAGATATTAACATTTTTCACAAGCATTTGTTTTTGTTGAGAGCTTTTGACGTTACTATAATGACATAGGGTTTTCTTTTAAAAAGAGAAATTTATAATGTATTTTATTAATATTCGTGACATTATAATACTGAAGTAGAATATGAAATTGTTCGCTAGCTTCTCTTAACACATGTCTAGTTGTGCATAAATAAAAAATAGTGAATTTTGGCTTAATTTCTTTTAATAATATTTGTGCCATTTATTTTCAACAGTATAATAGCACATTACATATATTAGAACTTAATGTATAGTAAAATAAAAATTTAATGCTTATGTGTTCCCGCACCCCAACTATAGTAGGTTTCATTTTTGCAATTTTTAGATGCTGGCTTCCTTTTATTTTGATTAAAGAAAATATGTTTTTTTATGTTAATTTGAATAATTAGATTCTAAATAAATAATGTTTAATATTTCATCTTTGGTAAAGTGTGAGAATTTGATTAGTGTTTTTCACTTTCAGTTTCTTTTTGTCTTATACTACACTCATTAGGTAACTAAAGATCCAGTAAGTTGAAATAAAATCAAAAATTCTAATATGAATATAAAATATAACAGAATGATATCAAACTAGTTTCAACAATTATTGATGAAATGAATCAAAAATTAAACATTAATTTGTTTTTTTGTTTTGTTTTTTAATCAAATAGTCGTTATTTTGAACTTCTTAGAGAAAAAAGAAGCTTTTTTGTGCATGCATGTCTAAAATAATTTGGATATTACATGCCCAAATATACTTATTAAATAAATGGAATACATAAAGAAATAAAGACATCTTAATTAAAATTGGTATATCCAAAACAGTGAAAGAATACGATTGCATAATGCTATCTCAGCTTCTGAAACAATTTATTAATCTTTTACAGGAAATCAATTAATGTAATTGCAGTTTCGTGAATTTTTACTGTGTATTTTTCATTTATCTTCTAAGGAATAGTGAAGTGAATTTGAATATACGTAGTTATGTGAATTGTAGTTGTAATACCTTATTTGCTTGAGCAATATTACACAGGAAATTTGATATTACAAGCTATAATTTTCTAATCTTAATGTATAACTAAAACAAACAATGAGCAATTAAATTTGCTTTTTTTTAAAATACCACACAATACCGTATCCATAAAAAATAAGTAGAGCTTTTTGAGTTCTTATAAATAACAACAGTCTTCATAATTACCTTCAATTAGATAAAGTAGCAATAAAATAATAAGTTCTACTGTAAATGTTCTAAATAGAAATTAACTCTTTCTTTTGCATTTTTTTACTTTCTAAGTGATTTAATATTACAAACATTTACTGGGTTTACATTTACCCTATTTCAGGCATGTCCATCACTCAAATAACATATTTATCTGACTTCGATATATGTTGTCTTTTAAAATCATAGGATGAAAGAGTGTCATCATTATCATTGTTGTAGCAGATTCAATGTGTATCATGTTCATTTTCATTCATCAGTTTAAGAAGATTCTACTGGAATATCCTCGATACAGTTCATTGATATTGATAATGTATTAAGGTAAGATAATATAGGAAATAACTTTTGCATGAGATATGATAGTTAAATCGAAACCAAATTTAAATCGAATAACATATTAATCGATTTTAAATATCAGCATTTTACAACAACCTCAATAAATATTTGATAGTGCAAAAGAATGCTTATGTATTGTATTGACAATTTCTCACATTGTTAAAAGTGATACAGTGCTCAATTTCATTTACCAAATAGCTATACTTGAATATTAATTTGTAGACATGAGTGGAACCAAAATCTCCTTGAAGGTAAAGCTATACAAATTTGTAGCTTCGTTGGTGGGAATTACATTGAAGCTAAAAATTTTGTTGAGATGATAGTTATGAAAATATTAAAGTTTTGCTTAGATGACAACTATTAATTTAGTTTTATCTTAACATTTACTATTAAAGAATATTTATTCGAAGTAACTTTATTTATTTGTTTATTTTTTTGTTTTGGTAAAATAATTAACACCTAAAAATAGTTATAAAATATATATCAAAGTAAAAAAAAATAAATCAATAAATAAAAGTTAAATAAAAAACCAGTACATTTTTTCAAAATTGTTAATATAATAAGTAAAAAAAGCAACTTAAATATTTTCATAAATTATAAATTTCTAATAAGAACAAGTGGGAAAGTGAAAACATTAATATATATATATATATATATATATATTATGAATTACCATTTTAGAAATCTGTGTGTATTGAACGAGCATAAACTGAGCCAACTAATTCAGAATATTTCTTAAAATTTTAACTCAAATTACTGTGTAATATGATATGGAAAACTAATAAAATGGAAATATTTTAATGACACATTTTGAAGCCTGTAGGGTTTAAAATAACCAAAGTTCTTCATTACAGTTCTTATTATATTTATTTGATGAAAATGTTTATGAATTTGCAGATCACAGAATATGTATTTTAAAATTTAAGGATATTTAATTTTTTTAAACATTTTTATTTCAGTAAATGCCCAGAATCTTATAATATTTTATAAAAGCATAAAAATATAAATAAATGCAGTTAATTTAATATTTTTGATGCGTATATAGTACCCAAGAATTATATACTTATACCATAAAATTTAATATGTTTCAGAATAGCTATTCTCAATAATTTTGAAAACCACAAATACATCAACCCTGTTTTCCTCACACAATGATTTGAAGGCCCTTACAACGTGACCTCTTCTGATGATGTCATTTAATTAAGGAATTTTAGCCTAGCAACAGATCATATACAACAGTAGGATCATTTCGAAGTCATTAAATGGATGTACACTATGCAATACATTTTACTTTACCGCTGATTGAACTGTTGGTTAAATAGTTAGTGCTCCAGTCTTCAGCACAGTGATTCATGGAGTCAAATCTTTCTCAAACATAAATGTTTGTATGATTTTGTGAAACTTGAATTAATCTTTATGGGTAAAATTTCATTTGCTAAGTGACAATCATACTATCAGAATATTTACTGGAATACAAATGTTTATAACTCCGACGTTTTTCTTATTTTCAACACATTTTTTGCATCATTTTCTTCAAACGGACATGGTTCTGAAAAATGGTTTCAAGTCCTGATTGATTATTTTGTGATTTTAGCTGAATTTTTTAAATTATTTCCTTAATTTACATACATGACTCTTAGTCAAGAACATAATTTCTAAACTAAAATTAGGTATTCAGTTTTTAAGGTTTTACCACATTTAGGAAAATTTTTAAAGTTATGTTTTTGTGAAACGATAATAAAACAGTTATTTCTACTCAAAATTTAACACCATATATCTATAATTTTGTTTTAATTCTATTATATTAATTTCAAATAGATCTCGGTAATAGTATTTCTCCTAAAATTAATGTAATAAAATTGGGCTAATTTTTTTTAAAATTTAATTTTTCTCAATTAGATCATTAGTATTTAAAATGTGATTGTTATCAAAGATATATATGAATATAAAATTAAAATCTTAAATCAGATAAGTGTATAAAAATCATTAAGAGTGTAATGTTTTTGGCTTTTATTATTGTTAAGTTAATAATAAATGATAAATATCGTTATCATTCATTATTAATTTAAATAAAGGATAACAAAATCCCAAAGTCAGGAATAATCAGTATACCTTGAAAAAATAGAGCTATTATACAGAATTATGTTTTGCATAGCTTGCAGAAAATATTTCCGTCTTTTGTGATTTGAATGAGTTTAATAATTCAATCATGTTATCATTAATCATTGTTATAAAATTGAACAGAAAAAAACTAAAGTTAAAATTTCAATCTTTGTTCCATTTATGGTCCTGCAAGCACTCAGGTCTAGTTAGTCCAGTAATTAGAGCCACCCCAGCATCCTTGGAAAATTTGTAACAGTTCCCTACTCTCCCGTAATCTTCCGTTTCTTATCCTTTGCACGTTGAACTACACCCTGTTCAATAGTTTTTTCCTTATAAACAGAGGTTATTGTTGTCCTATCAAATATAGATTCATATTTACATAAACATTATAAATTGCTCCTTTAATAACTTCTCTTTTTCTTGTTCAAAATAACACGTTATAATAAAAAACAAAATTTGATAAGAAAGTATGTCTGTATTGAAATAATATTTGTCCTGTTTCAATAAAAATTATCTCATTACTAAATAAGTTTTCCAGTGATACTTTAATTGTGAATGTGAAACCATAGTTTTTAATTAACATTTTTTAAATTTAAAATTCAGGATACTCTTAATCCTTTGATTTTACAATTTGTTAATATTTCATTTATTTAAATGTGGAGATATTAAGAAATGAATGATACTTCGAAATAATGAATATTATCACAAATTCGACAACGTAAGAGTTTTTCCTTGGGTTTGTTAAAAGAAAGATTTTAAACTAAAACCAATAATACTGCACCAAATCCTTCATTATAAAAATTTTGCTATAATCTTTTAGAAAATATTCTTTATTCAACATTACAGCAGTCTAAGAGATTACAACTAAGTTTGAATTCTGAGAAATATTTCATGAAAATTGTTGCGCAGCATTCTTTCATATAAATAGCATCAAACTTTATTATAGAAGCTGACACGTATTGCTTGTAACTTTTCATAGAAATAATTAAAATAATGTGTATGTCACACAGAGTATGTAGTGTTATATACTCACAAGAAAATTTACATTAAATTAATATATTAACGAGAGAAAACTAACACTAAAAATTATGTGTCTATAAAACCAAATAAAAAGTTTTAAGCAATAAATGAGCTTATCAGATTTATTCTGAAATTTTAAAAGGGGAATAGGTGCATAAAATATTGGTGATAAATAACTAAGCACGTCTTATAAGGAAGTTTAAAATATATCATATTTTCAAAATAAAGCCTAGCTCTAACTTGCAAATTCAATTAAAAATTCTTTCAGAAAAAGTAACTCAAAACATGAATTAAATGTAAGTTCATTTTATCATATACTTTTAAGGCTTAAATGATGTCAGCAAGCCTAATGACACTACACATTCCAAATATTACAACAAAATCGCCAGCATTCTTAATTTAAATATTGGTAGTGCAGGTGAGAATTACTTTCTTTAAACAGGATTGATTTGGCACATGGATTTGATAATACACAACGCAAGAAATGCAACCGCTCTTTTAAGAAGAAAATAAAGAAAAAAACATATTGATGGCAAACAAGGAAATGTATTCATACTTTTGACTGAAAATGATGTTTAATAGTTTATAAGAAATATTGGTTATATTCAAATAAAAATGATTAGTGAGATTAATAAAGACATTTACCTTAATTTTTTTACATTATTTCTGTAATAGATATGTGAAAATAAAATTTTTCTTATTTATGTAGACTGATTATTTTAAAAAATATCAAAATCAGTTGAGAACTATTGTTTCAGTAACAGTAGTTATTCTTTCTAGTATATTCAGCTATTCAACAAACTTTTTTTAGTAAATTCTTTTAATAAATAAATCCTTTTAGTACATTTAGTAAATATACTTCTAAGTAAAATGTAAAGTACCTTTCATTTTATCCAAAATTATATATGTATAATATTATAAGTATTTTATGTTATATAAATATAAAATATAATGAGATATTAATGTCTCATTTTCTAGCCAGAGAGTTTTTTTTATAATAAGCAAAAAAATTTGAATATCAAAAATGATATCAATTTACATATTCGGGAAATGTTTATTTTTCCACCAATGTAAATATTTTGAAGGAACAAAAACTGAAATTTCCCATTTTATTTTTGAAAGCGGCAAAAGTATCTATAGCGACGGATCCATGATTATTTTGTGTAAAATCCTGAATGCTTCTTTCTAGAATGAAGAAAGCATCAGGAATAAGCTTCTTTCCTTTTCACCTCGATATTTTGATCACAGGTGCTTCTACGGAAGATGACTCTAGGGGAGTATTTGAAGCAACATGTTTGTTCAATTTGGGGCCCTTGTTTCTTCAAGACCCATTTGACAAACCAATGAAGTTAAGTGCAAGGCAACATTACGATATTAAATTTGCGAAAAGGTAAAAGAGCGGTAACACAAAATGTGATAGAAAAGACATTGAAGGCCCAGAAATTACTTACTCTATCTAATAATGTATATGCAAACTATTCACAGTTACGTCTTTTGTTATTGAGTAAGAAATGCGATTTAAAGTAAGATAATCAGTAAAACTTATAATTATACATCTTAATATTACATATTGAGTTCAGCTGCACAAAATATTCTAATTCTGAAGTTCAACACACTCATTTTTCTCAAAAAAATTGTTTTAATTCAACGTATTCCAAATCAATCCTCCTAATTCGCATGCTTTAATCTTGTGAAATAATATCATAAAATATATATCTTTCAATATTTGAGGAACAACACAAAAGTAGCTTAGCACAAATCTTTATGACGTGTAAGCCATTAAAGTTTTTGAGAATATTTCCAACATTTTTTAAAATATTTACAGTTAGTAATTAAAATAATTCTCCGAAAGAAGTAATTTTCATTATCATTATTTTAAGTAAAACAATAAAGCAATATCATCAAAAAGTACATCACGATACGTATTTAAATAAATAAATGTAATATATTAATTATATTCAAATAAATACATGCATGCACATAAACATATACGTAAATATGTGTCTGTATGTATGTATGTGTGTAATAAGGAATACTATAATAGGTATTTTTCCGATCGATAGTTGAATAGTTGGCGCTCCTGAGCTGTGGGTCCCACGTTCGAATCCTGGTTTGGACATGGAAGTTACTTTCTTTCTCTGTTCTATCAGTGTTTCTGTTCTTTATTCTGTGATTATGTGTGAATGTGACCCACCCTATAAACGGGTTTGTGATGGTATGGATCGGGCAACACTTCTCACCTCCGTGACTTGGTTCACAGGTGCCCGCTGGGTAACGACAAATGAGTAGCAGTCTCTGGCGTTGTTGTGGCATAAGGTTCGTCACCCAAGAGCCCACCGTTGGAAAAAAATAATGAGTATTTTTGCTGTTTCAAATAACTATCTAAATAAATAAAATCCTTATTCTGTTCCGAATTTTCGGCCGGAATCGAATTGAGAGTAGAGCTAAATGGACGAGATGAAACGTATATCATAATGTTGGTCTTATATTATTTATAAATATTATTTAATTTTGAATTTTTGTTTCCACTGCTTGTAATTAATTTAAAACGTAAAATTAAAGTTTAATAAAATGTATTATAAAGTAGCTTATGCCTCGATGCACACTGTCTGGAATAGCTCTATCTTCAAGAACAGAGGTTTATATGGTTCCGCCCCCCCCCCCTTGAAAAATTCGTCCCCTATATTTAACTGCTATAAGTTTACAAAAAACAATCATGATATTGGATCTCTCTTTTTTCTATTTTCTCAAGAATAAAATTTCTTAATAATATAACAGTATCTACTTTTTCAAATTTTATGATAGTATTTTTTTCTCAATTCGCTTCCGATGGAAATACATTGGAACAAAGTTGTGAAATGAGTTTCGATCTCCGTCATCAATAACTTCAAGCAACTAAAGTGAGATTTCAAATGATCCAAAATCATATATATATTTCTTATAATGTTTTTAAAATGAAATTAACTGATAGTGATTGTAAATTTTTATACTCACGTTTAAGCGAAATAAATTTTAATAACCAGTATTTTAGGATTTTATTTTATGATTCACTTAATTACCAATATAATAACCTTAAAACTAACGAAAGTATTTACTTACGTTATTTTATTATTAATTCCCCAAACATCCAAAATTTGACAATATTAAATTCAATAGTTTTTTTTATGACTTATATAATGTTTTTCCCATAGAAGATGTTATCGTTAAATTTGCATTTTCTTACGATTTTCCTTTTAGACGGAAAGTACTTAACTAAAATCAATTTTACAAAAATATCTAAATACCTAGAAAACTCACCAAATGTATTTGTTATAAAAATGATTTCAAAATATTCATTAACCCTGACTTTAGGCACATTCTTATAGGGGATTTTAGGATTGTCAACGAACATAATCTAAAAAAAAATATTAAATAAAGGAAATAAATGCAGACAAAATTTTCAAAAAAATAGATAAAAAATAATTAAAGTAATTTTTCATGATACTGATTCATTTATATTTAAAATGTCAAATTTTTATGATATGCTAATTGAATTTTTTACAATTTGGAAGTCTAAAATCTTTAATAAAATTGATGATTTTATTTTTGATTGTAATTTAAAATTTCCATGTATGAAACTTGGCCCGTTAAAACCTGCCATTATGAATTTGAAATACAACTTTTTTATTACGCCTGTTGACAAGGCCTCCAATAACTATGCATTATTTTGCAAAAAAAATTATTTAGATTTAATTAATAAAGTAACTATGAATTCTAACACATACATGAATTTAAATTTGAGAGCTAAAATCATTTATACAAAATTCTAGATTTTTATAAACTTTTAAATGTAAGCAATTATATTTAAATTAGATTTTTTTTTATTTGATAATTATGCCGAAATTTCATAAACTTCCTGTGAAATTTAGATATATTACTTGTGGCATTCATTCTTCTATGAATAAATTAGGTATTATTTTTACTAGGTATTTAAACATTATGCTATAAAATATTGTCAAATCATAAACTACTTTTAATAATTGTAATAATAGACTTGTTTTGGATTTTTTTTATCAGGTAATTGCATTGTTCCTTTATTTTTAAAGACCTCTTCACTAGCATACTAACTGATAACTTAAGCGATGTATTGTATCTCTATCTTCAGGATTATAAAAATTTATTGAATATTGATTTTGAATACTAGAATCACTTGGTTAAATTGTGCATTTATAACACCTTTATCTATAATGTGATGAAAATATATTTATTCAAAATTTTGGTACAATCCACAAGGATCTAATTTTTCTAGCATACTTGCAAATCTGTTTGTACATTATTTTGAAAAAAAGCTTTATTTATCAGTATCCTTTTGCTTTTAGATATATTGATAATCTATTTATCCCAATAAATTTTCTCTAATTAAAACAAGTTTATTTGATATTAGCGCGAAATATTTAGATTCATTTATCGGTATTAATAATTCGATTACATATGTTGATATTGTTGGAAGAATGAATCAATTTAATTTTAAGGTCAATAAATTAATTTATTGAAAGTATAACAACTCTTTCAACATTTTTAAAAGAATATTTTATTTAACGAACTGAATCTCATTTACAATGTCTGCAATTTATATTTATAGTAAAAATCAAAACGTCTAATAATCATCTCACAAAAGCAATAACATTCCAACCAATTTTATTTTAAAATATTTAGGAAGTAGGGAATCGCTTGTAAGAGTGAAGTTCTTATAAGAACCCCGAAAACACCTACTTTCACTTTTAATCTCTATAAAAATAATTTAACCATAAATCTCTTTAAACACAATTTATTTTTCCATTTAATGTATGTTTCTTAACTACTCGCATTTTTGCGAGTTTTATTACTCTTGGTAACTATATCTTTATCCCAATTTTAAGTTTACTTTTGGCAACTTTACGTTTACTTCAATATTCAAATGGATTCTGATTTCTTGGTCTTGAAATTTATAAACGATACAAGTAGTTCCTTCTACTGTGGGTTTGTTTATTTTTCGTTGATATACATTTTTACTTTAAGAGAGAGAGATTTTTGAAAAAAAATATCATTATGCTTCTATATTTTTATACCTATACTTTTCGGGGCAATCGCTCAAACGAAGAACTTTAGACATGTATCCTTCATGCATGTCAAAAAAGAGTATTTAATGTGCATAGCTGACTTTCTCCCTCCTGATGAAGACGTGATTCCCAATACTTTCCCCCTATTCTTTGTATTCTATATTGTTTTATTCTCAGTAATTATATATATATATATATATATATATATATATATATATATATATATATATATATATATATATATATATATATATATATATATATATATATATATATATATATACACTTATATCCATAAATTAAGAATAATTCAGAATTACAGAGAAATTGAATTCTATATTAAAACTTGCACATGTAGAAAATTGCACAGCTCACACATCTTGAAGAATAATATGCAAATTACAAGAAACCACCATATGGCGCTGATAGTACGTCACAATGAAGAGAATGTGAGAGAGGGGTATATAAATTATGGTTGCAAAAAAGTAAAATTGCTTACAAGCGCTTTATAATATCTTTCAGTGCAATAACCGCTTAGTTGTGGCACAAAGGAAATCTTTGGATGATGTTTTACGTGTTAGAATTGTCGGCCGCCTGGAATGAGAGCGTACCCAGCTGGAAGTATCCGAAGATCTTGAAATCGCCCAGAGTGTCATCTCCAGGTTTTGGCAACGGTTTCAAAATGGTGGTAATCTGAGTAGACGTTACAACACAGGTCGCCTCCCTCCAATTTAACGCACCGAATGAGGACCGTAGTATCAGACTTGTCCCGTCATCTCTCTTCTGGTACCGGTATGACAGTTTCAAGGCAGATCGTGTACAGATGCTTAGTGCACTTTGGTGTATATGTTCGTAGGGCTGTCAGATATGTTTCACTTACAGCAACTCACTGTTGCCTGCTGTTAGCCTGGAATAGAGAGCATGCATTGCAGACACTGCAATAGTGGTCTTGTGTGTTTTCCGACGAGTACATGTTTAGCTTTCAGTCTGATTCTCGCCTGACTTTCACGCGGAGAGGGCCAGGTATCCGTTACCACCTAGAGAACACCATTGAACGACACCGTTAGAGTGGTGCAGGATTTCTCGTTTGGGGGAAAATTATTCTGAGTTCCAGAATTAACTTCATGTTCAGAATGTAACCATGACAGGCCATATCTATCGAGATGTCATTCTGGAATAACATGTACGTTTGTTTTGGGTTCCCATGGGTGCAAAATTTATGTTTAGGAATGACAGCGCCCATTCTCACCATGCAAAACATGTTGACGAAGGCCTTCAACCGGAGGATATCACTCGTATGGACTGGCCAGCATACTCACCGGACTTGAATCCAATAGAGCATGTGTATGACATGCTTGACCGATGAATTGCAGCCCATCAACCCCCTCCCACGTATCTACCGGAACTTTGGAGAGCATCGCTTTATGAGTGTAATATTCCTCAAGATCAGAACCATAATTTTATACCCAGGTTTTCTAGGCGTTATACGGTCTGTATTCCTATGGGAGGCATACTTTGTATCGTCTGCGGGGGGGGGGCATACTATGAATTTACCATCATACCAACCATGTTTTATTGGTTATTCTAAATAGGTTCGTTTTTTACTCCAGTAAGTAAAAATCGCAATTTTTATTAATGATGTCAAACATATAACATCTTTTTGCTCTTTACCTTTTGTTTAATGAATAGATTTTACAAATAAGTCACATTTGTTTTGCTCCTCTGTCTTGAACTTGTATCATCCTTAATTTATGGACACGAGTGTATGTATGTTTGTAGCTAGGTAGATATATATAGATATCAATATTTTGTTATTAAAGTATAAATGTCTCAGTTTTAAAATTTTAATAGCACTAATAAATTTCATTTTGTTTCACTTCTTGCTTTGTCTATATCTTGTACTCACAGTTTCATTGTGAGTATAATTCTTATAATGTCACCCTCATTACCAAACGAAAATTTAAGATTTGAAACATGAAACTTTCCACATCTTTTTTACCTGCGATTCACAACGTATGCACTTTTTTTATATTTTCTTACTTATTCTTGCCTAGTTAAAATACTTATAGGATAAAATTGGATGGCTTCATCATCGCCATTCTTAATCACAATATTAATTACAGGTAAACAGTCATTTAGTAATGAATATTTAATTATCACATTATAATCATCTCCTATTTCATTGTTGGTTTTATCAGAAGAGTAATCATGTGTTTCTATTATAGCCTATATTTCTTCTATGATTCTAAGCTTTTTTGGTTGAGTCATTTAGGAAAGAAAATGCTTCCAAATTTACTTTTAAAGATATCTTAAAGATTGCTTCAATAATGAGTGCACTTGGTACCCTCATGAAATGGCATGTTTATCATAAGTTGTGCAAAATAATTTTTCCGAGCTTTTTTTAGTTTTATTATTTTCCAACCAATTGCCGATTGTCAACATATTTATTTGCACATTGAACTTTAATTGGATTCTTGCTATGCTTCCATGCATAGTATTTAAATTGATCATTGAGATCATTGTCCCTTTGAAGTATATTGGCAACACCCAAATATTAAACAAATCTTTTAAATGGTGTAAAATTTCTACGTATTTCATTTTAGACAATTCCAGTGTGAAGCTTGATATTTAGATATAAATAAAAATTAATTATTCGATTTCACTAGCATATTAGCTAAATGGACTTGCATCTTAAGTTTATCTCTTTGAAAACCATGGTCTAACAATACATAGCTTTCTTAGGTACATTTGTCTTCATTTGAAAACTTTCACACAAATTTACGTAAATCATCATTAGTAATCCCTCTTTTTGTACTTTGTATTCTTTAATTATTCCATTTCTGTCTCCATGATTAATTGATAAATGCTATCCATTAATCCTGGTAAGTATTTCTATAATAATACTTAAAAAAAACGAATGAAATTACGTGAATCTGAGATCAAAGACACCCAATAATAGTCTAAGAAGCCATGTTGCTTAGTAATGGTATAAGTAATGATGTGATAGACATACAAGTAAGCAATATGAACGTATTTTAAAAAAGTTATGGACTTTTATTACATCCCCTATTACGAGTCAGTGATTTTTATTAATTGGAAAATGTGATAAATCTTCAATAATTTATCAAGTTTACCAAGTTTAGTGGTGATTATGGTTAGAATCCTCGGTAATTAATATAATCATTTACCGATAATAATACATAATGTAAAAAATGGAAGGAAACAATCGCAATCGTATATTTGTGCAGGTTTCTCCCACACGTTCACCTGTCTTATGGTAAGAAAAACTGTGAAAAACGATTCTTCAGACAACATTACTTTCTTCCACTTGTCAGTAAACTAGGCTTCGTGAGTGTGACATCACTGTAGACAACGTTTGACTTTAACATCTGTGACAAGTGGCTTGAGAATTGTTGTTTTACCATAAATGCTCTATTCACTGAAGTCCCTTCTAACTTTAATTATTGACACTAGAGAATCCAGATGCTGATTGGATTCCGCGATCACTTTTGCTACAGTTGATCGCTTTTTAAACGTTAAAATCCGCTTCAACACCCGTCAATCCTTTTCACTTAGTTTCCCTATCTATTAGCTGACTGGTGAGTTTGCTTTGCTAGCTGAGTGATATATAATATATATATTTTACCTTACATATCATACCTTTTCCACATTTCCCATTCTTGAGATGTATGAAAGATATTTTCTTGGATTATCTAGGATACATCAGACAATAATTCTTTTACTTAATATTTGTTAAATTTGTAATTTGGAGACATTATAATTTTAAAAATCATGTAAAATTTTTCATATATGCCGTAATTTATTTTTTGTGAGTAGTCCAATCTTCTGAATAAGGAGCAAAGATTTAGATTTTCTCTTCCATTTATCATAAGTGTGCGTAATCTCCGAGAGCTTCATATATGCAGGAAATTCATTTAGTTATGCGTATATTTTATTCAAAACGGAAAATTCTATGTGATTCTTTCTTTCCTCCACTTTTTCACCAAACTAACGCTGCAAAATAAGTGCAGATGGAAATATTGAGCATTGAGGTACCTATATCAATTGATGCAGATCCACGGTCTCCTGGAATGCAAATGTAATCATAAAATTCCTGTGGACGTGAGTTTAAAAACAAATGGTATATTTTGAGTTCAGTGCACTTTAGGAAAATATCGAAAGGGGTGATTTAAAATGGATACACTTTCTGAATCGATATTGGCGATTTAGTTTTTCGAATTTAATCACTCAAATTTATAAATTACTCTCATCAATATATAAAAATTTATATTGATGTAAATTACAAAATAGTTTTTATTTGAAAAATATTATACGTACGTGAAAATAATGGATTAAAATATTCTGTTCTTGAAAGAATAGAGAAAATGTCATTATTTGGTTAACTAGATAAATGTAAAATATAATTTTCTTAATCTTATTCAACACATGTCAATTATGTTTGTACAAATTCATGCAAATTTATCATAATATTAAAGTAACTTTATCTTTTTCTTTAGAATAGCTTTTATTTAATTTTTTTCATCAATACGAAAAATAACATTTGCATTTTCTCAAAATTTTTAATAATATGAAAAGAAAGATGTAGAAAAAAGTTTATATAAAGTACGTTTTGACTGAAAGATCAGTTTCTTAACATAACTAGAACATTATAATACAAATTAAAACATGTTATAAATTGATTACAAAAAAAATGGGCTGTATATATGTACACATAATCAAACATTACATACAGCGCGCAAAATATAAATTACAATTTAAATCCTGTTTAACATAAAATTCCTTTATAATGTAATAGCTTTCTTAAAATGTGAAATAGGAACAAAATCGAAGTCAAGGTAAGTGATTTAAAATCAAAATTTGATGGTAAACAAAACAAAACAAGAAAAAAAAAACATATGCAGAAAAATTTATTATCAAAAAAATTGTTTTGGAAATAAAGAGAAAAATATTCATTCGTACAATAACCAAAAGAAAAATATTCCAGTAAATAAACTAAAATTAAAAATTTCAGTATGCTTGGTGTTTCATTAAATAATGATAAAAAAGAAATGATAATTTTAAACAACCGAAAATAAGAAAGACACACAGTGATTACAATTTTCCTACCTTATTACCAAAACATAGACAGCTGAAGCAATAACATATTCAAAAATTGCTAAACATTTTATACCAGGTTGATTAAGAAAATCATTGATATTTCAAGTGTTGAATTTTATTTAAGAATATTTTCAAAATAAAAGCTGACAAGAAATGAGAAGTAAAAAGAACTATCAAGGATTTGGCATCGCCAAAAATTCGTTCTTAAAACACCAATATTCAACATCGTATTGTTGAATCGCATGCCAAAGACTAAAAAAGTAAACTTACCAAAACTTCGATATATATATATATATATATATGATTTCAGATCACATGACAATATATGCTTATATCATCTTATTTGTTATATTAATTAATTATATTGGAATAATCTTGGATGATTTAAATATAAATTCTGATTGCGCTCCATTTGCAGTGATGAAACTCGAATACGGTTTTCCAGTGAGTGCATATTTTTTCTCAGAATTTAATAATTTCAATTTTTTCGTTACTACTTATTTAAAGAAATTGTAATAATTTGAGAATAATCTTAGAAATATTTTTCAATTTGAAATTATAAATATAAATATTACGCTCAATAGGAAAGGGAGGCATGACACAAGTTACTCCACTAAATCTTTAAATAATGCTTTTAAAATCTTCAGAAGAGGAGAAACAGGACATTTATATTTTAAAAGCACAAAATTGTACTTGGATATCAGAAGCTCAAATATTTCACTGAACTACATGGGAAAACATTGCATGCACAATAGTTTCTGTTTTGAATATGAAAAAGTGATTTCATTTAAAAATTCTGGTTCTTCGCAAATCCATGTGAAGCTGAAAAAAAAAGTTTTTTTTAAAAAAAATGACAATTGAAAACATTAAAAAGTTCTTCAAAAAAGTTATGTTAAATTTCAAAATAGCCTCCTAAAATCAATAAAATATAAAATTTGAATATTTTGGAAATCTAATTATTGCAACATTTAAAAATTTGTCAGTTAACATTCGAAAATTGAAATAGACAGATTCACAGACATAAAGTGTTTACCATAAATGATTGATTTTTAACCAAGCTCTCCTGTGTCCCCATGCATTTGTATCTTTTAACTGATATTTGAATCCCAAGTATTACTCCGATAAATAAAGAAACGGATATAAATGAAAAAAATAAATCTAAATTTATCATGATATCATAACATGGGAGGGGTAGCTTTGAAGTTGATCACCGGACTTTTATATATATATATGTGTGTGTGTGTGTATACATATTTATATATATAATATATATATATATATCGCATACTTTAACCAAAGCGAAATTTGTGCTCAACATAAAAGAAATTCGGCGTAAAGCGAACAAAAACAAACAAGTTTTTTTTTACTAATAATAAATGTCTAGAAATAAGTAGTAACAAAAAGTGACATTTTAAAAAATAGTTGCGTATAATTTATTTATATGAAACAATAATTGAATCAGCATCATTAGTACACTTAATTATAATTTTTTATACGTTTTATTTATTTATTTTGGATGCAAGTCTCTTTTTATACTTATTATCACACAAAAACTTAAAGGAACAGATACATATTTTGCTGAAAACCATGCAGCCAATAGTAAAAGAAAAATATTCAATTTATTTATTGATAGTTAAATTATAAAATATTGTATCATAAGTTCTGTTAATATTTGAAAGGCAAAATATTAAATTATTTTTGCTATTATAATTGATTTTGTTAAAAATGTATCCATTTATGTCATTAGTGCAATGACACGTCAATAGGTAGTTTATATACATATATTTATATATATACAGTAGAAGAACTCTAATTTGTTTGAATGAGTTGAGACTGGACACCATTCACATAGTAAAAATATTCGCTTGATTGAATTTTTCTTGAAAAATGGTCTATTTTATTTCCTGTATGTTGAAAATGGGGAAAAAAACCACATATTTTTACTAAAAAGAACTTTTAATCAAATAAATGAAAAGGTAACATGTTTTTATATTAAGGTAGTTACAAGTGTTGTAAAGTAATATGTACATAATGTATGTATACATAAATACTGTAAATAAAAGTCATTGCTTTCTGAATATCTTCGTCAGGGTAAACTATTTCACTGCCTTCACCCATTTTCACGCAGCGTAGTCTTCCACTTGACATTAAGAATTTGCAAGTGATCACACCGGGCTCCATCCATTACAAGTTCGGCAAATATTTCACTAGTAGCCAGTCGCATGTCTGCTTCAACTTGGACATTAAGGTCATCTTCTTCCACGACAGTTTCGATAAAATAACCATCATTTGCAGTTTGAAATCCAGTGTCTGATGCATAATCCGCTGTCTTCAGTACTAACTTCTAATCATCCTGGAATTTTCAAAAGAATACTTCTAAATTCTTTAAGTAACACATCGTTCTCATCTTCTCCCCTTACCTTTTCTTGAGACTTTTTTCTTTTTCTCATTCGCCACTTCTTCAGTTTAATTGATTTTTCTGAAATTCTCTGAATGTGATTCGGATAGATGGAGATCGAATAATTAGAGTTCTGCTATATATATATATGTGTGTGTGTGTTTGTATATATATATATATATATATAAACATATGTGCTTGTGTGTGTGCGTGCTTTAAACGTTTTTCGAAAATTTTATGCAATTCTGTAATTTTGTGTTTTATGCAATATAATGATTTTCACATAAATATTTATTTTTCAAATTAAACGGAAAATTATTTAATTTACTTGAAAAGCAAATATAAAATATTTATGTTACAAAATAGTTATGATTCAAATAATATTCTCTATGTGAAATTTCTGTCTGTTTTAATGTGCATTTGCATAACTTATATTTAGCAATATAAAAGTTAATTTTTAATACAGCTTCAAAGCGTCATTTAATTTTGAGAATTAATGTTTAAAGTTCATCTTGCTTAATCGTAAGCAAGAAGAAATTGTAGTCTTAAAAAGTTGATCTTTATTTGATGCACCCATTTTTCGTAGGCGTTATAAATTTTCATTATGATTCAGAACAAGGCTCTTTGCTTGATCTGAGTAATAAATCAAAGCTTTCTTTTATTTTTGAGCCACTCTGAAAATATTTTACCATTTGGTATGCACTTACATTTTGCTTTGTGATAAAAGTGCTTTATTGGTGAAGATATATGTACCTGAAGGAAAATATAATTTTTTTATAACATTAGAGTATTTTCTTGCATGCGGAATATAGTCACTCACTTGAATATTCCACACACAATTTGCAGATATACATACTCAAATCATGATATTTGTTAGATTGTTTGTTATTATTTCAATGTAATTAGGATGCAGATTATTCCCTACTCAACATTTTACACACTTTCGCAAGTCACTATCAAAGAAGATACTATAGTCTCCTCGCTTTAGATTATAAGCATTCACTCATTTCCTGAAAACTTAATATATTGCTGCCTTCTAGTTTTGTTTCACGGTTTGCTGTAGATTTAAATTTTGCATTTTGTTAAAAATTCCACCTTTTTGTTAAAAGCCTGATAATTTTCTACTTATTTTTTTTAATTACAAAAAAGTACATATTGAATTCCTTTCTCATTTAAAAGCATTTGATAAATTTTCTAGCTGTGGCGCATTCGTTTTTATTATTCTTTCATCAGTTGCAGCAGTGAATTTTTTCAGCATGATCTTATCTTATTATTTTCTGCTTTAGTTTTTTTCATAAAGTAAGCTCTCATTTCCTACGTCAGATAAAATCAGTTAACTACGCACAGTTTTGCGATTTCTTTATACGAGAGAGCCCTTTTAAAGTGTGGCAAATCTTTTCCATTTTTTAGGTATTCAGTCAGTTCTCGTTGTTTTAAAATATTTGAATTGAATATTCAGAAAACATTATTCTGTTTTGTTAAACTAGTATTCTTTTGCAAACTTCCTTCCATGAAAACGAGACTTTTACATTCGTAAGGAGAGCGTAGCTGGTAAATCTTAGCAGTTAAGGGTAAGTATAATTTAATATTCTGATATGCAACACGAATGGCTAAGCCACACTGTTCATTTTTAGTCAGTAAATGCAAAATATTAAACAGTACAAACTATAAAGATACTCTTTCCAGGGGTAATGAAAAGATACATTTTCTTTATCATACAATATATGACTGAATCGCTTAAGTGTTACAGTTATTACATCTAAAATAATGAAGTAATTAGTTCATTTAATGCCTAATTGATTAAGATTTTCAGTACCAAGGTATCATAAATTTAATTTTAACTACATTTATATTGAATGTAAATTAGTTTAAATTTTGATTGTACAAGATAATTTGAAGTTATTTTTATTTCGTTATCATTTGACTAAGTGATATTTGCAAACTGGGGTCTGACTTTAAAACTCTCCTGCAATTACATCTTGATATTCGAAATTATTGTACTGAAAAGGAAACTCTTAAAAAGTTAAGTAAAGATCCATGATTTTGCCTCCTATTCATATGGCCTTTGTTAAATTGAATGTGTCATTGTGTTGCCTGTAAAATTACATAAAATGTTTCTTAAAATATTAGCTATTTGTATCTTTCTTGTTGGTATATATTGTCATTGTATCTTTTTTGCAATTATATGCTCTCTTCTCAAAATCTTTTTTTCTCTTTTTATAGATTTTCAACATTGTATGATAAATAATGAGGCTTAGGAAGATCTATGTTGTTATTCCAAATAAAGAAAACTCAAAATTTTATTCCATATCAAGAAGTCGTGGTGATTCTGTAAAGAAGTAGACTGTCTCCAATGATATGATACCTACTTTAATTTAACTGTCATTGATCTCTCCATACGTTCGAATAGAGAAAAAGCATGTCAGTTTTTCCCAATTATTATTCAATTCTGAATGACATTCAATTGTAAAGCTCAATGATAATGCTAAATATAAATATATTGGTATTGTTATGCATCTCTAATAGTGTTAAAATATACTTTGATGACTTTTAATTGACAATAGCTTCTCCTTAAGCAGAAAACTTGTTCCTATAATAGGTGTAAGTATATAATTAAGATTATTATGTTTCATGTATAACGAGGAGTTCCATTACTTCAGGATAAACGCATACATTCTTCAATGATGAATCTTTGTTTTCTCCAGTATTTTGTTTGTAAAAAAAAAAAAAAAAAAAAAAAAAAGACATCTGTATTCTTATCTATTATTTATTTCGGAAAGACACACTACCTGAACCCTTTATATGTAGCATCAGAAGCGATATCCTTATACAGCCTCTTGTATTTGGTCGTATATTAAAATAATAGATCTCATAAATAGCAAATAAATTTTGAAGGTAGCAGATATTTCCTATTCAATCTGATCATCAGAATACTGTAGAAGAAAACTGCTAAATTTGTTTCTTAGAAACTCCTCTCTGACAAAAATTGTACAAAAATATTCAGTAATTCTTCAATGAAAAGGCTAAAAGATATTTTTTTTTTATAATTGAAAAAAATTTTGAAAACATTTTTTTTTACTTCTCTGAGAATATCATCATATTAGTTGACCGATTATTGAATTTTTATAACAGAATCTGCAACTAACAATTTTTATTAATAATTTTATTTTATTTCCTAATTAGTAATGATCGAACTTGCCATTATGACTTATTAAAATTCATAATATTTATTATCCACTAAAAAATAAAATTTTTTTTTGCCTAAATGTGAAATTTGTTTAGAAGATATAATATGCTTAAAACTGTTTTTTTTAATAACGGCGATTTTACTTGGGTAAATAACCCTTCTCCACAACAAGGCCAGAAACTGCTACTCATTTGTTGTTACCCAGAGGGCACCTGTGAGCCAAGTCACGGAGGCTAATAAAATTACCCACGTCATACCACCACAAACCCGTTTATAATGTGGGCCACATTCATACATCATCTCAGAAGAAAGAACAGAGTAACATAGAGAGAAAGTAACATCCATGCTCGAAACGGGATTCAAACCTGGGACCCACAACTCAGATTTCAGAAACGCTAACTAATCAGGCGTCCATCGGCTACTTAAGGCTCTAATGGCCGTATTCAGCGTCAACCTCGACAGCTAGTTACAAGCGAAACCCCGAGTCAAAGCTGAAACGGTATTCACCACCAACTTCAGGATGAGTAACCGGTGAAAATCCGCCTCTAGGGTGAAGAACCGTACTTTCATATAAAGTAAAGTTAAACCTGATTGTGCATGCGCATTTTATATGTGCGATAAGTAATAAGTCACATTTCTTTTCAACTTTTGTGTACTTTTCGATGTTTACTACTTGCGAAACAAATTTCTAGTGAATCAAATTCAATAATCATTTTTTACACTAATTTATATTATAATCTGAAGCTCTTAGAGTTTCTTAAGAACTAGAACGTTGTAAGCGGAACCTTAGACTAAAAAAGAAACTTAGAAGGGATGAAACAAAAATCCACATGCAGTATCTCTTGACGAAAGTTACTATTTCGTCGCTATTTAAAATCAAAGATTTAGAATAAAACTGTCATATTTCAAATGGAGATATTCTTCTAGAGGTGTACAGACAAATCTGTCGCCAAACTTCTGTCTAGCATGTAACTGGTAATACCGCAGAGGTAAGCCGATCTACAATTTCAAAAATGGTCTTCAAAGTAAGCAAAGCTATTGTTTTTTTGTTAGCGCATTGTATTAAAATTCCAATTGTCTTCGATTGTTAAAATGTTTGATGAAAATGTATGAAAGAAATGTTTGATTTGCAAAAAAAATTCATGATCCTTTTCGATAAATATATGCAATATGAAAAAGTTGTCCTAGATAAAAGAGTAAATTAGGAGAAGAGCATGATTTTTAATATATAGTTAAATGATACACACACACTCACACACACAGAATTACATGAAAATATGTGTGCTCTTTTAATTCTATTCTAAAGTTTGCTACTTATGCATTATTCCGTCAACCATTTTCGTAAAAAAAATTGCCCCCAAATTTTGTAGCTTAGTGACTATATATATTTATTTAAACTCTTCCATACGTATTTATTTAAACTTTATTATTTATAGTTTCATTTTTAATGACTGCAAACTTTAAATTTATGCTAAGAACTTTGAAATTTTAATTAAAAAAAGATTTCATAGAGCTATTTATATTTATTGAAGCTATAAATTAGCATCTCTTTTCTCCCTCAAATGTTGAAAAAATGATTATAAATGGTATTTGACAGAACGTTTTTGCCAAGTAATTATGTATCGGGATAAAATGCTAGTACAATCAATTCATATTTAATTCTCTCAGAATTTTGTAAAATTAAATAAACATTTTTAAGCAATCTTTTAGATATTTAACTATTCCATCTCCTTGCGGATCAATGAAAAATTCTTTCACCCAGTTCAGTTTCCCAATGTAATTGGAAGTAATGATTGTGTACACATTTACCAATCCTCTCACCTAAGGGAATTGATGCAGAAAGGTTCCATTACAGAAAATATATGTTTTCAAGTAATGTGCAAACTTAGCAGACTTATAAGTTATACAGAGTGTTGTGTTAAGGTGGCTTGTAAGTACCCATAACAATACTGCTCTAAGTAATAGTATAATTCCTGAAGTGATGCAATGCATTATGTGCAGCAGGTACCATCCCGTCAGCTATCCCTGGTAGCCATATTTATTTACTTATGTAAATTAGCCTACAATGCAAGAATTAAGGTGAATTTTTAATTCTCATGTTGTCAAGAAATAAATTTCACAAGGTTTTAGGAGTCTTAAAAAATTCCTCCGTGATGTGTCTGTAGTAACAAAAATTCAATTTTGATTTAAAAGCTATGTATCTATAATTATGTGGAATATTTTTCAATCACATCAATAAACGATATTTTCCAAAAATTATTATAAAAAGCTAGGCTTGACTATGAAACAGTTAAAGTAAATTAACTACTTCCATTATGTAGCAATATTATTGTCTAATTGATAAAAAGTTTGCAATATAAAAGAATCAAAATTTAGCATTAATTAAATAAAAACAAATTTTAATACTATTTCATAATTGTACAGTTAATTTGAATGTTTTCAACTCTTTTATAAAAGTAAGAAATTCTAAATATAAAATATAAATATGAGATTTTTTTTTCAGAAGTATATTTTTATATGTAAATTTTAGATGCCTGTTAATATATTAAGTTTAAACTCAGGTTACAGAATATGGCAATGTAAGACTTTTTTCTGACTTCTTTACTAAACTGAATACAATTCATAAACTTAAAGCTACGGAAAAAAATTATTTGCGAACATGAGTATTGCAGTAATTGTCAATATTTGGAAAATTTTCCTTGTTAAGTTGATGAAATTGTGATTGAAATTTAGTCATCAACCCTAATTTTTGTTGATAAAAGTTTACATCTGGTACTCCTTCATATTTTAATGGCAAGATATGACTAGCAAGATGACCGCTTCAAAACAGCTAAACTAAGACAAATTAAATTTTATCATCATATCAAGGGGTACCTTATTCTACACTGAGCCAGTGTAAATTGCTTCTTTCTGAATGGTAACAAACATGAAAAATGAGTGCTTAAATATTATCCTATAGACTTTCTCCCTCTCATAAAAGTATATCAAATAATTCAAGTTTTAATATATTTTTTTTAAAATATGAAGGAAATGCCGAATAGCTTACTAATATTTTCATTTTAACAAATAGATGAAAACTTTATTCACAATTTATATGGTGCTAAATTGCATCATTAGACCACATGCATTTTTTTCACAGATATGGTCAACAGGCTGATACATAAATATTGAAAAATGTAACAAAGTTTTTAAATGAGCAATTGGAACAAAATATAATCAAATAATATTACTGCCCATATTTTTTTGATTTTATCACAATTCCAATATGTAATGATGTACAACGGAATCAAATGTTATAAGATAAATTACATACACTTAATCACAAATTTAAAACTGAAAATTAGAATTATAAATCTAAGACATTCCAAATCTTACACGGAATTGTAGTACTTCATTGCATCGAATAAGATTCACATTAAATTTTAATTTTTTTCCTTGATGAAATATTTATCATGAACTACTCGCGAGAGCCAGTTTCCATATCAAAGCAGTATCTTTTTCCTATTCACAGACATATATATGGCCCTGTAAAGTTGCTTTTTTATTATTTTTATTAATCCAGAATTAAACTTTTCATTTTCTATCTGCAGTCTTGAAACGCGCAGCCAATCACCGATCGTAATCTTCGCCTGGACTTCTATTTCTCATGACTCCTTCCACTAGCTTATAGCCACTGTTTACCACATGGCTATATTTCCTTAAAATTATACAAAAATACTTGTTAAAAAAATATTGAAAATTGTTGTCTTCTGTTATTTAAGACCGAAAAAACTAAAACTATATAGATAATTTAGGAAAAGGGAAAATATAACAGAAGATAATCAGTTTATCTTCTGTTACATTTTTAAGTTACAAATATAGAAGTAACAGCATGTTCGTTAGTAATAGCTAGGGTTAATATTGAAGAAAAAATGGCGAAAATTGAGTTAATAAAGCTATAAAAGATATGTTTATGAAAAAATAGTTTTGGCCAGTGAAAGTAAAAGTAGCAATAAAAACTAACGATCTTAATTTTACTGGCCAATAGCTTCAGGGCTATGAATGGCCAGTAATTGTTGGCCCATTACTTATCTTTCAGGGCCGACTTGGTTTATTTTGGCTTCGTAAAGGCCGGAGTCATGTCGTCAAATAACCAAGAATGGCTTGTTATCTCCAACAGAAAACTGGCTTGTCCAGTAGTGCCTCAGTATTTCACCTGCAATTTGACTTTGCTGGGTTGTCAGGTCTCAAGAACACTAAAAATGACATTTGAGTTTCCGTATGATTTTAAGGCAACTTTTCATCCAATGTATGAGAGCGCTGATACCTTAGCGTTAAAATAAAGCCCAAATTTAATTCATTTTGCTTAAATAATTCTGATGCTTATTTTTCGATTCTGATGAGAGTGAAAATTTATTCCCCAAACTATTTTGACTCTTTAGTTTCGATTTCTTCTCCTTCTTACTCATCGTTCTATACTTATCCTATATATTCAATTGTTCCTGTTAATTCTAACTTTCATTCTTCCAATGTTTTTTCCATAAATTCTGTTCATTCTAATTTCATTAATGATTATTCTAACGTATTATTTGTTGTAAATTAGAATGAACAGAATTGATTCATTCAATCATTCATTTGTAAATACTTGTATCGTTTTTTTAATGTTTCAAATGTCTGGTGTGCAATTGTTCTTAAAACTTATCAGGCTAATATTAATGTATTCAAATGTAGAAAACTAACCTAAATTCAGGTTAAGAAAACTAATTCTAAACATAAAACAAAAAATTCTGAACTTAAAATAACTTAAAAACTAATTGGGACAAACATGAAGAAAGTATAAAATTTTCGACCAATTAAAGGTATTGCAGATCTAGATAATAGAAGAGAGGAATTAACAGATAAAATTAAAGAAGCGTATGATGAGGACTCATGTATTAATAAATATAAACATTGAAACGCAATACAGATCAATATAATAATACTTCTAAAAAGAATTTTTCATTAACTACTGATATAAGTATGTATTGGTAAAAATAATCGGATCATTATGAAGACTAGTATTTCTACAGATGTAGACACATTTATTCTAGCAAAGTTATAAGTTATGGCAATTCTCAACATAAAATGCAGTGAGTTTATTTAGTGCAGTTTTCATCTTTCTCTCAAATAAACCTCTCTTCAACAATGGACAAGATATTTGAAGGTCGTCAGCATACATCTTAAAATTTGCTGAAGTTGGTTATTGATGGAGCATTCTATTAAAGAAGAGATTAAAAATTGTGACACTTAAAATAATCCGGAAAGATGCTCTCGAATAAAACAAAAGTATAGGGAGAAATTGCTCCAACATGCATCATAAAGACAAGGGAGTGAAAGAAGTTTGGCAGGATCATCGGAAGATTACCCCAACAGCCAAAATCATTTAACGCGGATAGAAAATTTCATACCACCATGTAAGGTTGTACATATTTTCAATGTTAAAAAGAATGGAACCCAGATAGCTTCTCCACACAATAGATTTTGTGAATTTGGATTGCTAATTACGTAATGTCATCAAATGATGACCTCCCTTCTCGAAAACTACTCTGATTGATTTGAAAACATTTATTTTATTCTAAGATATATATGAAACTAACATTGGTCATTCGTTCGATACTATAACGCAAGTATTTCTTCGCAGCTATTATTCAATAATGAAGGTCTGAAGATTCCTTACAAAGTGTATGGAACGGAATCACTGTTTCTTCCTTCATGGGTGTTGTAGTTTGATTTTCATTATCGATCCTATTGAGCAAAAGTAATAAGTTCGATAAAGAGACTGGACACAAATGTTGAATCATCAGATAAATTATTAGAGTTTTCATTGTTTTTGTATGAGTTTTCATGCATTGATGAGAAGCAGATAATTCAAAGCTCTTTCCCTTTAAAAAATCCATCTTTTTAGTATGGAGGTCCGGGTGAGTACCCTCAAAAGGACAACGCAAATTAATTGGAACCATTGAACTGTTCGGAAAGACTCGTGCGCAAATTATACATTGAGCTTTATCCTCCTCTGTCTCGATATAAAGACCATTTTTAAATAACTTTCGTTGTACTTACTCTTTTTAGTTATTCCACTTCCGCAGAACACTGCAACTAATCGAGAACTTGCAGAGTTTTCACATACTAAATCCGGCTGTGGCGCTTCATGTGACTGTTCTTCACTTGGCCATCCTCCTTCATCGTTAATTTCAAATGATGGCTTTCCTTGCAGTCAAGGTGACAGAGAAACTGCTAGCTTCTTCAATGATCCTGAATTCAGCCACCAATCCATGGTGTAAGTAATAAACTGCAAAAAGCAAATGGTACATTCACGAAGGATGTTCAACATTGAATGATGTCTCTAGAAAAAGCGGGTGACAGTCCGCCGCACACAAAGCCAGGAAAGCATATGATTCAGTGAGTACTCTGATTGGTTGGCTGATTTTGCGCGATTTCCGAAGATCATGCGTAAAAGTTTTCAACGCATCGAGAGCTATAAGCTGGCCGAAGTAAAACTCCCGCAGTTTACAGATATTTGAGCAAGTAGGCCACATCCCCCGGTACTAAACTAGCTGCGGGTCAAATTTCGAAATCGCAGCCACTATTTAAAGGTAGCCACTGAGCCCCTAGAAAAAGCCGGTGGACCCCTAAGAGGTTCGCATACCACATGTTGGGAAGCCCTGCTTTAGATCATATTACACCGAGCTAACTTAGTTCTATGTCACTGAGATCAATGTTTAATTTTCTAATGATCACTGCACTCACACCTAGTTAAAGATCTAGGTGACAGTGAGGATCGGTTCTGGTATTTTCATTGCTTTCTAGACTATAAGTGCTCAAACTCTATTAATAAGATCAGAGTCACTGCTCGATCGAACTCGTGTCTTTTGTTTTCCCAAAGTAGGTAAGTTTTCTATTAATTCTTACTTTTGGAATATGATATGGCTAATCCTGATAAAATTATGGTGGACAGTAAGAATTTAGGGCCTCCGAAAAACTAATGCTGGATAGGCTTTTCGATAGGTTAGTTAAGATTAGAGTTATGCTGTGTGAAGGATCTAACCAATTCAAATGAACTTATACCTGAAGATAATGCTGACCTTAAAAGAAAATTAGGCATTTTTTCCTTGCAGTTTGGAAACACAGAAAGCTTGAAAGGCTAAATAACAGGCACTCAGAAACGTTGAAATGGAAGAAGATAACATAGAAATGGCAAAGTTGGTAACGATATAGAAGTTAAATACGAAATCCCCACGCGAAACAGATAACAATTATTAGAATTACTGGAAATACCAGAATATTTCATGAAACCTTTCTGTATAAAAAGAAGAAAGAAGTCATTTGATATTAGTGAAGTCTTCCAACAGAAAAAAATACAAGGGAGGAATCAACTACCACAGAACTCAACGTAGATAAAATAGTTGACAAAGAAGAAAACAACGAAAAACCAACACATAACAAGAAAATTTCCACCCATAGATATCAGAAATAATAAATATTCATGGAAATCCCTTTCAGATGCTAACCTAACTGGATACACAACTCAGTCATGAACGTACGAACTCAAAATCAAATGTACGGATGCATACTCGAAGAGAATGGCTATCAAGATTTTGTGAAGGGGCTAAATGTCAATCATCATACCTATCTGCGCCCCGAAGAAAAACCACGTAAAGTACTCATCCGAGATCTACGGCTTGCACCAAAATAAATGATATTGCAGGTGACCTCGTCAATGAAGGATTTACTGTTAGCTCTATCATAAAAATGACAAGAAGGATAGGGGAAATCCAAAAGCTTCCCCTCTTTCTAGTTATCATTCCGAAGTCTTACAAAAAGAAAGAGATATATTACCTCTAGTGCATCAAGAGATTAAAAATAAAAAGTGAAGAATGCAAAAATAAAGGGGGTTTGACCCAGTGTCACATGTACCAGAAATTACACCACTTGCAACGAACCTGTAAGCACATACCAAAATGTTGCGAAAGTCTCTTTTCACATGAATGCCAAAAAAAGTAAAGATCTACCGGTTACGTTCGCTAATTACTAAGGTAATCATCCTGCTAAATATAGGGGGTGCAAAACATTTGTCGAAGTGGTTAAACGAAAAATAAGGACTGCGCCACTATCAGAATTACAAAGGGAGTGGTTGTGGAAAATAAATCCTATGTTCATGCAGCAAGCCTAAACACCGCACAAGAAGAAAAAAACATTGAGCATGTAAAATTAATAATAAATTATATTAAAAATCTCACATAGTAGCGGCTCTCAACCCAAAGCTTATTGAAAACCCAAACAAAAATAATGAATAGTAGAACTAACAAAATTGTACTACTACAGTTTAGAAGCTAGAAGTCTAATGGTCTCGTGAATAAATTTGAAGAATTTAAGAAACTCAATACAGCTGAAGATCTGGACTTCTGAGAAGTCACTGAAACGTACTCAAATGGTAGCAGAGCTTTCAAGATCAGAAACTACATAACTTATAAGAATAAATAAAATTGCAGTAAAGGGTTCTTTTGTATGTTAAAAATGCATTTTGACCTACATTATTTAGTATCAAAATGACAAAGGACACGAGGAAGTCTCTGTAATCGTAGAATTATACAATGGCAAGAAGGTTAGATTTGGTGCAGTATATAATCCCCTCCCCGATAACACTTTTAAGGAAAATGATGTTAATCAATTCTTCTCAGCAAAAATTGATACTGTGATCATGGGTGACTTAAACTGTAAAAATAAAGCATGGCGCTGCCAAGTGACTGACTGAAATGTAAAGTAACTAGAAGACATAATTAATAACAAAAAGCTAAAGTCGTCTCACATAAGGAGACGAATCATTACCGTTCTTCCAGGCTCAAAATCCAGATATATTGGACTCAATTTTCTACAATGTTACCTTCAACATTCCTGCTGATTCTTACGACGATCTTAGTTCTGACCACCCCTTGTCATCGCTACCATAAATATCAATATAATGAATTCACTTAGTAATGTTAAAATAAAACTGGAACCTGTTCCATAACATACTACTAAAAAAATTGGTCTTTGGCTGCTGTCTCAAATACTCTCGGTATCGATATTGCTTTTCAATTGCTTAATAAAGAAATAAATTCTGCCCTGAAGGGAGCCACCAATAAGATTAAATGTATTGATAACTCCTGCTAATTGCCTCTGAAAACTAGAGAAATTATTAAAGACAGAAACATAACCCCGTAAGAAATACAGGAAAACCCTCAACTCCATGTCAAATGAGAAATATGGCTTTAGAAAGAATTAATGTACGACGAAGTAACTCATCAGAATTATAGAATTTATAGAAAGAGGTTTACAAAAACTAAGAAAAATAAACAATCGTCATGCTGGATATTCCTAAAGCCATTGACTAGCTCTGGCATGATGTGATCATATACAAACTAGTCAATCTCAATTTTAACAGTAATGTGATATCGCTCATTAAAAATTACCTTACCAACAGAAAATTCAGAATCAGATTTAATAAAACCTCCTTAACCGGACAGATAAAATCAGCAGTACTACAACGTAGAATTTTCGGTCCAATATTATATCTTTTCTACACTTTGGATTTCCCTGTCGATAGATTACATTACAACAGAATAACGATCTTACTACATATATGACAATGGAATCGTTAGGAAATACAATATCAATAATTTAATATATATCAAATTAACAATATCAAATTTCAATAATTAAAATTGCAACATGCCTTGAATTAACTTTAAATAAACCCTCACAATTCCTTACTGACACAGAGATTGAAATTACTCCTCAACACATGAATGATCTTGCCAATTCTCCTCTATGCCTCACCAGCATGATGTGCAATTGACAAGAATTCTATGAAAAGGCTAAATAGAGTTTCCAGAACAGACACTAAGAAATATGATACAAGGAAGACAAACAAATAAGGTATATGGAAGATACAAATATAATAAAGAGTAAGATATAAGGAACATACAAATATCAGGCCGATTACAGCCCCTGCTCCAAGTGATGCCTTTACTTCTAGCCTATCGACATTCAACTTAGAAATTTTATTCATCATGTGTATAGTTGCAAATATCTTATTTCAATATTTTCTCTGCATTCAATTCATTTATTCTTTCATTAATCAGGAAATTTTCTATCCTTTTTGGTGTTTTAAATGTCTGCGTTTTTATGTAATCAATAATTCTGATTTTTTTTCTTTATTATGTGATGATTGTATATATTTTACTTATATTAATTTTATTTAATTTAAGAATCTAGATTTTTTCTTATTTGTAATGAACATGTCAGAAAAGGCACGGAATTTTCAAATATGCTTATGTAAAATTGTTTTTATTGCTCTTTATTAATTTAAAATGAAATTTTTTATTTTTCTTTGTGCCAACTTCAAACGCACAGCCATTCATCGATTGTCCTCTTCACCTGAAATATCTCTCTTGACTCCTTCAATTAATCCCATCTTTCTTTTACCACATTCTATTCTTATATGAGACAGAGAAGTAAATTCAGATTCAGAAATTGCAGATGGTGCTGAGATCTCATGAAAAGATACAATTTATATGGATAATATTTTCGCTTTATTTTTAATGAACCCAACAAATAGAAAGTCAGTTATACACTTTCAAAACACTGATTATAACTTTATCATTTATTATGATATTAATTATGCACTCAGAATTATTAAACTGCATTTACATGCAATAATTTGTTTTTTATTTTGCTTAAAATTTTATAACAGTTCTTACTAATAAAACCTTTCACGTAATCAATCATAATCAATCATCCCACTTAATCAATCATATTATATCTTTGTAAACACTTAATTCTTACAACGATTTACTAATATTTTCTCATTTGCTTAAGTGAATTTTTCTGCATACAAAACAAATTAGAAATATTCTCAATTCTCTTTTCTGAATATAACCGTTCTTTCAAATTTTTATTGACTAATTACTAATATTTTCTCATCTCCCTATGTGAATTCTACTGCATACAAAACTAATTAGAAATATTCTCAATTCTCTTTTCTTAATATAAACATTCTTTCAAATTCTTTATTGCCTTGAAATGCAAACAACTTTTCCTTGCAAATATTAATTTTATACAGTCAAGACTTTTCTCGATAACAGAATCAATATTGTGTAAACCTTACAGATGTGTTCACTGTGATCAATCCAACTGTATTGATATGCAAACTTAATTCTTCTTAGAGACTTGTAAATTGTATTATCCTAGATAATATTCGATATATATATATATGTATAAAAATTTGTTTATATATATTTGGATAACTTAGATTACTTAAAAGTTAGCGCAGCATAAATTCTTCATACCTTAACAAACCCTATAAAATAATGTGAACAAAATGGCCTCTCCCATAAATGAGTACTCTTCATATACAATGACTTGTTCCAGTCAAGTGGAGTAATGTGCTGAGGATGGCGAAAGAACTCTGATATAACAATCGAAATCGACTTTATTTTGGGTGACAATAATATGTAAACTGAGCAAGTAACATCTGTAAGGTGATCGGATATAATTAGTTTATACCAGTCGAGATTTCATAGCTGAAATACATAAATTTTTCTAATATTGCATTTTTCTTTTAACGTTTCGGAAGCAATGTGGTTATAGGTTAACCATGTTCCTTTACTGATAATCTGAGCTTAAAATATTGGAAAATTTGAATTAGTTAATATTTGTGTAATGAATGAAAATTTCACAATTTCTTGAAAAAGTATTTATAGTAAAATTCTAATCAATATTTAATTACAATAAGCAATTTTAAACATTAATGCTTATATTAATATTCATTTTTAGTTATTTTTTTTAAATCTTAAGATATTTATCTATTTTTCAGCTCTTTTCTGTTAATATTATTGAGGCCTTCCATAGACTTTATATTATCTGAAGCCATTGACCACACCTGTTTTTAGGCACCTCTTTTAGCCTTTTCCCTATAAAGAATATTATGGAAATTCTCAAAGGCTGAAATCACATAAACTACAGTAGTTTAGAAATGAAACACTTGTTAGTCATCTCATGTTGTTTCAAACTTAAAATATCGCAAATTTCTCAACAATTCCTTCAGAGTAACGTCATGAAAGGAAGCATTATTTGGTCTTGTTGAATAAATTGATATAAATTAATTCTGAAAAGTATGCAAAGTAAATAAATAATCAAATTTTTAAACTACTACTATTTTATTATAAAAAATTTTTTTATTATTCAGTTGACGAGCTACAAGTTTTGGCAAAGCTTTTTCTGGCTTTTCAAGCGTAGATTCCATTTTAATGCAGGAGTCAATGCATACTCAAGACGAAAAAATATGCAATACTGACATTTAATTTGCCACGAGTATTGGTTTAGACTTGACACTAATATAAAAGCAAACCGAGGTGATTTCATTAATTAAGCTTCACTTTTATACCCCGAATTAAAATTGAATTAAAATCTAGTAAAAAAATATCTGCAACATGCTAAGAATAATAAATAAAATTAAAATTTTTAAATTTCATAATTCTTATATAATTCATAAAATGAAATAAATGTATTTTACTACAAGTAATTTCTTTTGAAAAATGTCATAAATATGTATAGAATAATAATTAGTGATTTGAAATAGAAATACAGCTCGATTTGCGCGCGGAAACTCAACATTAAATGTATTACCTAAAAAGGTTTGATTCACTGAAAATGATGAATCACGTGACAATATTTTACATCTTTTATATTTACAAGTTCTTACACTTGAAATTTTTAACATGTAAGGCGGTGTAACTTCAGCCACACCCCTTTTGAAAGAAGTATAAACTGATTAAGATATTTTAAAGAACTGATTTTTTGTCTTGCAATCTTTTCTATAAAATGTGTTATAATTTATATTGTGGAATATTTTAACATTCTTTAATACGATATTTTCTTTAGAATGATATTAAATCATTGCCCGCGTTGGCAGTATACATATTTTAGATTATGAAAATAGTTTAATATCTGAATGTAAAAATTCTACTATTTCTACATTCGCAAGGCGGCGTAACTTCAGCCACACCCCTTTTGAAAGAAGTATAAACTACTAAGATATTTTAAAGAACTGATTTTTCTCTTGCGTACCTAAAATGTGTCACATAATTATTAAAAAATATCTTATAATTTATATTATGGATTATTTTAACATTCTATAATACGATATTTTCTTAAGAATTATGTTAAATCATTGCCCGTTGAAAGTATAAATTTTTTAGATTATGAAAATATTTGATTTTCTGAACGTAAAAATTCTAATATTTCTGCATTCGTAGCTTCTTATAAAATCTTATTCTTATTTGAAGTATAATTGAGGATATTCTTAAGACACTTCGAAAACTAGGGTGTAAAAGCGATTTGAAATAGAAAAATTTCGTTATTGTAGATTTTGAATTTAAAGTTTTATATTAATTATTCGCAGCGATTTATGCAAATTAATCAGCTTTTAAGAAATATAATAAGATGTGAAAAAGTAAAATTAAGACTAAGCTAGCACTCTTATATATTGGTTTAAAAATATGGATGGAAAATCTGTATGTGATGATCATATTATGAGTTTCTGTCAGTTAAACGTCAATAAGTAAATGCACACATTTTAATTTAATTCGCACATATAACGAGGAAGTAACAATGAAAATAATGAATTTCATTTAATAGATGAGCAACAGGAGAAATATGATCAGTTATCTTGATAATATAAACTTCAGTTTTCTTATGTAAATTTGTCAAATTAAGAACATATAATGCGACTTAATTTATTATTGTTTTAGTTTCTCAGCAGGTTAAATAACAAAGTTATTACGACTGTTCTTTCCTATTTTATATCAGCAATAAATTATTTACACATTAAATGAAAGGAAAATAAAACGTTAACAACTTTTCCAAGAGATCTTTTCTTCTTGATCATTCTTGTTACAGTTTTTTACAAGGCATCATGTATTCTATGCCAAGTATAATTTCTTAAGGCGGTTAAAACGATAAAATGGCTTAATAACAAAGGCAACTTTATATCGCATGACCATAGTTTGCTGGTTGAGATTGTGACATCATGGATGTGTGTGGTTCGATATAATTTGTTTATCTTAGTCTAATTTATTGCTGATAATATATATCACTTATATTTATAAACATTTATTTTTTTTAATTCTTAAACAATAAATAGATTTAGAATGAAGCATATATGTCTTTATTATGCATGTCCTTAAAATATAGCTAAAAATTGCGCAATATACATTATTGATAGACATTTGTGAACTGCATAAATTTTGTAATTTCATACAAGAATAATTTATTAAAACTTCAATAACTTAGAAAGTTTTATTAACGATTTTTTTTGACATTAGTGGATTTACTCATCATTATCTTAATTATTTGCAAAAAATTTTCATATATTTACTAAATTTTAGTTTATTTTTGATGCATCCCTCATTCACAATATACTGTCTTGAATGCTTCTTCACACCTATCTTTAAGATTCATCCTTTAATAGTTTTTCTTTTAACAACAATGATGAGATTTACAGAGTATTAACAAGTAAAAAGGAATTATTTTATCACAATCTATTGCGTGGTATCAAGATAAAAAAAATTTAGCAAATTTTGCTCTGGTTATTTTAAAACTATCCTTTAGTGAAAAAAAAAAGTTTGTTTAGTCTGTTTAAATTAAAAAATTATTTTATTTATAAAATAATCAATCTGTATTTAAAACTGTGGATTTCGAACTTCTACAAATTTCTAAGCCCTAGGTGGGATTCAAACAAACTGTTTAACTAAAAGAAGTGAATTATACATTCGGATATGATTAATACTTGAATGGCGGAGCTAAGGGGCGTATGGCAATTTTACCTCCAAAACGGTGCGTTGTAATTTAAAAATACTAAAATTATGACAAACCCGCTAAAATTGAAATTCATAAATAACAAACAATAAAACATTCTTAGGTTTTGCCCACAACATCCAGATTACACAAGTTTTATGTTAATATTTTAGTTGACAGAGTCATTGCTAGCCAATCCCATGAATCAATAGATTTGAAGAGAATATAAACTTGCTTATTTCCTGGTGAAAAAATGATGCTTAGTCAATCAGACCGCCGTTAGATTTTGGTAACGACAATCAGACGAGATAGAAATTATATTTTGTCTAAATGTTATGAGCAGTAAATTTATTCACTTTAGTTAGCAAATTTATCTTTCGTTTGTCTTACAAAAAACATGAGTTTTGACCGCAAATGTGCTCTCCTTTGTGCACATCTTGTAAACATTTCTATGATAGGAGGCTATATTTGACTTAATAAGCCTTTTGAAAGAATGGTACTCCAAAACTGGAGAAGACTATTGTAGATCTGAGCCAGCCTTTGCCAAATTGTCAGCTGCGTCATTGCCAGCGATACCACAGTGGCTGGGTTTCCATTGCAGCGTAATTTGATGTCTCTCTTCTACCTGAGAACTAATTGCCATCTGACAGAGATAAGCAGACCCAATACTGCTAGGAACAATTGAAGAGAGAAACTTGATGGTGGACTGAGAGTCTATAAAAATACTATGTTGTTCTCATTACCCTTTCTGATTTCTTCAAGTGCTAATTGCACATTATTGCACTAATTGCATTACAGTCATTTGCATATTATCATCTTCATAAAGTAGATATGCATAGCTTAGAAGAGCTGCCCTTTCAATATTTCATTTTAAAGGCATTCTCTGTTTTCAATATGCCCCAAGGAGTGTTTCTTTTATTGTTAAAATTTTAAATTGTTTTCACCCTATTTTAAAATTTTGGGATAAAATTTTAAGGGTATTGAAAATGAATTTGTCAGTCTTCTGCATAAAAAATGAATTTCTTTGAAGTAGTTGCATAAGTGTGTCTTGTTGAGGAGTGTGAATGTTACATATGTTGTTATCTAGACGCTCGCCTTGCGTCTGTATGGGAATAAATGTAATTCACTTTAGAGGTAATTATTCTTTATTAGAGTTTTCAAATTGGATAAATTCTTGTATGAAAGTGAATGTTACCCTCAGACTTCAACCAAGACTCTGTTTTAGTACAATTTAATGCCAATTTCTTCACAATAAGCTCAAGTAAGTTTGAAACGCTGGGTATTCTTTGAGTATGAAAATACTGTCACTGTTAGTTACCTATAGCAAGCAACAAAATACTGCGTAAGATCTTGTGGGAAAAACGTCAAAATCAGATTTTTATTGTTTAAATACTGAACATCCGTAGAACTATAAATTTGTATGAAACAAAATATAATGAAGTGTTGAAAATTTAATAAAATTTAAGGTGATATAGAAAACAATGATGCATTTTCTCCAATAAAGCTTAGCGATCAAGCCTTCGACTTACAAAAACAATAAGAGAAAATCGAACAAGTTAAATATAATTAAAATTGGAGTACCTACATGCACTTAAACATGTAAACATACCGGGCACCTTAAAGCACTATAGGGGCTTCAATAGAGCTAGAATTCTAAAATAATGCATAAACTATTAATAATACAGTGTAATAAAATGAATATAAGGAAATTAGAATCATAAAATTAATGATAAAGATTATAGATCCATAATGCTTCTTATGTTAAGAACAGAGATTAGCAATACGTCTTGTAATTCCGCCGTCAAAATGACCACCACACTTATCATGTTTTCCGTTCAAAGTTAAACCCGAATTATTATTCCCAACTTCCATTGTAGAGAAGAGATGTTTTATTACTTGATTAAAACAGAATTTCAAATTGTGCCGGGCCAACTTGTCTAGTGGTCAGCGTGCCTGACTACAGATAGGGAGGCCCTGGGTACGAATTCCGGTTTCGACACGGATGTACTTTCTCTCTCCGTATCCTGTCTTTGTCATTTCCTTGTGTGTGAACGATGTTTTAATGGTTGCTTACCCTATAAACCGGTCCCTATGGTATGTGTTTGTACTGAAGAAGTCAGACTCTAAGACAAATACGGTTCAGTTGGAAAATTGGAGCAGCGCACCCCAATTTGCCAGCCTAGCTGGCACACAAGAACAACAATAACAATTTCAATAAGTGATACATTTTCCTTTCATATTTCTGTTGTTTCTGAGATTAATATTCTTTACTCTAACTTATCTAAAAGCGGGAAATTTTAATTATCCAATTTTCAAGCGATCCACGAGAGATTTTGATTGTTAGAGATTATTTTATTCTTTAAATGTTATGAGGGCAGTGCCAATAAGAAAATGACTAGGTGTAAGAACAGATAAATCTTTTAGGGTTTGTCTGACTGTTAAAACAAAAGGTTTTGAATTCAGGCAAGTTTCAATCTTTGATATAAAGTTGTTAAATTCTACATAAGTCAACAACTCTGCTCCCTTTTCTCTTCGAAGATATTTCACAAATTCGACTGATGACCCCCATAGTCATCCTAAATGAGGTGCAGCTAGAGGAATGAAGTGCCATTTCACATTTTCTGAAGCTAAAATTGCTTATATTTTAGATTATTATTCATATTTTAGATACAGTAAAAGTGCATGGCCTTTTTCTTCTTTGGAACATTTGAAATTAGTTTTACAGCTGCTAAATTTTTTTTTCGACTTTAATGTCTTTGCTATAGATTTTTTTAGAACTCCAAAACAAGTTTCAGAGCTAAGATTTTAAAAACTTCGAGGTTTACAACTTTGACATTGCAACAAACAAAAATGCAAATATTGGCCTTAAATTATTTCTGCACACGACAAAACTTAGGCATTTTTATGAAATAAAAGGCACAATCCAAACCAACTTCTTTAAACCTCCTAGAAGGTACAATTCTATATGCTAGCAAAAACTCCTAATTTGTTCCTAATTTGTAAATTGGGACAAAATGGTAACAATCGATAAAATATTGTTTTGATAGTTTTCTAATTCCAAATCTAGTAGCCATGATGCAGATTCTTTGTCTGACTAAGCAAATCAAATTTGAAGGAGCTGCATGAAAATAAGTTTCATGTTAATTTCCAATTATTAGCTTAGAAATGTAATGTTTTAAGGAAGAAGATTGGATGCTTTTAATTTTCAGATATATGTAATCTCTTTAAGCGTCCCTCAACATATATAATTCCTTTTCTATCTAACAATGAATTCATTGAATGTATTCGCGTTTTGACTTCATCCATTTCCAGAAAATAACATTTCTTTAGAAAATGCAGAACTCTGGATAACACTTATTACAGATCAAGTAGTTTCATTTAATAATTCGCTATTCAAAAATTCTCCACGTTTAGGAGATATTTTCAGAGAAGTTTTTGTGAACCTAATGCAATAAGCAACTGTGCGACACAATTTTATCCAAGAAAAGATCTTCGAAAATTATAAATTATCTCCAATTTTGATAGAATTAACAGTACAATTTTCCGTTTCTACCCTAATTAAGACAGTATTTCTCAAATTCATTTTCGTATATTACAGAACTAAAGATACTGCACCAAAATGTTGTAACCAATATGGTCCATGTTCCTATTGATAATATTCAGTTAACGCAATATACTTTTAAATCTATTGTAGTTTAATCGGCAAGAGATGACTTTCCTTTCAATATGACTCCATTTCACATCAGGAATTTAAACTTGAATTTCTGTTACTCCATTAGTCACAAATGGAAGCCTTCGACGTGATTCAGAAGAGATCCAATGTAATATGATAGTAGAATCTGACAAGTAAAACAATTATTGGCTGGAATGTTTAAGCATATCATTACTGTTTTCAACAGATTAGCTATCAGAAAAACACAGTATAATTCTAGTCTAAACCGAGACTGCAGCTTAAGTAGTATTAATCTAGTTTTAGCAAACAAGACAAATATTTTCTTGATACATACATTTGATTAAGATTTAACATAAATAGCTGCGCAATAAGTTTTTTCTGATGAGTCACAAAAGGCATGTAGCTCTATTTTATGAAAATGCTAAAGAATAACAAATCTAGGTTTTTATAAATTTCCAAGTAACCTTAATTCCCTATTAAAATGAATTGATATATCAACTTTTTGTACGTTAAAAGGATCATTCTATTCTTAGTTGTCTGACCACAATTATTGTATATAAAAACAGTTTTGCAAAGATAACAATTGTAAAATTCTCAATGGGTCAAATAGCCCAGCTTTGCTGCTGTTAGGACCTAAAGTTTTGAAACTGATGAAATGTTTTAAGGAAACATTTAAAAAACAAACATATTACTATAAGTATGCCAGTTTATTCCTAACAACTTTTCTGGTTGATCCAATTCTATATTTAATTGGTATGAATATTTTTGAGTTCAAGTGATGAGTGTTCTAATACTTCGAGCATATTACTTAACCACTTTTTTATAACAAAACCTTCTTTGTGCATTAAACTAGCAGGGTCTTAAATTTAAAATCATTGCAGCTGCTTTAGAATAAGTACCAGTTAAAAAATCGTCCACGTAAAAATCATAATTTACGAAAATTGAAGCTCTTTGAAACTTTCTTTTATCATCCAAAGAAAGTTGTAAGAGTGTGCGAGTAGCAAAGAATTATGCTGAATAAGCTCCATATTAAACAGTTAGAGTTAGTATTCTTGCACTGGATATGTGTTCTCATTAATACAAAGTAGACAATGAAGTTCGGTATCTTATTGATGCACTCTAACTTGCCAATGATTTTTCTCAATAATTGCGCAAACAGCAATTGGATTCATTCTAAATCTAATTATAAAGCCAAACAGATCTGATTGAATTGTAGCCCCAACAATTCCTAAATCACTGAGTCAACACGTATGGGATGTTTTCGCAAATGCATAAAAAATGGCATCTAGCTTAGTATAGTGCTGCTTGTAGGCCTTAATACTAGATGATGATGTAGGTAGTGCACTAATGAATGTGTGGGCTCAGATTATGTGAGTAGTTAAATGCGCCTCAAACTAACATATTCAGTGATAAAATCATTGCATAATTTGTATATGTCATGTTTGTTAAATAACCTGTTTTATAAAAGAAAAATCTTTTGAGAGCCAATTCTTTTGAATCACCAAATTTTCGTGGATGTTCCTGAAAAGATAACCAAACTACGTATTGACCTGTGCTATCTCTAAAATAAATAGGTTTAAAATGATCTTTCTTTTTCAGTTCTGATTTTCAAAAAGTTGGATTTTCATGAACTGTTTTCAGAGACCAGAATCTTTTAAACATCTAATCAGTATTCACTCTCGTGTACATAAATTAACAATAATGCAAGTTCAGGTAAAGAAAGAGAAACAAGCAAAATAAATGGGACTTATTTGCAAAGTATATTTATTGAACAAATGGTATAGAGCAAAAAATATGCTATATGTTAGACATCATTAATAAAAATTGCATTTTTTACTTTTTGGAGAAAATTTTCAAAACGAACCTATTTACAAAAACCAAAATAACGTTATTGGTATGATGGTAATACATAATATGACCTCCCCCCCCCCCAGACGATGGAATAAAAGCCGTTCAACGCGTAGGCATGCTGAGTATCAAATTATCGATCTGGTCTTCAAGAATATTACACCACGCATACAGCACAATGATCTCCGAAATTCCGGTAAATATGTGGGAATTGGTTAATGGGCTGCAATTCGTCGGGAAGCTGTGTCCCACACATAATCTATTGGATTCAAGTCCGGTGAGTATGCTGGCAAAGTCCATGCGGGTTATATCCTCCAATTGAAGGCATTCGTCTACAATGTTTTCACGGTGAAGACGGGCGTTGTCATCCACAATTAGAAATTCTACACCTATGGCACCCCGAAACAAACATATATGTAGTTAAATTATGACATCCCGATAGATGTAGCCTGTCATGGTAACATTTTGAACATGCTGGTTATTTCTGGAATCCAGAATAATCCCTCTTCAAACTAGCAATTCTGTAACACCGTAACAGTGTCACTCACTGATGTTCTTTTAGTGGTAACGGGTAACTGGCCCTCTCTATGTGAAAGTCCAGCGAGAATCAGACTGAAATCTAAATCTGGACTCGTCGGAAAACATCACATACGATCACTGTTGCGGTGTCTGCAATGCATGCTCTCTACTCCAGGCTAACCGCAGACGATAGGGAGTTGCGGTAAGTGAAAGACATTTGAGAGGTCTGCGAGCATATTGACAATTGTGCCCTAAGCGTCTGTACACGGTCTGCCTTCAAAGTGTCACAACGGTAGTTGAGGAGATTTACGAGAAAGATCTGGTGCTGTGCTCCGTCTGTTTCTTTTGGCAGTAACTGCAAAATGCCGGTCCTCATTCATCCATGTAACTAGAGGATGACCTGTACTGTATCGTCTACTCACATTACCATCATCTTGGAACCATTGCCAAAGCCTGGAGATGACACTTTGTTCGATTGCAAGTTCCTCGGATATTTCCAGCTGGGTATGTCCGCATTCGAAGCGGCCGATAATTCTACAATGTAAAACGCTCAAATGCTTCCTTTGTGCCACAACTATGCGGTTATTGCCGTGCAAGGCATTTAAAGTGCTTGTGTGCAATTTTGCTGCTTTGCAACCATTCTTTATACCCCTCTCTTACACACTGCTCTCTAACACTCTCGTTATTGTGACCTACTGTCGGCACCATTTGGAGGTTTCTTATAATTTGCCTATTATTCTTCAAGATGTAGTATATGATAATTCTACATGTGAAATTTTAATTTTAGAGTTCAATTTCTGTGTGATTCTAAATTATCCTTAGTTTTTGGACATGAGTATAATTCAATATTTAAAGACATGTAATAGAATTAAATAATATTGTTCCTGAGATAATCCAACCCAATTTTTATCGTACAATTGTGGGAAGTTCTTTATTTCTTTTAATTGTTTCTTACAAAACCACTGACATAAAACAATGACTCTTAAAAGCGTATCTATTGGTGTTGACTTGACGGATTTTGTGTCTGCTAATATTAAATCATTGATAGATCCAACTGTACTTGATGGTAGTAATTTATGTGTTAAATTGCAACAAACTTGTCCATAACAAAAAGGGAAGTTTTAAAAGACTGTTGTAATAAAAAATAAAGAGAAAAATATTTCTAATTCTCTATTACTCTGTGAATAGGTTGACTTGAAACATTAAATTTAAAGATAACTTTAAATTTACTCTTTCTACTGAGATCAAGCTTTTCTACACATTCCTCAGTGATGAAATTTACCTGTGAACTAGAATTTAATAAGGATAGGCAATGTACAAAATTTCCACTGGAATTGCAAATTCGAATTATTAATGCAGCATATAATAAATTTCCTTATTTTTGTATCCATTCTTCACAAAATTGGTGTTTATCTGATTGGAAAAACCAGGAATAGGTTGCTTTAGTATATTTTAATGAGTAAATACTGTAGCATTTTTTGATAACTCATTATTAATTACACAAAACTCAGCAACATTATTTGATTCTAAAAACTGCAATAAGGAATTATGCATTTGAGGGCAAGGTTTGCATATATTTGCACTCTTACATGACTCAACATTGTGCATAAAAGACAATCAATTAAAACAAATTTTATTTGATTTTACAAATTCAAATTTTTGACACAAGTAAATTTATAAAATTGTTCCCATTTCCAGTTATTATGATTTTTTTTACAATAAGAACATTTAATATTTGTTTCTGAAAGTAGGGAAGTGATTTTAAAAATGAATTTCTTAAATTCTTTAGAATTAAATTTACAGTTTTGAAATATTCTCGCTTGCTCCCTAAGAAACAAAAGTAAATTAATTAGACAGCGTAATTCATCATAATTTAATTGACATTCCATCAACATGTTTGAATATTTATCTAATATTTCAACTATTAAATAAGTGATCAATGTATCTGCAAACCATTCTACCTTTTGTTTTATAACATTTACAAATTGTACGCATTTATTAATGATACTTTCAAATTGTAAAATTAGACTAGGAGTGTCTGCAGTAAAGTGCTCCCATACTAAATTTTTAGTAACATGGTTACTAAAACACTTTTGTTTGAATATTTATCTTTAAGCAAATATAAAGCTGTTTTATAAGTATAATCTGTTAGAAGAATTACATAGAAAATGTAAAGAGTATCCGATTTTTTAGTGCTTTCTAAATATTGAAACTTTTGAGCTTCTGAAAAGTTATTATGGCAATCAACATTGGCCTTGAATAAATCAAAAAAAGAAAGTAATTCTTCTACATTAAACATCGGTAAAGAATAACTGAGGTAATCTTGCACCCATAAATTTTGTCTTAGAGTGTCAAGTGGTGTGAACTTAAATTTGTATCATTTTGAGTACCTTTTTTTGTAATTTCTGCATTCTAAAAAAAATTAAATCTCAATCAAACTATTTTGTAGATTTTGAAATTCTTCCATGAATTTTTCGACATCTTCGCAATGTATATGTCATCGAAATGTATATGTCAAACGCAATGTATATGTCATCGAAATGTATATGTCAAACGCAATGTATATGTCATCGAAACAACTACAGATTACTTTAATTAAATTGCTGAGTTTCTTTTTTAATAATTTTACGCGTTCGTAACATCTGAACCAATATAATTTCATGATTAATTTTATCACTTAAACTTATTAAATTACCTCTAGAATTCTCTTCTTAATTAAAACTGCCTTAACATACTTAAGTATTATAAAGTTTCAATCACCTTTAATATAATTGAAATAGAACCTCTATTTGAAAAGAATGGAAAAGGAACAAAAGACTTTCGTTCCATGAATTCTTTTACATTTCTTTTTCCAATCATATTATATACAACTTTTGGCTGGATTCCACCAGAAAGGAATAAGCGTAGAGCAATAAATATGCGTCAAAAAAAATGGTAGTGAACAGTAGAAATTTTAATAAAATTTAAGGCAATACAGAACAAAAATGCGTTCTTGACAAACAATAGCTACCAAACGTGGTTGCCAATTACAAAGAATAAGAGAGTGAAGATCCAATTACATATACTTACAAGTGGCGCCATCTTTGTGCAACTAAACACACAAATACTTTATATGCCCCGTCATTGTGGTACAGTTAACATAAAGACCTGCAAATCTTTGAGAATTTCTAAGATGTAATAAAAAGCATATTTAGTAGACCTCGTGTTACTAGTGAACACATCTCGAGAAGAGTTCTAATTTCCTCAAGGTGAGGCCTTTTCATCTATTTCCAAGCATTTGTATGTAACCTGTAACATCGGCTACAGCACTCGATGAATTCTGCACTAGTAAATCATCAAATAACACAATTTCTTTATACTTTCATGTTCCTCTACAATTCCCTACATTACCTTTGATTTGAGAAAGAAATAAAACTTTATTTGTATCCTCGCTTCTAAGTTCAATAAAAAAGCATTATATGTTCCCGTGGGAGAAAAGGAAAATTATATACATTAAAAATATTTTGCAAGTTAAACAATAGAACTAAGGTATCTGAAGTCACCAATAAGGTTCATGCAGACCTACCGCATGACTGCTAACCAGATCTAAGGGAAAAACTTTGAGGGTATACCTCATAGTTCTTCTCTTTGAAGAACTAAGCAATACATAAGATCGCTTGATCCATGAAGCTGATTGATAAGCAGAGGGAAAAAATCCTAAAGTAATATGAGTTCCTTTTAGAATTCCACAACTACCAGGATCCTTCTCTGCAGGATCACAGGTGATCCCGCATAGCAAACACGCATGCAAATCGTAATAAAACGTATGCAATTAATATTTCCCAAAGCGATTAAGATTTTAAACTGAGATCTGACAAATGAAGGTAACTTTGTGTCTTGCGATGGTAATGCGTAGACGAAGTAAGGTTAATCAGGAACGTGATCGGAGATATAACTTGTTTATCGTCGTCAATGTTTTATGGCTAAAATATATGAATTATGTTAGTAAATGCAAACATTTTTTTTTTAATTCTAAAGTAATCTGGAATTAGGATAACTTCAAATTTCTATCTGATCCTGCTTAAAATAGTAGAATATTTTGGGTGTTCACATAATTGATATTAGTGAAATGCTTGGAATTTATCAATGATACAATTTGTTTTAAAATAATTTAATAAAACCTTAAAAAAACATGAATTATAATATTTAATTTTAATTATGAGTGTATTTATTGATATTTTCTCTCACTTTCTTAGGAAAAAAATCATAAATTAGCTATATATTTCTGCACATTTTCCTTTTCATTATTAACTCCTCCCACATCTCCCATATTGTCTGTAATCTTTGACAACACCCATTTTTAAGACACCCTTTAACTTAGTTGCACATAACGACCATTGTGGAGTTCCAATCAGTACACCAACTGCAGTAGTTAGGAAATGAAATATTTATGACATATTAAAGCAATCATCGATTTTTTGCATAACTGTGTATTATAGTAATTACAACTAATACGCATAATAAAACCTATCTTATATGGGATATTTTTATATTATAATGCAGTTTCTTCTCAAGAACGAGGTTTAATCTTTTTCATGTTGAGTATGCAGTATTTAGGTTTTGAAAATAGTTAATTTTGTGGATATAAACATTCTATAATTTCTATATTCATCAAATTGCAAATTAGGGGAATATTTTAAATGTCTTTGTTTATCTTTTATTTAAATCTACGCAATGGGAATCTTTTAAAATCTCTCTCACTTTCTCCCTCAGATTAATTAATAATTTTATATGTGTAGTTAAAATATATATATATATATATATATACATATATATATATAAATGTTAAGTCGTTTGTAAAAATAGTAAAATGAAATGATACAACCTATGAAAAAAAATTTCATTTTTATCAAACTGTGTTTTTGAATTTAATGTTGCAGCTTTGGTATTTTCACTTATTGATTTGAAGTGATCAGCTTTTTAAGTTTTTTAAAAAAGCACGAAGAAGTAGAATTTTCTAAGTAAGAATGAGTTAATTCCTTTATTTAAAATATATATGGGTGGTGTAACGATGTGATATCGAAAGATAGTTAATGCAGCGTATTTTTGGTACACAATTTCTCTGTTTCACTTTCTTTTAAGTCTGCTTAAATAACGGATAAAATGAAGAAACCCTTTGAAAGAAATGACGCATTTTTAATGTAAGACATATTTTATTTGCTATTAAAATCATACATTTTATCATATATCTAATAAAAAGCTTATTTATTCAATAGTAAATATTTCCAGAATAGTTCCATTAACAAGCCAAATCAATTACAAGTTTATTGAAATACATCGATTAATATCAACATTTTACAGTCAAATTATCTGACAAGAATAAGATTTTCAATGAAACTGGTAAACTTAAATTATTTTATGGTATACTGAAGAGACAGCTTATAAACACTCTCACAAAAATGAAGAGTTTAATTCTTTTTTTCCATAAATATGTAATAACTTTAAAAAAGTTAAGAACATTAATATTTATGAACAGTGTTGTTGACTTGCTCAGACAAGTTAAAAATTTTTGATAATTTATTTCCTAATTCGATTGAATTTTTTAGAGAAATACTAGTTGAAAACCAGAAATACTTTTCTATTGAAACATATTTACAAAGTAAATTTAAATTTAAATGAATTAAACTAAATAATGAAGTACATCATTCTTACATTGCAGAGAATATTCCATGGAAACTTAACTTTATTAAGATTATCAATCATAAAATGCTTTTTCATATTATATTTCTTATTCTAATTTCAAATCAAGAACCAGCATAATAGAAGCAGAATGTATAAAGTTTCACTTATTGTTTAAATATTTTTCTTAATTTACATCAAAGACAAAGCAAAGTTAATTATAGCATGTTGTGATTTTTGAATATGGTAGAGAATATTTAATCAAGGATGAGTTTCATGAAATCTCGCTTGGTCTTCAAAGTTATGCACAAAAAATAGTATAAATTTAGTGTTAATGTAAATGAAAGGCATTAACATACTTCATTAGAAATTTAACTAAACTTTGTGGCAAGACCGCCCATGTATTATAAGACCTACAGTACTCATCTGAGTTTTGTTAACAAGAGGACATGTGGTGTTAAGCATTTGTCCCAATGAGGTGGTCAAATTAATGCAAAACGCCTAGTGTTTAGTTCCCAAGCATGCGTAGTACTCATTTTATAGGTTCAATGAAGTGGATGGAAGGCTGATATTAAAAATTTAACTGATGTTAAATCTTTTCATGTTTGTTCTTCCGAGCTTTTAATTTATACAATACTCCAAAGAAAATCAACAGAACATCTGGAATCACATTTACTCACAAGATCAGACAAAAATCTCGATGCACTGAAATTCTTCAAAAATCTAAAAATTATTAATAAGGCTTTAATCCCTAATAAATATTTACACCCAAATTTAATATTAATAATAAATTGATGATTTAAAAAATGTTCTTTGAGCACACACACAAAGATAATGACACATGTACATCAAATTTAGATAAATTCTATTGCAGCTAAGGGGAATATTCTTGAGTGAAAGCAATAGAACATCCTGGAATCATATTTAATCATAAAATAAATTTAAGAATATTAAAATACTGAAATTTTTTAAAAATTTAAAAATATTCAAGAATGCCTGTACCTTTAATAAATGTTTACTTAATGATTTAGTATTAAAATAAATTGATTATTTATAAAATGTACTTATTTATAAAATGAACGATTATTGACATATATGTTAATTGTGGGCCATTTCTGCTGCAATAAATCTAAAGTTTCTAGAGTGAACGCAATCTAATGCAATGTGCAAACCTTAAGTATTATTAATATTGATATTTCGGAAATTCTTAATCATTATAAAAAGCTAATATCAATACATTTAAATAAATATTACATAATTGTTTTGGAATTTTTACCATAATATAACATTTAATACTCATATAAAAGAAAATGCTCGATTCGATTTAAAATGATATTTTTCAGTAAACTAAATCCGAATAATTTCATATTATATGTATTAATATATGTTATATACATATCAATTGTTATATTTATATAAATTGTGACTCTCTAAATTAGTTTATAATTTTTAATTTTTAACTATATTATTTAAATAAAATATATATTTAGATATATTTTTGAAACTCAAAATATGGCAATAAAGCAAGGAATGAGATCATCTAGATAGTTCGCAAATTAAAACATTTGGAGGCTTCGGAAATGAAGCAGTATGTAGGAATGGAAGCGAAGGATTTAGATTAGAAAACAGTTTCGAGAGTTCATTTTTGTCGATTGGAATCCAAGAGCAGAACAGTTTCCTTTTAATTGGTATGGTTGATACATTGTGCAGATATATACGTGATTTCGAAACTCTTAAAAATGAAAGGGAAGAATCATAAGCAAATTTATTAGTATCAAATAATTTAAAAAGATGTATAAATAAAACAGATAAAGGAATTACTTCTTATAAATTTAATACTTGATTCTTAGTATATAATCATTGATGTATACTGAAAAGTTTCTGGTCACTTTGTTATAAATATTTAGTTTTTTATCATATAAAATGTTTTGTTGTGTGTTCGTATTAAAGGTATGTTATAAATGTTAATTTAAAAATTTGGTGCTATATTTGCTCTTTATTTGAACAGAGCTTAATAGGATATTTCATTTTATTAATTTCATTTAATATACAGAGGGTTTTCTGGTATGGTAGATTTAATTAGTTATTGTACAAACTCTTTTAGATTTTTCTCAGATACTAGTACTTTAAGAACTTTTTGAACTCTTTAATTGGACTCTTTAACACTTAATAGGTATATGGAATTATTGTTCACAAATACATTTTATATCACACTCATATATCAAATTTTATAATTAATTAAATTGAAAGTTTGATAAATATTTAATTGTTTAAAAAACAAATTAATCAAAAAACAAATTAATGACAAAAAGGGTAATAATTTAGCAAACATTAAATTTATAGATAATTGTAAAATAATTTTTGTCATCAAATACCTATAGTACACAACACAGAAACTGATATCTTGCATACAAATAATAATCATATTATGAATATTGTCAAAATTTTTGTCAAATTTGTAGTATATATTTTTAAATTTTATTGAATCAAGTTCATTCAATTATCGTTATATTTCAGAATGTGTAGACGCAATTATGTATTTAATGATGAAGTATATACTGATTAAGTGACTTTGGCTCTTGCTAGAGGAAATTAGCGTTACACTGAAATATGAAACCAATTCAAATGAATTTGCACCTGAATAGAAAGCTGGTTATAGCAGAAAATTAAGCATTTTTGCTCAGCAGTTTTAAAACGCGGAAAATCGAAAGGCTAAACAACAAACAATGTTTAAATGGAAGAATATAACGTAAGAATGGCCAAAACTAATTACAATATTGAAGTTAACTACAAAATCCTCATGGGAAACATATTCAAATGACAAACTATACAAAGATACAAGAAATTCAGAACATTCCATTAAACCTGTGTCAGTATAAAAAGAACAAGAAAGGCGTTTATTGATAGTTAAACCCTCCAAAAGAACAGACATCTTTATTGCGATGATTCATCTAATGTCTGTCCGAACTTAGACGAAAACAATGACAAAGAAGAAACGAATAAAAACACACAGCCAACCATCTTAGGTAAATCAACAAGAACAAATCAACTCATAATTATCAGAAATAACAAATATTCATGGAAAGCCCTCCACAAACTATTTTCATTAGAAAACCAGACTGAATACATGGATAAGTCATAAATGTACGAAATTAAAATCAAATTCGGGGAAGCAAACTCGCTCAGAATGGCTCTCAAGATTTTGGAAAAACTAGACATCAGTAATAATACCTTTCTCCTCCCCAAAACAAAACCACGTAAAGTGGTCATCTGAGATCTAAAGGCTTGCACAAAAATAACTGATATTGTAGATGACTTTCTCAATGAAGGTTTCTCTGTCCTATCACCAAAATGACAAGAAGAAAGTATGGAAATATTCTAAAGTTTCCCCTTTACCTTGTTACCATCGCAAAACCTATTATAGTGAAAGAGATGCATCATCTTCAGAACATACGGTGATTAAAAATATAAAATGTAGACTCTAGAAATAAAGGGGATTAGACGCAGTGTCCTGTTGTAAGTAAGTTGTTAGTGGTGAAAGTCACTATTTACATGAATGCCAAAAAAATAAAGATCTACTGGCTGAGTGCAATAATTGCCAAAGTAATCATCATGCTAATTTTCGTGCGTGAAATTCATTCTTCGATGTAGTTAAAACGAAACATAAGGACAACTCCTCTGTAAGAATAACAAAGAAAGTGGCTGTCAAAGCTAAGTCAAATGCTTAATCTGAAAGCTTAAATGCAATAAAGGAAACGTGTTTATAGACCTCCCTTCGGTAAAACTTTTAAAGATAATGATGTCAATCATAACTTCTCTGAAAAATAGATAATTTGGTCTAATGTGACTTAAACTGTAAACATATAGGATACAGTTGCAGACAGTCTAACCAAAATGAAAAATATTCCACAGATATTATTAATAACAAAAACCTAAAGTCATTTGATCAGTGGACTGAAGTTATTAAGCAATCTTCTAGGATTAAAATCCAAATATATTGGACCCAATTTTATACAATGCCTTCTTCAACATTGCTGTTGATGTATACAATGATCTCAGTTCTTACCACTTCTCTGTTATCACTTTCATAAATTTTGATAAAATTAATTCAGCTAATGCTATTTAAAAAATCAATCTGGAGTATGTTACATAACATACTAATCAAAAGAAACTGGTCTTTCGCTGTTGTTAAAAATACTCTAGATATCTTGCTTTTAATTCGCCTAATAATGAAATAAACTCTGTCCTGAAGTTAGCTACAGATGTGATTAATTATATCGATTACTACAGCAAGAGGCTTCTAGAATCTAGAGAAATTATTCTAGAGAGAAACATAATTGTTAAGAAAAGCAGGAAAATCTTTAACCTCATTTGTAAAATTAAAATATATAGTCTAAGGAGAAAAATCGAAGACGCATGCGTAACTCACAGTAACAAACAACGGGAAGGTAAACTAATGTCATTAAACAAGGAAAACAACACATTTTGGACCATAGCAAAGAGTTTCAAGTCAAAGACGCCAACAAACTACTGCTCCGAGGAAGACGGCATTTTCTTCACTGAACCCGGTAAAGCACAGTAATATGAAAATAGTATGGAGAGCCAATTTAAGCTCAAAGATGCAGACACTGATCCGTATTTTGAGGAAAATGTTTATAGAATCTATGGAAAATTCAATAGAAATAATCAAGCATATATTGCCATAGAGCCAGTAAAACAGAAGAAATTGTTAATATCATTAAACACATAAGTATCAAAAAGTCACCTGTAAAGGACAAAACCAGTAATTAAATGATTAAGGAATTACCGGACCATATTATTCATCAAATTAAATGTACATGTTTAACTAGTTCACAGTTCAAGTTCTGCACCTCAATATGGCAAGAAGCCACAGTAATTATGTTTCCGAAACTCCAAAATGGCATCGTAATTCCTAAATATCATAGACCAATTAGCTTTCTTTCACCAGTTACAAAATTATTTCAAAAATAATTTAACAAGGAAATAATGTTGATAAGAACAAACTGCCAAACGAGCAATATAGCTACAGAAAGTATCAATGCACCACTGAGTGACTCATCAGAATTATAGAATTTATAGGAAGAGGTTTAAATAACAAAGAAAAATCAGCATTTTTCATGTTGGATATTTCTAAAGTGTCTGACTGGCTTTAGCATGAAAGCGTCATATACAATACCATATTTCAGTATTTGACAAAATAAAACTTACTTCTCAACCACAGATAAATACAAGCAGGAGTACTATAACGTGGCAATTTGGGCCCAATATTTTGCCTCTTTTATATTGTGGCTGGTGATTGTGACTACCGATGAGATTAAATATATCGATAACTACTGCTAATTGTCTCTGAAATCTAAAGAAATAAATAAGAGCGAGACATAACCCCGTAAGAAATACTGGAAAACACTCAACCCAATTTATAAAATTGAAACAAATAACCTAAACAGAAAAACTAAAGAGGAATGCCTAAATCACAGTTAAAAAACAATGGGAAGATAAGCTAAAGTCTTTAAACAAAGAAAATAACACAATTTGGGCACTTGAAAAAATTTATAAGTAAAGACTCCAACCTGCAAACCGCTGCTCGAAGAACGAGTCATTGTCTTCACAGAATCAGAAAATACAGATGCATTTGCAAATAGTATGGAGAAACAATTTAAGCTCAACAATACCATCATTGATCCAAATTTTGAAGAAAATGTTAACAGAATCTACAAAAAATTCGTTAAAGATAATCAAGTAGATAGCGCCCATAAAGTCAAAAACAACAGAGTAAATAGTTATAATATCATTTAACACTTAAATATCAGAAAGTCACCGGTAAGGGACAATATTAATACAAAAAAGATAAAAGAATTACAGGACAATCTTATTCATCAACTTAAATGTATCTTTCACAACTGCTTAGAGTTTAAGTTTTACCTATCAATTTGGAAAGAAGCCACAATAATTATGATTCCAAAAAGGATCTCTTTATGCCAAACAATCAAAGACCCATTGGTCTTACATCTTCACTTGGAAAATTATTTGAAGAAATTATCTACCAGCGAATTAATGTTGATAAGAAAAACTGTCAAATGAGAACTATAGCTTTAGAAGGAATTAATGTACGACGAAGTTACTCATCAGAATTATAGAATTTATCGAAAGAGGTTTACAAAAACTATGCAAAATACGCAATTGTCATTCTGGATATTCCTAAAGCCCTTGACTAGCTCTGCATGAAGTGATCATATACAAACTAGTCAATCTCAATTTTAATAGCAATGTGATATCGCTCATTAAAAATTACCTTACCAACAGAAAATTCAGAATCAGATTTAATAAAACCTACTCCTGAACCAGACAGATAGAGTCAGCAGCACTACAACGTAGAATTTTCGGTTCAATATCATATCTCTTCTACACTTAAGATTTCTCAGTCGATAGATTACATTACAACGGCATAACGTCCACCTACATCGGTGACACTGGAATCATCAGGAAAGGCAAATCTATGGATCTTGCAATTAAGAAATAGCAACTAAAATTAAATAATGTTTAACACTCCTACTGTTCTACCAGGCAAATCGAAATCAACACCAGCAAATCAAACCTACTTATCGGTAATACACCCAGGTCGAGATGGGACGGAAAAATGCAAACTTTTGTTTGGGTAGAAAATTCCAATATAATTAAAAATGCAACTTACCTTCAATTTACTTTAAATCACCCTTTACAATTCTTTACTGACACAAAGATTGAAATTACTCCTCTATGCCTCCACAGCATGATGTGCAATTGACAAGAATTTTATGAAAATGCTAGGTAGTTTTCAGAACAAGACATTAAGAAATATGATAGGAGTACCTTATTATCTCTTCAATACAGTTATACATAGCGATTCAATAATGGATACATTCGAGCAGCATTTAGCAAAATTTAATGTAAAATTCTTTAACAGAACAGAAAATTTCTTTGCAGCCTCTTTTAACCAAATTTTCAAATTCATCAACTTAAAGGAAGATTACAGACCATGATCTAAGAGATGCCTTTACTTCTAGGCTCAGAAACTTTAATCATCATGTATATAATTGCAAATATCTTAATACAGTATTTTCTGCATTAAATAATTTATTCATTAATTAGTCAAGAAAAATTCTCTCCTTTTTAGTGTTTTGAATGTCTGTATTTTTCTATAATCAAGAATTCTGAACTTTCATTCTTTATTATATAATGATTGTGTTTTTTCATTAATTTTATTTACTCAAGATTTTCTTATTTTTAATGAATACGTCATATAGGGCAAAGAATTTTCAAATATGAAAATGTAAAGTTGATATTTTATTTCTCTTTATTAATCTAAAATTTAACTTTTTATTTTTCTGTGTGCCAACTTGAAACGCACACCCATTCATCGATTGTCCTCTTCACCTGAACCTCATTCTGTCTCCCTCTGTCTCTCTTGACACCTTCAACTAGACTCATCTTTCCTTTACCACATTCTATTCTTATGTGAGACAGAGAAGTAAATTCAGATTCAGAAATTGCAGATGGTGCTGAGATCTCATGAAATGAATACCACTTACATTGATTATATTTTCGTTTTATTTTTAATTGAACCCAATAAATAGAAAGTCAGTTATACACTTTCGAAGCACTGATTATAACTTTATCATTTATTATGCTATTAATTATGAACTCAGAGTTGTTAAACTGCATTTACATGCAACAATCTGTTTCTTATTTTACTTATAATTTTATAACAGTTCTTACTATACTAAAACCTTCCACGTAATAAATTATTATATTGTGTAATAAAGCAACGCCATCTAGCGATCATAAGCGAACTGAGAGTACCAGACAAGCTCTAACTCTAGAGCCTAATGCTGCTCGATTATGATAGTCGGTGTTTTCCTTATTCTTCTGTTTTTATTTTCTGTGTAGCGTGTGTGATTTACCTGTGTTTTTTTTAATGTTAAATAAATATAGAAATAAGCTAGCCGTGTGTTAAATTATTCTTCACACATATGACATAGAAAATCTGACGCCCAAGACGTGCGGCTGAATCCAAAACGATAAGTATATTTTTGTTGTGATTTACATTTTATAGAATCGTCGGAGTTGATGAGTTTATCCAAACTCATACAATGTAAATTCACATTGTTTATCCAAACAATCATATATAAATTAACTTTGGCTTATCCAAGCTTTTAAAAAATATATATATATATATTTCGAGCAGCAGATCCGCTTACATGTCTCTTTGTTATTCATTTCTATTTTATGATTATTTTGCTTCTGTTTTGTATCAATGTGTGAAGTGTTTAATATTATTTTATATATATATAATGTGTTTAAGTAGTCGTATAATTTAATCATTTATACTGAATATTAAAGGCGAAATCAGGTTACTTTAAAAACGAAATTCGCAAAATTGTTGGAAAATAAGTTAGTCACCCAGACCACTGCCGCCGAGAAGCTACGCGCTTGTTTTGTTTTCTTTTCTTTTAGGAATGCGATTCTGTTCCCGCAACAGAAATTTATTGCTTTCAAGTGTCTTTCGAAGGAAGGAAGGGGTCCTTTTTTTTTTTTTTTTCTCATAGCTAAATAATTTTTAAAAGAGAATCTTATTTCTCTATGAATGTATATTTTATTTTATAGTAAATAAGTATAAGATTTATTGAAATTGAAACTTATTCAATAAATAAAGTCATATGTGTTCATTATATGATATATAATATTGTTTTGTATACATTTGCTTAATTATTTAATTGCATTTAAATGATTTTAGGAATAACAAAAGAGAATTTTATCAATTTTATAAATATGTAATCTTTCATACATGTTCTGTTTTAAATCAAAAACAAAAGGATTAAATTATTAAAGCAATATATTGCTAAGTATTATTTAAAAGAAATTTATTTGAAAATTTATTTTTGATTCTTGTATTGATCTTATTGTTGTGGAAAATGTGTATTTTTGTATATTAGTTACATTATCTAATGATTCATATTTCTGAGAATGAGTATCTGTCATTATAAAATTATCTGTTACTGCATATATAATTTATGTTTGTGGTCTATGGAAATAATTAAATAATCTATTTGAAAGAATTTATGAATATTCTTAATGATTTTTGTGCACTAATCAGAAAATATTAAATACTCTATGAATAATATTTCTGAAATTAATCTGTATGTTTGTATTGTTTTCTATATATTCAAAAATTGTTTTAAAATTTAAATGATACTTTTTATATGTACAATTCACAAGGTTATTATTTTCGTATGAAGTAGTAGGTAGTGATAATTTTACAGTGTTTGTGTTATATATTTAATATTTTTAGTAATTGTACTGGCTAGTTTCTAGTATTATTTTAATTATTTACTACAAAAGTATTACTTGTTATTTTGTTATTCCAATAATTGAAATACATTATCTTCTTTTAAAATGGCTATACTGAAGTGTTTAATTTGATGTTTCTGGTATTTGAATAATTTTATGTTTAAGAATTTTCTTTTGGTATCATTTGATTTTCTAAATATTTCACTAATATTGAAAGACTTTGGTAAAAATGGCTTTTCTTGGCAAATCTAAAAAACAAGACCTCCGAACTCTTGCAACAGAGCTTGGTTTGGCTGTGTCTGATGAGATGAAAATAATTGACCTTAGAGAACTTATAACTAAAAGTGATAATTATGATGAAGAACTTGTGAAAAACATACTTAATGTTATAATAGAAGATCGCTTAGAGGCTGAAAAAGTAGCAGAATTTGAGAGATTAGCAAAAGAAAAGGAAATTGAAGAAGAAGATTGCGTAAGTTACAAGTTGAAGAACAATTGCGTTTAGAAAATGAACGTGGTTTTGAATTGGAAAAGCTTAGGCTCCAGCTCGAAGCTCAAAAGGCATCTACCTCCATTGTAGGCACTTCTGATTCTGAATGTCAAAAATTCGAACTTAATCGTATCATTCCTAAATTTAATCCAAAAGAGGATGAAATTGGTCTATTTTTAATTATATTCGAGAGACAGTTGAAATTTATGAATCTTCCCGAGTCTTCTTGGATACCATATTTAATTGGATCTTTGCCAACTGAAATAGCACAACTGCTTGCTAGAGAAAATGAACAAGATGCACAAAATTACCAAAAGGTGAAGGAAATGCTCCTTAAAAGATCTAAGGTTACTGCTGATAAGTTTCGACAGTTATTCTCACAACACAGAAAAAGTTCTGATACAACATGGCGAGACTTTTACTTTGAATTAGCCTCTTATTTTGAGGGATGGATAAAAGAAATGAATATTACAACTTTTGATCAACTCAAAAGCTTAATAATTGCTGATCAAATTAAGAAACGAACTCCACCAGAAGTCAAAGATCATTTTCTTGATTTTTGGGCAAACTGGATTAATCCTCTAGATATAGCTGAAAAACTGGATGCTTATGAGAATGTCCGGCAAGGAACAAAGAAGCAATTGAACCAGTCTCAAAGGGAAACATATTCAAGAGATGCAAACAGGAAAACTATCCCTGTTAGAAAATTTCGTCCTGTGATCAATGCAACAGAATATGCTCAAAATCGATATTCAAAAGTTCCAATAACTCGTTCCTCTACTTCTAGATTAGATGGAAGATCATCCATCCGATGTTTCGGTTGCGGAACGCCTGGAGTTATCAGATCAAAATGTTCTATTTGTACAAGTTCTAAACATGAAGATACAACTGTTAATTGCATGAACTTATTCATTAATAATATAAACACAGATATGTCAAGTATGATTGTCTTCGAATTGTTTGGTAAGAAGATTGCAGTTTGCGCAGATACTGGTGCTTCACATTCTATTGCAGGAGAAAAGTTATATAACTTTTTACGAGATAATGGAGTTGCTTTTGAAAACAAGAAAGTTTCGTTCACTCTTGCTGATGGAAAACTTCAGTCCATGGTTGCCCTTAACACCATCGTCAATCTGTGTATAGAAGGTAAAAGTGTGTCAACAGAACTTCTCGTTCTACCTGAAGCCAAGGACAACAGCACACTCTTAGGAAGAGATTTTCTCCATGCAGCTGGTATTGTTCTCGATGTTCAAAATGGGACCTGGCATTTTTGCGAAAATCCACAGAGACAGTATTTGTTCTATGTAAAACCTACTAATGCAAGAAAAGCATCAAACATTTCTAAAACTTCAGTGGTGACTGAAACTACAACTATAGTTCACTTGAGAAGCGATGAAGTGAGACATCTAACAGAGACGCAAAGAGGCAAATTAATTGCTTACTTCAAAGTTACAAGCATTGCTTTGAACCAGGGGGAGAGCCCACTCCTTTCATTAAGCACAGAATAGAGACATTAGACCCTCATCCTGTATCTGTTCCATCGTATCGTATGTCTCCAGCCAAGAGAGAAATACTTAAAGAACAAATTGATGAACTGTTAACAAAGAATATAATCGAACCATGTGAATCAGCTTATGCTGCTCCTGTTGTACTCATAGAAAAGCCCAATGGGAAAATCAGGTTATGTGTAGATTACAGAAGTCTCAATGCTGTTACAAAACCTGACACTTACCCATTACCTCGAATGGACGATCTCTTGAACGAAGCGACACCGACATCCTATATGTCTACCATTGACTTACAGTCTGGTTATCATCAGGTTCAAGTAGATGAGGCTGATTTGAACAAAATTGCTTTTATTTGTCCTTTATCGTTATCTACGTATGCCTTTTGGATTAAGAAATGCACCTGCCACCTTTCAACGCCTAATAGACAAATTCAGAAGTGGTCTGAAAGATGTCTTCGCACTCTCATACTTAGATGATATCATAGTCCTATCGGATTCATTTGACAAGCATTTGAAAGACCTAAAGACTGTTTTTGAGAGACTTTCTCTATTTAAACTCCATGCAAATAGAGATAAATGCAAATTTTCTTGTGAACGTGTTAAGTACTTAGGATTTTGGATCACCAGAAATGGAGTTGAAGCTGATCTAGAGAAAATTGCATCTATCCAAAGAATTCCTGTTCCAAATAATGTCAAAGAACTCCAATCGTTCTTGCAAACCTGTTCATGGTTCAGAAGATATGTTCCGAACTTTGCGGACATAGCACGGCCTCTTAGCTACCTAACTAAGAAAAAAGTCAATTGATCGTGGGGATTCGAACAGCAAAAATCTTTCGAAACTTTGAAAGAACGTTTGACAACAGCCCCTGTGTTAAAACAACCGGATGGATCTATGCCTTTTGTAATTCGCACTGATGCTAGTAACTATGCCCTTGGCGCAGTTCTTCTACAAGGAAATAGCCCAGAAGAACACGTTATCGAATATGTGAGTCGTTTGTTGACCCCAGCAGAACGCAACTATTCCACTACTGAGCGTGAAGCTTTAGCAGTAGTTTGGGCATTGGAAAAATTTCGTGGCTACATTGACCACCAAGAAGTGGTTATTGCTTCTGATCATCAACCTCTTAAATGGCTTCTGAGCATAAAGTCTCCCTCGGGACGTTTAGCAAGATGGGCTTTAAAGATCCAATCATTTAACTTAAAAATAGAATATACACCTGGAAAGGCAAATGTTGTGGCCGATATGTTATCAAGACCAACTTATTTTCATGATAATCCAAACTGTGAAATGAATGCAATCTCTGTCGATATGCCAACTAGGAAATCAAGTGATATTCGTAAAGAACAGTTAGCAGATCCAGATCTGAAGAAAATTATCGATTGTCTGGAAAACAATGATAAGGATGAAAACTTTGCTAACTATATCAGTCGAGGATATATAATGAACGAAGGTATTTTGTATCGTTATTCACCTGAAACGGATTCAGACGATGCGCAATTGGTTGTTCCTATCCAAGAACGACAAAGAATTCTGCAAGAATACCATGATGCTCCTACAGCTGGTCATTATGGAGTAGAAGGTACCTACAATAAGATAGCTTCCAAATGTTATTTCACAGGCATGAGGAAGTACATCTCTGATTATGTCAAAACATGTGCGGAATGTAATCGGTATAATCCAACAAACCAGAAACATGCTGGTCTGCTTAGAACGCCTATTTATGCGCAAAGATTCGAAACTCTTGCTATTGATCTCTTTGGTCCTCTTCCAGAAACTTCAACAGGAAAGAAATGGATATTTATTGTGGAAAACACGAGTACCAAATGGGTTGAGTTATTTGCTCTTAATCAAGCCACAGCATCAAATTGTGCCAAAACGCTACTAGAGGAAGTTTATCTACGCTATGGACTTCCTCGGAGATTAATCAGTGACAACAGATCTCAATTTGTTGGTGCCGTCATGCAACAAATTTGTCATTTGTTAGATATCAAACAGGACCTTATCCCTGTTTATCATCCTCAAGCGAATCCCTCTGAACGTAAGAACAGAGATTTGAAACCTAGATTAGCCATCTTAGTAGGCGATGCGCATGATACCTGGGAAGAACATCTTCCGATGATTCGTTTTGCCATGAATACAGCTAGATGTGACACCACTGGTAACACTACCGCTTATCTGCAATTCGGCAGAGAGCTTAGGACGACGGATGATGTTCGTCATGACATGAGATCAATTATTAATAATGAAAACTTTGTCCCTGAAATAACGCCTTATTTGAAAAGGTTTGCTCGCCTGACTCCTCAAATCAGGGAGCGAGTAGAACAAAAACAAGATAGAAGAAAGGTCTATTTTGACAAAAGACATAGACAGGCTTACTATAAGCCAGGTGACAAAGTGTGGATTACTCTACATCAAATAAGTAATTCCAGGAACAAGAAAGGTAAAAAATTTATGCCAAGACGTGAAGGTCCATACCTCATACTTACAAACCGGTCTCCTACCACATATAATGTTGCAGATCCTGCTGCACCTGATCAAGTGTTAGGTACATATCATACGAATGTGATAAAGCCATACCAATTACCTTCATCGAAAGACAGAGGTCCAGTTGCTCCCTTAAGAAAACGAGGGAGACCTCCAAAGATCAGACAGTCAAATCCTGGCTCATCATCGAGACGATTTCAGATTCAGAGTGGGAGTCTGTAATAAAGCAACGCCATCTAGCGATCATAAGCGAACTGAGAGTACCAGACGAGCTCTAATCCTAGAGCCTAATGCTGCTCGATTATGATTGTCGGAGTTTTCCTTGTTTTAATATTCTTCTGTTTTCATTTTCTGTGTACCGTGTGTGATTTACCTGTGTTTTTTTAATGTTAAATAAATATAGAAATAAGCTAGCCGTGTGTTAAATTATTCTTCACACATATGACATAATTGTACATATGTAAATACTTAATTCTTACAATGATTTACTAATATTTTCTCATTTGCTTAAGTGAGTTTTTCTGCATACAAAACAAATAAGAAATGTTCTCAATTTTCTTTTCTGAATATAACCATTTTTAAAATTCTTTATTGCCTTGATATGCAAAAATTTTTTACTTGTAAATATTCATTTTATATAGTCAAAACTTTTCTCGATAACAAAATCAATATTGTGTAAACCTTACAGTTGTGTTAACTGAGATCAATCAAAATATATAGTTATGCAAAATTAATTCGTTCTAGAATCTTAACTTGTAAATTGTATTATCCTAGATAATATTCGAAACTTATATATATATATATATATATATATATATATATATATATATATATATATAAAGGAATTTTTTATTATCAGATATAACAATAAATAGTTTTTAACCAATTGTATTTATGATAATTGTAAAATTGTAAAGTAATTATTCAATTCTTTTATATATACTATACTTATAGTGTGCTGAAATTATACTCGGCTTTTGCCTGAAGTCTTTTTAACCCATTTCTATGTAAATATCTCTTTTATTATGGTTTTTATAATGATTGCTTATGAATGGATATAATACCGTAAGAATCGTAATAGCGTACCATGATTGTGAATATCTGATCCCGTAGGGTTCATCATCTTAGATCGCAACCTTAACCATATAATGAAAATTAATTGCTAATTTCCCATATCTTTTAAGTTAATATTTACGACTTACAAGCTGCTATTTTAAAATTACTGTTCATTAGTTGGAGATACGTACATTTTCCTGGGTGCTCCAGTCGATTAACCAAATTCACTTGTCCATTTAGAACTCATAAAGGGTTTCTTCACCATGGCATTTGAGAATGCTGATCATATTGTAAGACTCCTGAAAAGCAAATGGAGTGTTTCATGTTAAGAAAACCTCAACACACAATTGCAGACATAAATGAAATTCTCATATTTACGGTAAGAGCCTAGAAGTAGAAGAATGAAAATCATTCGAACTGTTTTCAATATGAAAAATTTTACATTGATGTTACTAATTTTTTCATAATTTAATAAATTATAAATAGTTTTTAACAGGTTAAAGGACGTGTAATTGATTAAATTATTTTGAAGATGTTTTCCATGTTTACTGTTCTTGCTTCGGCGTTAATATCCAATTAGGCGGGTATAGCTGCTGGATGACATTATAAGAAGGGAAAACTTCATAGGGCTATTTTAGCTTTAGAGTAATTAATAGTGGAACACATTCCATTGCAATCTTTTTGTAATTTTACTAACGATTGGTAACGTGAATAAAATTGAATTGTGTGAAAAGTCATTGTAATCGTGTTTTTTAATTTCCTTTCATGTACTTTCTTTAAAAGTTTCAGAAGCAATCTGGTTATAGGTTAACATTATTCGTTTTTTGACTATCCTGCTCAAATATTGGAAAGTAAGGATTAGTTGATATTTGAGTAATGAATGAAAATTTTACAATTTCTTAAAAAGAGGGTATTTAGAATAAAATTCTAACAATCATTTAAATATAGTAGGCAATTTTTTAAACAATGTATTTATTGATATTCGCGTTTCTAACTTTTTTTTTAAATGTTAATGCATTTATCTATTTTTAAGCTCATTCCTGTTATTATTGTTGAGCCCTCCCATAGACTCGATATTATCTGAAGTCATTGACCACACCTACTTTTAGCCACACCTTTTACCTTTATTCTATATAAGGACTATTATGGAGATTTTCAAAGTGTTAGATCATAAACTACAGTAGTTTAAGAATGAAACACTTGTTATCCATCTTGTGATAAGCTCTCAGACGTAAAATATCGCAAATTTCTCATCAATTCCTTCAGAGTAACTTCATGAAAGGAAACACTATTTTGTCTTTTAAAATAAATAAGTATTAATTAATTCTGAAAATTGTGCAAAGTGAAGAAATAATCTAATTTTTAAATGCTTACCACTATATTATTATAAAAAAACTTTTTATTATTCAGTTAGCAAGTTCGAAGCGTCTTCAAAGACGCCGGATGAGATTCTTTCGATTTTTAAAGCTTGGATTCCAATCTATATGTTGGAATCTATGCATTCTTAAATGTTTAAAAATAGAGTGATTTCTACATGATAATATGAAAGCATAATGGTTAAATGTGAATTCATTAATTTAAACTGCAATGTTGTACCCGGAATAAGAACAGCTGGATTTGGAGTCGAGAACTGAACAACATTAAACGTATTACTTGAAAAGGTATGTTTTGCTGAAAATGATAAATGACGATATTTTACATTTACAAGTTCTTAGACTTGAAATTTAACAATTAAAGACGGCGTAACTTCACTCACACCCTTTTTGAAAGAATTATAAGCTGATTGAGATATTTTAAGGTACTGATTTTCTACCTTGCAATCTTTTCAATAAAATGTGTCAGATATATATTAAAAAATATGTTATAATTTATATTTGTGGACTATTTTAAGATTCTTTAATAAGTTCTTTTCTGTAGAATGATGTTAAATCATTGCCTGTTGGCAGTATACATAATTTAGATTAAGAAAATAGTTTAATATCTGAATATAAAAAATCTATTTCTATATTCGTAACTTCTCATAAAATCTTACTCTTATTTAAAGTATAATTGTGGTTATTCTTAAGTCACTTCGAAAACTTAGGGTGGTAACGATAAAAAATTTTGAAATAGAAAAATTTTGTTATTGTAGATTTTGAAGTTAAAGTTTTACTTTAATTATTCGCAGCTGTTTATGAAAATTAATCAGCTTTTAAGGAATATAATAAGAAGGAAGAAAGTAAAACTAAGATTAAGCTAGTACCCTTATACATTGGTTTAAAAATATGGATGGAAAATCTGTGTGTGATGATCATATTATGAGTTTCTGTCAGTTAAACGTCAATAAGTAAATGCACACATTTTAATTTAATTCGCACATATAACGAGGAAGTAACAATGAAAATAATGAATTTCATTTAATATAGATGAGCAACAGGAGAAATATGATCAGTTATCTTGATAATATAAACTTCAGTTTTCTTATGTAAATTTGTCAAATTAAGAACATATAATGCGACTTAATTTATTATTAATTGTTTTAGTTTCTCAGCAGGTTAAATAACAAAGTTATTACGACTGTTCTTTCCTATTTTATATCAGCAATAAATTATTTACACATTAAATGAAAGGAAAATAAAACGTTAACAATTTTTTCAAGAGATCTCTTCTTCTTTATCCTTCTTGTTACAGTTTTTACAATGCATCATGTACCCTATCCAAGTATTTTTTCTTAAAGTGGTTAAAATGATAAAATGACTTAACTACCAAAGGCAACTTTATATCGCATGACCATAGTTTGATGGTTGAGATTGTGACATCATGGACGTGTGTGGTTCGATATAATTTGTTTATCTTAGTCTAATTTATTAATATCACTTATATTTATAAATATTTATTTTTTAATTCTTTTACTATAAATAGATTTAGAGTGAAGTATATATCTCTTTATTATGCATGTCTTTAAAATATTGCTTAAAATTGCGCAATATACATTATTGATAGACATTTGTGAAATGTATATAAATTTTATAATTTCATACAAGAATAATCTATTAAAACTTAAAAAAAATTGGAAAAGTTTAATTATTTAGCAATTTTTTTTAAACATTAGTGCATGTATCATCGTTATCTTAGTTATTTGCAATAATTTTAATATATTTACACATTTTTAGTACATTTTTGGTGCATTCCACATTCACAACATCCTGTCTGGAAACCTTCACCTCACCTATCTTTAAGAGACATCCTTTAATAGTTTTCCTCTTAATAACAAGGATGAGATCCACAATGAGTATTAACCAGTAAAAAGGAATTACTGTAACTCAATCTATTGTGTGGAATTCAGATAAAAAAAAATCAACAAATTTTGCTCGTGTTATTTTAAAACTATCCTTTAGTAAAATACAATATTACTTACTCTGTTTAAATTTTAAAAAATATTTTATTTAAAAAATGTACAAACTGAATGAATGGATTTTGAACTTCTACTAATTTCTAAGCCCAAGGTGAGATTCAAACAAACTTTTGAACCAAAAGAAGTGAGTTATGTATGTGTATATGATTAATACTTGAAAGGCGGAAATAAGGAGCGAGTGATATTTTTCCCTTGAAAGTGCTGGGTTGTAATTTAAAAATACTAAAATTATGATCACCCGTTAAAATTTAAATTTAGGAACAATGACCAATCAAACATCAGCAACTTTTGCATGCAACATCCAGATTAGAAATTTTGCCGTAATAATATTTAAGTTGTCACACACAGTCACATTGTTAGTCAACACGATGAATCAATGAATTTGACGAGAATATAAACTTTCTAATTTGCAAGGTAAAAGAATCCTTTGTGATGAAATTAGCCAGTGTACTAGAATCTAATAATGATCCTAATAATAAAAAATCATATTTTTCTCTTTCAATATTTTTAAAAAATAAAAACTTCTGGTTCTAAAACCTAAATTTTCGTCATTTCTTTCCTGCTCATTTTCAGTATTCGATTGGGTTATAAAATTTCAAAAAATTCAAAGCATTATTTGAAGTGAATTACGTCTGTTTATTGCTTTCGAACTTTCTTTCTATTCTGAGTAATAGTACAAATGTATTCAAGAAGAAAATTTCTTTGTAAATTGTGCATTTGATTTGAATTCACTAAATTGCATGGTATTAAAAATATTAGTCTAATCTAATATATATCAAAATTACTTTTTGTTTTCTTCAAATAAATATTCAATAGATTTTCATTACCTGTATAAGTGGGTTAGCTAAGGAATATCGACTAAAATTTATATGTTTTCCTATTTTATAATATATCTTAAAAAAATAAAGAATTCTTCTAATACCCAGAAGTTTTTATCCTTTTTCCTACTTATTTTCAGTATTAAATTACGTAAACAAAATGGCAAACCTTAAAAAATTTCTTTCAACTGAACTATGTCACCTTTCAATATTTCTGGCACCATTCTTAATAATATTGCAAAATATTTTATGAAGCATATTTCTTTAAATTTGATTCATTTTGATTTCCATTCACTGAGTTCCTGTTGGCTAATTGTTCGTAAATTATAAATTTTCGTAACAATATGCCTCTTGATATAAAAATTGTATACTTAAGAGAAGTTAGTTATTTAAGAGATATGTAGTTTCATGAGGTTTAATTACCTTACAATTTCATTGTTTGCGCATGTTAAATTATTTAGTGATATTACTCCAGTATTTTTACATATTTGTTCACTGCTAAATAATTAATTTAAAAATGAATTTAAAAGAACATTTGAAAATGTTTAGATTTTCCTTTCTGCATTCTTCTCATTCATAGTATTACGATTAGTATTCTTAGTAATAAACATTATTTCTCAAAGTAAATATAACTTTTAATTGATGTGTTAAACACACGTGACTTTGTGTTGGGTGATGGTAATTTACGGAGTGAGAGCATGTGACACCAGAAGTATGATGAAATATAATTTGTTTACCTTTGTCTTTATTTCATTTTTGAAAACATTTAAAATAATATTTTACACAACTTCTTAAAATTGTGAAGCAAAGTAGATAGACGCCAACTAAGTCTTTTCTCGTGTGTATGATCCTGCTTAAAATATTACAAATTTTTTTTGTGTACATAATTCGTAATTGTGATTTGCATGAAAATTTTACCCACGATACAGCATCTTGAAAAATAATTGAATAAAATGTTAAAAAATATTTAATTACAACAAATAATAGAGCATTTATTAATCTTTACATTTTTAAAAAAATTATCTTATTGTATATATCTATTTTTATTCACATTAGTGTTTGCTTTTGGTAACTCCCATATCCTATATATTGTCGGAAGTCAATAACCACGCCTATTTTTAAAACACAGTTTCTAAATACTTTCACGTAACAGTTATAGGTATTTACTAAGTGTACAAACTACAGTTATTTGAAAATACAATATTTTATGTCAATTTTGTGACACAAGCATTGAAACATAAAATATCATCTATATCCATTAGTTATTTTAGTTTAAATAATTGTCTGTTAAAGAATGATTATTTTCAAAAAAGATGTTTATCAATTAATTCAAAAAATGCTAAATAAGGAAATAATTCAACATTTTATACCTACCACTATACTATTGAAACAAAAACCTTAAAATTAATTTAACTTCAAGGTGTAGTACGCGAGTTTATTATGGGAAGCTAGATATTAGAATAGATCTCACTCATTTTGAGTGTGGGTTTACGAGTACTTAACAAAGAGGAAATATTTGCTGATTCCAATTAGAATATACCATGAAGATATATTAAGACTGTGTTACAGTGTAATGGCGAACGAATGCTGGAAATGATTTTGTCAAGGGTCTGAATAACAACTTGTACACCAGATGTAATTGTAGAGCTCCATTAATTCATATATTTTTACTTGAATTGATGAATCGTGACATTATTAATTATCTTTCCTATACTTGAATTTTTTTTAATTTAAAAAGCATTACTTTGCTGCACAATTTTTGAGAAATATATAATTTCATGACAAAAATCTATCACAAAACATTTAAACATTATAAAATACTTTTAAATTATATATTTTCTTGATTAGAACAGTTAAATCATTATCCTTGTATTGAATACACTAGTTACATTTTGCTCTGCTTTCTCTTCATGTTCTGGTTTCACTTCAGCTTCTCGCTCCAGCCTTCGAGGGAACAAGACGTGCTTTAAGACTTGTCCTCAAACCTGTTTTTGCGAATTCTGCAGTGAATGGCCGCAGACGGAGAACATCATGCCCGACCCCGAGGGGGTCTCGGATCGCTGCCGCCGGACGTCTCTGCCAATTGTTCGGACTTGACGGCTAATCCTGCTGATTCCGCAGTGGGACCAGTTATGGATACTTCGATGCCTCTTCAGCCAAGCTCTCCAAACGTTTTGCAGCACCAGTGAACATGGATACGGATACCCTGCCAAGTATTCCTACTAGGAATAATTCGAATGCTATAGCTGAGTCTGTCTCAAGTAATTCAGCGTTATGTGAAAATGCGTCGTATGTGTCTTGGAAAAAAGGCCCTTTTATGGCCTTTTTTCCAAGAATTTTGCTGTGGGTGATTAACCCACAACAAAATTTGATCTACAATTGTGTCATTAATTGTGATCCGAGTGACTTTTGTCTAAAAGGTGTGAAATCAATAGTGCCAAATGTGGATGTTCTGCTATCTATGGATACTAGTGTTTTTATCACCACAGTGATTAGATGCGAAGCCCTAGGTGATTTTGTGAGAAGTAGCGAGCGACTCGAAATTTTCGCGACTACACAAAAACAGTTAATGGAAGTGGTTGAGCAAAAGATGGAAATTAAAACAACGACCAATATTGGATTGTACCAGAGAGCTTTCATCACCAGCCAGGAATTGAGAGGTAAGTTCTCCCAATTTGGGTAATGCTTGATTTCAAACTGTAACTTGCATGGTGACAACTCAGCTATGAATGTTGTTAATGCTGATAGGGAGCGAAACTGATTCAGATAATTTAATGATTACTAATAATTCTAACCATGTAAATAAAACAAATACTAATAAAATACACAAATCTAAATGCAAAACAAAATGGACCACCTTAATTAAAAATGTCAAACTGTGCATTCAGTTGTTAAAGGTAATAAACTCGGATATATTTAATGTTAACTCATCAGATTCAGATGATAATTCAGTAAACAGGTTTTCTAAAATCAAAGCTACTGAAGCTTTCACTCTTACTTCTATAGATAATTCTAATTTGAGTAATGATATGATGATAAATAATGAATGTAACATTAATATAAAGACAACAAATGTTGATGCTAATAATTTCATGGTTGTAAATAATATGCCTGTATCTAACGATGTATCTAATATTGATGTAAATAATATGCGTGTATCTAACAATGTTACTAACAACGTTACAACAATGGGTCTACTACTGATGTAAATAATGTTGTAATTAATGATACGTATGTCAAACCAATTTCTATGCACAACACTCAACTGCCTTCAACAAGTACTGCTCATATGAATAACAACACTCCATTAAATGTAAACGAGCTCTTAATTCACTCAGGGATGACGAAGGGTTTACTCGGCCTAGAAACACTGCTAATATTAAAATTGTCAAGGATAGCAAACATACCAGGTTATCGAACAAATTTTCTCCACTTCACTCAATTCAACCCCAAAACATTGAAAATGAGGTCAATAATAACCTGATTACAATAAGCAAAACCTATAAATATACACCTCCCAATTTCAAATAAATTTAAAATAATTTCAATGACCTCCTTATTAATCTAAAACAATCTTATGACAAAAATCTAAATGCTGAACTCGCAGGTAAATATCTAAAGGTTATTCAAACTTCTGCAGAGACTGACAGGGAAATAACTAAATATTTAACGGAAAATGAAATTGAATGCCACATTATACAAAATAGATTAGAGAATCCCTTTAAAGTAGTTATCAAAGGGTTAACCTGTACCACGCCCACCGAGTTGATTAAAGGAGAACTTGATAGTAAATGTTATGATGTAGCAGCGGTGTCTGTAATGAGGAGGCATAGAAAAAAGGAGCCTTTGCCATGCATATCCTTTTAACACTAAACAATAATGTTATTGCCCTTAACATATTTGATGTCAGAGAATTTATGAATGTATTAGTTAAAATCAAAAACTACATAAAAAATAGACCCGTGCAGTGTTACAGCTGCCAGGGCTTTGGTCATAACTCAACAATATGTTATTTGAGACCTAATTGTGTTAAATGCATTGAGAAGCACAAACCCCGGGAATGTCCTCACAAACAAGTAGAAACGCCAAAATGTTGCAACTGCGGCAGCAACCATACTGCGTCCTATGCAGGTTGTCCTGCAAACCCTATAAATATAAGCAAAAGAGCTCCCCCTACAACAAACGCAACTCCAAACTATACAAGGAAGAATTTAACGTTTGCTCACGTAGTGGCACCCAAAACAACACCCCTACAACAAACTGCTCCCCCAACTACCCTCAATATTTTACCGGATGATAATCAATTCGAAAATTTCCACACAATAAGTAAACTTATAAAAGAGGTGAATACAATATTTAAAGCATACCCGGCACTACTGCAGACTGTACCCTTACTGGAAAAAACAATTCATCCTAGTAATAAATTGAATATACTATTGATTTGTTTGTTTGTTTGTCGCTCAACGGTCATTTTTTGCACACGAGGGCTTATTATACCGGGACCTACAGCTTAAAGTTGATTCCGAACCACTACAGACATCCATGCCCAAAGTGGGATTCGAACCCACGAACTGTTGAACCGAAGGCAAGAGCGCTAACTATTCGGCTGTCAGCTCGGCGAACATACCATTGAAATCACTCAGCTTAACAGAAAATAATAATGACAATTATTGATGTAAAAAAATCTAAAATTAATGAGCTGGAATGTCAACGGCATTCTAAAAAATGTACGGAATTCAAAAACTTCATTGGGGAAAACAATCCTAATGTAATTAAGATACAGGAAACCCATCTGACCAAAATGTATACCCTCAGGATGCCAAATCATACAACTTACAGAAACGACCTTCAAGTAGCACAAGGAGGGACGGCCATCCTAATAAAAATTAAATTAAATCACACTCGCATTCCAACCCCTAAAGTACATTTTGTTGAAGCGACAATAGTTAAACTTCACTTTGTTGACAGCGGTGATATCATGCTAATATCGCTCTCCATATACCCCACCAATGACCCCCTACTTTCAGCAGACAGAAATTTTAGCCTCGCTCAGCTATAAGCTTATTATTGCTGGGAATTTTAATGCGAAACACTACAGTTGGGGCTGCCATTATAATAATAGATCGGGAATTGTGCTTAATTCACTGCTTGCAAACACCGTTTTTAGTATCTACAAACCAGCTAAACCTACTCACTATGGCTGTTCATATGGGGACTATATATTGATCTTCTGCTATCCAGGGGAGTCCGAACTCCTATGAAATTAACCATTATGTAGTAATTGCCCTCTAATCATTACCCTTTAATTAGATATTATGGTGACTAGTTCCCGCAAGATAATGAGGGAATTTGGAATTTCTTTAACTGGAATAAATTCCGTAATATAATAAATGAATTAATCCCTGAGGATGCATTTCAGTTGGCTAAAACCCCAAATCAGTTAGAAGAAAGAGCAAATAATCTAACTTCCATAATTAACACAGCGTTAGATCATAGCAAATTTTGTAAGCAAAACCAAAAAATTGAATACCTACCAGACAAAATTAAAACCCTTATAAAAGAGAGAAATAGATTGCGGAAGCAATACAATAGGCTTAGAAATCCATAAATCAAATATCAGATAAATGCCTTGAAATGCAAAATTAAAAATGAGATTGAATGCCATAATTATAATCGATGAAACAACTATTTATCTAATTTGAATGTGGGGGACAGCTCCTTCTGGAGAGCGTCTAATAGTAGAAAAATCCAATAGAGAGTGCCTGCCGCCACTCATATATGGCACCAAAGTCATTATCACTAATATGAGAGCTGAATTAATTGCAAATTTATTTTAATAGCAATTTAGGAATAACGACATTTCCAATCCCAATAATGACCTGTATATAAATAGTATACTCAAAGAATTTCTGCTGGATACTAACTGCAGTTATAACATGATAAAAGAAATAGAGGCCTCAGAAATTGAGGATGTCATCTAAAAACTCCAAGACAGAAATAGTCCGGGACATGACAAAATTAATAATAAAATCATTAAGCAAATACCGATAAGAACAATTTGTTAGTTAACAGCCATTATTAATAGTGTTCTGAAAATTGGGTATTTTCCAGTTACTTGGAAGAAAACAGTGATCATCCCCATTCACAGACGGAAAAATCCAAAACTCTTCCCTATAACTATTGGCCTTAATCACTCCTGCCAACGATGGCAAAAGTAACGGAAAAATTTGTGCTATTAAAACTACTGGAATTTGACAACCAAAATCATGTCATCATCCTCCAGCAATTTGGATTCAGGCCGAAACTTTCAACTTCTTACCAACTCCTCAGAGCTGTGGAAAAAATTTCGCTTGGTTTAGCACACAAAAATATCTACAGGCGGAGTCTATCTCGATATTGACAAAGCCTTCGACAGAGTATGGCATTGTGGCCTTATTTTTAAGCTTATTAAATTCAAATTCCCCTATTATTTAATCAAATTAATTAACAGTTATTTACTTAGTATAACTTTTGCTGTTAAGCTAGGTATTGACTTTTTAAGGGATAAGTCCATTTATGCAGGCGTCCCTCAAAGATCACTGCTGGGCCACTTCTGATTTAATATTACGTATATGATATCCCAAAAATCAAAAAACTATGCTATGCCAGTTTGCGGATGACACTGCAGTTCTATCCATTAGTTCGGAATACCACAAAATTCATGACAACCTATCTCAACACTTAGCGGCCATAGAAAAGTGTTTGAATATCTCGAAAATCAAAATTAATGTAACGAAATCCCAGGCAGTCCTCTTCATGAGAAAATCATCATAATGTCCTAGAATAAAGATAGCAGGCATTGAAATTCCATTGTAACCCAAGGTGGATTGCTTGTTACTGACTATCGATAAAAGGCTTACTTGGAAGCCCCATATATCTAAATTTAAGAACAAATTTATAGCAGCAAAAACATCATTGTACCCACTTATCGCATATAAATAAAAACTCTCATTGATGAATAAGCTGCTCATTTATAAGGCCTATTTGCCCTTATTATCACGTATGCTGCTATGTTAAATTAAGAAGTATGTGTTTTGAATATTCTTTTAAGGGTGAACTCGATTTTGTTAAAATAATGGGGTAAATGGCTTAACGGCTGGACACCTATCAACCATTAAACCTAGTTTAAAGTTTTCCTTTCCTATTTTATATATAGAAATAGATCTTACTCTTTGGGAGGAGGTGTATATACCTTTCTTAAATTTATCTTCCAAATCAAACCTACTCATCGTTAAATCTCCCAGTTCGAGAAGAGATTAAAAATGCGACCACATCATATTCGGGGGAAAATTTCCAATCATTAAATATGCAAAATACCCCTTGAATTAACTTTAAATCAACTCTTAAAATTCTTTACTGACACAGAGATTAAAAACCCTGCTCTATACCTCAAAGTTGTTGCCAATTCTCATCTATACTTCATCAGTAGGATATGCAATCGAGAGAGTTCTATGAAAAGGCTAATTAGTTTCCAGAACTAGACATTAAAAAATGTGATATCGCAGAACCTTATTATCTTTTGAATAATGCCATACAGATTCAAAAATTGAACATTCGAGCAGTATTTAGCGAAATTTAACACAAAATTGCTATCAAAGCAGAAAATTTCTGTACAGCCTCATTTATAACGAAATTTTCAATTGCATCAATTTAAAAGAAGATACAAATATCATGCCGATTACAGCCCATGATCTAAGTCATACTGTTACTTCTAGCCTATCGACAGTCAACCCCTGAGAAACTTTATTCATCATGTACATAAAAGTAAATATCTCTTATTTCAATTTTATTCTGGATTCAAAGATTTATTCATCATTTAATCAGGAAATTTTTCTCTCTGCTTTAGTGTTTTGTATCAATGCATGTAAACGCAATTGTATGTAATCAAAAGAACTCTATTTCTATACTTCTTTATTTAATGATCGTGTCTATTTCTAGATAATATTTACTTAATCATGAATCTACAATTTTCTTGTTTTTACTGAATATTTTAGTATTTCATAAGTGGTATAGAATTTTTTAATATGCTCTTATAAAGTTACATTTAATTAATCCAGAATTTCACTTTTTATTTTCTATCTACTGGCTTGAAACGCTCAGCAAATCACCAATCATTCTCTTCAAACAGATTATCTCATTTCTCCCTCTCTCTCTCTCGTGAATACTTCAACTAACCATCGCTTCTATACCACATGTTCTAGAAAACAGAATATTCTAGGTTCGAATCAGGAGTAACCTCTCCCCAACTAAATCGATTGTAGCTTGTGTCACACAGGAATCACTTCTTGGACCGTTCATGTTTAACATTTACATCAACGATATATCTCTGCACAATATCACTAAGCTGGCGTTATTTGCTAATTACACTGCTATATATTCCACCGACGCAAACCGTGATGTCATCCATAAAAATTTAACGAAATATATATACAAAATTGAAAATGGCTAGTTAAATGGGAAATTAAAATCATTGAGAATAAAGCACAGCACTAATATTCATGCGCAAAACTAAAACATCAAATAGCTCAAATTATTCTAACAGGAAATTCATTGGGCAACAAAGCGTTTACTTAGGGGTTAAGTTAATTAAAAGGCTTACTGGGAAATCCCCCCATCAACAGTGCTAAAAGCAAAATTATAAGTTTGGTTAACACCCTTCACCAGCTGATAGCAAGAAACTCCAAACTATCCATGTCCAATGAAATTCTTATTGACAAAATCTATATCCGGTCAGTGATTACTTATGCCTCATATATCTGGAGATGAACCAGTATCACTTCCGTAAAAAAGCTGGAAACCCAACAAAGGTAAATTTCCAGATTGATAATAAATGCAGAATTATGTTTCAAATATGCTGAAATTAGGCAAAATATAGGTATTCTTTAAGTCGCAATCTTTATTTGGCACTTTGCTTTTAACTTTTACAAAAATCTCTAGCAAATTAATAACTGTACATTATATAATACAAACCAATTACAAAATATACGATCTAAAAAATCTTCCCAGATCTATGGTACAGTCTTGAGACTAACTCCCTTAACAGAACATCCCTAACTAAATAATTGTAAAACAATATGCAAAACTTATATCTTAGCTCTTCTAAGTAAACAACAAAATAAATAAAGGTGAAAATGTCGAAAAAAATTTTTAAGCAGCTTCGTTAAATACAGCTTTGTAAATTGCAGATGATGCTGAGATCTGATGAACAGTTTCTTCACCACTGCTTTTGAGATGATTCATCATAAGGTAAGCCTACTTAAAAGCAGTGAGAGGGCTTTATGTTAAGACAACCTCAATAAGGAGAAAAGTAGACATAAATAAATTTCTCATACATAATGTAAGAACCTAGAAGCGGAAGAATGAAAATCATTCGAACTGTTATGAACAGGAGAAATTTTACATTGATATTACTATTTTTTCCCATTCTTTTATAAGTAATCAATGATTTTTTACAATTTAAATTAATGGAGTCCAATTGACTAAATTGTTTAGAGGATTTTTTCATGTTTACTTTCCTTGCTAGGGTGCTATGCGATTAGACGGACATACCTAAGCATATCCATCAGTTACATGATCGCTATAGATACCCGATGATTTTTTAAGAGTTTAAGCCTCCATAGGGATATTTTAACTTTAGAGTATTTAATAGCAGAACACAACATGGCAGAATTTTTGCAAATTTATTGCAGATTGGTAATGTAAACCAGATGGGATTGAAAAGTCATTCAATTCTTATTATTGAAATTTTTATAAATTTTGTGTGTTGTATGCATACAATTTTTATACTGATTTTATTTATTTAAAAAAGTTTAAAAGTTTTTTTATTATTTAGCCAGAAGCTTTAGTGATTCAATCTGTATTAAATAGCATAGATTCTCCTCTTAGTCAGAAGGAATATGTGTTCTTGAAAGAGGAATAAACAACTTTGATAACTCATTTGACTTGGATATTGGTTTCCACTGTATATTATTATAATAGAAAACAAATTCACAAGAGATTTCATTTATAATTCAACTGTAGTTGAACACCAGATGAGAGAAATAAGTACAGAGCTCCATTTCGAAATCTAATAAGACCAAGAACATTACTTAAGAATGTTTATTTTACTTAAAATGATGAATTATGATAGTGTTTTGTACACTTTTAATATATTTACAAGTTCATAGATTTCTTAAACTTGTAATTTTATAAGGAGTAAACAAGGCATAACTTCGCCACGCCCCTTTTGTAAAAAGTATAACCTGATTAAAAGATTCTTGAAGCTTTGATTTTTTCTAACATAGCTAAAAGTGTCAGATAAATATTGAAAGTAATCTATTATAATCTATGTTGCATATAATATTTTAACATTCAATATTACGTTTTCTTCTTAACCCTTTCCCGCACGCTACCATTTAAAGTTGGAATTTTGCAAAAAAAATTTGTAAGCAGTCTATTTAGGCCTACAGGAGTACGCATGTATAATTTTGTAAAGATTGTACAAACCGTTTTAAATTTGTGGGTGTGTTCGAAGCGGACACACTGTACTGGACGAGCTCCGATAGACGAGTATTGTTGTGAAGCGTATATTACATGAAAATATTTTACCTATGATTTAAAAACAATAGAATCTGATCTCTGTAGCAGATTTAGCATTATCCAGGGTGCACCACGGGGAGGCCTGCTACTCTACACCCCCCCCCAAAAAAAAAAGAGAGTGAGAGAGAGAGAGAAAAGAAAAAAAGAAAAGAAAATCTTAATTATATAAGCTTGAATATATATAGATAAAAAGAGAGATATTGGCTATATTTACATATTATACACATTTATCTTTACATATTTCTCTATTTCTTTTCATGATACTTTTCAAAGCATGTAGCACCAGCTTTCATAAAGCACAATCCTACATTGCAGGTTTTGCACATGTACCGCGATACATGGGGCTTCTGCTTGGTGCTACAGTGAGCGCATCTTCTTCTGTTTCCCTTCACTGGCATGTGTTCTAAGTTCGTGAATCGTTTCTCCTCGGAAACACGAACTTTATAATGAGGAGCATCTTGGGGGCTTGAGGAGATCCGTCTTTTCAGAGATGGGATTTTAGATTTCCCCATTGCACAATGTGAGTAGATCAAAGACAGACGGAATTTTTTTGAAGAATCAATTTCTCCATCTGTAAGCATTTTGTGCAATATGTAACTGTTGGTCACAGCTACATAGAGGAAATGGAAGAAGATGCGGTGCCTCCACTTCTTGCTCTTTCGATCAACTTCATATAATGATTTCAGCTGATAAAATTTATCCACGAACCCCATATTTTTATTGTACGTGGAGATAGCTTTTGGGCAATTTATTTTTATTTTAGTACCATCCTTTTCTTTTCTTTCGACTTCAATTGGATCGACTGCATCAGGATGAGAAGTTAGGATGGACACACATCGCTTGTCTTTTCACTTGAGGCAAATTAGGCCATCATTACTTGTGGCCCAATCGAACTCGCCTCTTTTGAGTGTTTTATCCTGGGCAAGCAGGTTTCGTGGCAAATTTTTCCGGTTTAAAATAACCGTGCCACATGAATAAATATTTTTCGTTTCTAGGAAACGAAAGAGTTCATACGTCGTGAAATAGTTATCAACGAATATGCGATGGTTTTTGCCATGGAGACATTCCGTCATTCTTTTCACAACTTGTTCTCCAAGGTTTCTCTCTACCATCTCTTTCTTCCCAGAATAAATTTCAAACTGGGATGCATAGCCACTGTCATTGCAGCGCATCCACACTTTATAGCCTCGCTTTATGGGTTTTTGAGGCATGTATTGCTTGATGGAACTCCTGCCTTTGAACTTAATCATGGACTCATCAATCGATTGATTTTCGCTTGGATGAAGTCCATTCATGAAGCTCTCAGACAGGAAGTTCAGAAATGGGAGCACTTTATATAGCTTATTATAATTTCGACCACCTCTCTTTGGCTCAAGAAGATTGTTGTTCAGATGTAAGTGGCTAAGTATCCAGGAAAATCTTCTTTGTGACTGCAAATGAATTCGTCACGAAGTGCCTCCTCATTTGCCCAATAATCCCGGTAGCTAGGCATCTTCTTTATCCCCATCAGCAAATTTATTCCTAAGAATACGTGCAGTTCCTCTAAAGTAAGGGGAGAAAAAACTTTTCCAATTTGAGTAGCATATAAATTGGTCTGAAAAACTATATGCTCCATCAGTCTTTTGCAGACTCTTCTTCAGACTCCATATAGGAATTTGGGGTTGCGTGGATGGGCCTGGTTTTGAAGGATCGTCCACCTCCTCACCATCACTTCGATCACTTGCATCATCATCAAAGACATCGGTATCCTCAATCTCCTCAGGAATATATTCTTCCGTGTCGCTTTCCTCTGTACATTCTGACTCATTATCAGAAGGTAATTCTTCAAGCACTTTCAGGGCTTCCGAAATGCTGAGACCTCTCCGAGCCATTTAAAAATTTTAAAATTTACAAGACTATAAAATTTACAATTACTATAATATTTACAATTAATTATTGACAAAAAAATAACTATTAAATATATATGCAAAGTAAAAGCTACAGAAATCAAAACTTAACGAACTCTGCACGATAGAAGCAAGAGGAAAAAAAAAGGTCTGCTCTCACTGAAATCAAACAGCTAAGTGAAAACTACCCCAGGTCTTCAGATAAGTTTCTAGTTCCTTAGATATTTACACCCCACCAAAAAGAGAAACAAAATAAAAAAAGAAAATGTAAACACAGCTGCGCTCGCAGCCTCCCCCGCATGTGAAATATGAGATCAGATTATGTGACTCATTCTCTGCCATGAGATCTTCACTGGTACAGTGTGTGTTCACTGCGAACACACCACATATTCACGGCTTCACTATAGGCTATATTTCAATGTAAAAACTAGTAAGTAATACACAATAAACAGATTATCATACAAACAACAAAATTACATGGAAATATTTTTTTCCTTATTATTTTTTATATTAAAAAAATCTGAAACATTTCTTTCAAAAATCAGAGTCAAAAATCAAGAGCATAACCAAATTATGAAGCAGCTTGTGTGGTGCTGCCATCTAGTATTAATAAGAAAGGTTAAAAGTTTTCATTGCAGTAGTTTTGAGACATTTATCGATTATTTTGAATGTGTATAGAGGAAAAGTTTTAGGTGTGTTCACACCGAACACAACGTACCTGAAAGGGTTAAGAGCGATATTAATTATTGTCCGTGGACAGTACTCATTTAGATTATGAAAATAGTTACGTTTGTGAATGTCAAAACTGTACTATTTCTGCTTTCGTATATTCTTATAAAATCTTATTCTTATTTGAAATTGAGTTAAGTTGATTCTTAAAACCAGAGTGTGTGTTGACACTACGTGAGTTGAATGTAAACATAAGCAAGGTACTCGGTTGTGGAGGAAAAATTTAAACGTTCTGAATACTTCGTTTGGGGAAGCAGTTAACGCTTTTGTCAAAGTTCCTGCAGCTGAGCTTTTACTTTTAGTATTGATTATTATGATTTTAACTGAAATAACCTTCTTGAGCTTGATGCTTTATGCACCTTATTATTTCTTAGAAAGTCGATTAGTTTTGTTGGGGTTTCTGGCGCAAGTTCCAAGAATAGACATTTTGTGCTAAGATTTTGCAGAAAAAAATTATTTTTCCAAAGCCAAATCACAGCATAAAAGTTTTCAAATAACAAAAATTTTCATATTTAATATCCTTAAAATTCATCCCTCTATCTATGTATATATATATATATATATATATATATATATATATATAGAGAGAGAGAGAGAGAGAGAGAGAGAGAGGGAGAGAGATGGATAGATCATAGGTTCTCAAAGTGGTCGAGGTGGATCCCCAGGGGTCCATAGGAAATCTCACGGGGTCCACGTAGTCAGTAAAGAAAACAGTGGTTCACAAGTTGTAAGTGAGTGTTCTGAAAAACTTTCATATTTTCATTATTATGAAAATTTGAAAGTTTTGAAAGAAGTTATGAAAATATTCTTTACTAAGAACAAAGCTTTCGGCTTGGATTTAGCTATCAACGTAGGCAGGTAGCATCAATCACTAGGTAGGTACTCAAAAATATTCGAGACTCAGTTCAAACACAGAATTGAATAGAAAAATAGACAATAGTTAAAGCGTACACCACATGTAGAGACTTACAAAGTCCCACCCATTCGTCCGCTGGTCTGGGATACTTGTTTAGACCTGCAAAGGGATGAAATTCGACTTGCGCTGTGCTTACAATCTACATTAGTGTAAATACGAAGGCCAAGAACAAAACGTTACTCATTATTATTTACATTTGGCAGCTAAGCCATTAGACAACGGGCTCACCAATATCTTGAAACACAAGAAAAAACAGATAGTACAGGACACTCGTCAAATATGAAGCAGAAGTAGTTATAGCACGTCCAGACATACAAAGAGAACACGCAGGGGAGTCCACAATGTTAAAACGGAAGACACGGGGACAGTTGTGACCAGTTAGCATTCTAAATGTAGCAACCGCAGTCGCTTGAGGAAAGTCAGAAATAGTGTGCGGAGCAGAGAAGAGTACGGTCCAAAGCTTTCTATTCGAAAGGTGTAAGGCTGTATCATGGCGAAAGCACCAAGAGATTCTAGAAATTTCTAGATTAGATGAATGGAATATCAGTTTCTCAAGGGGTTTCTGCAAAATTAAGGTCGCCTTTTTGACAAGGAGATCAGTTCTCTCGTTTACCTTAATGCCTCAATGAGAGGGAATCCACTGGAAGGACACTTTATTATGGAATCTCTCAAGCAAAGTCCTACAATTTAGGACTCTAGTTCTTAACTTCTTTATAGAAAAAGCTTGAAGCGCAAAAATAGAGTAGGAAAGGATTAGGGCTATTTCAAAGTAGTTTTGTCGTATGGAGAGTTGTTCAAATGCAATGAGAATAGCTTCTATCTCATTATGAAAGTGAGTCGAGAATGTACCAACCGGAAGACGAAAACAGAAAAGTTCACAAAAGATGTTTACACCTGCGCCTTGAGAAAAATCCGAAAGTTAACCATTCGTGTAAAAGTGCAACCAATTATCAGGTGGATAACGGTTATGGATAGTCTTCTAGAGCAATCCACGAATAATTTCGGGGCGAGATCGGACTTTCTAATTTTCTGAGTAAGTTCCAACCTTACATCAAGATTCATGTGATGAAAGGGGCAAGGAAGGGTAAGCAATTCAGTCGGCAAATCATTAATAATATGATAGCGTTCAATAGCACAGAATAAAACCTCTCTGAGTCTTCAAGTTACGATTCAAATTAAAATTTAAAAAATCATCGTTTCATAGGCTCTTTATTGGTAAGAAATTGTAAAACCAGCACTGGGGTATTTTTAACTCCACCAGTAATAATTCTTAAGGCTTGATTTAAAAAGATGTCCGAAAGCTTCATCACTTTAGCAGATGCGGAGACAAGCACCTCGATACGATAGTTCAAAATCGGTTGGATATAAATTAGATTTAAAGTAACCCCATTTTATACCAGCAAGCCTCTTGATAATAGTGAGCCTTTTTTCGGCTTTTTAGAATACATTCTCAGCATGTTTTTGCCATAATTGTCTCTTGTCAATAACACATCCCAGATACGAGACATCAATCTTAAGTAGAAAACGTTTGTTTTAATACGACAGATCAGATAAAATTTTGGTGATTGAGCGTGAAATATTGGCAAAAAGTCTTATCAGAATTAACAGACTTGTTGTTTTCAAAACACCATCGTCCATGTCTCTCAAGAGCTGAATTTATGGCTAAATTAAGTTTGAATTGTTCAGCCTTAGAGGAAGAGTTCCAAGTCATCTGCAAACAAAGCAACCTTAATCAAATCATCAGAAATCAAAGTTTCAATGACATCATTTATAAAAATATCAAATAAACAGGGCTCAGTACCGTGCCCTGAGGAATTCCAGTTTCATTCAGTTTTAAACACGAGAGACAATCTCCGAAACGAGTAGCATAAAACTGTTGAGCCAGGAAGTCTAATCCACATGAGCGTCTAACCACAGATTCCCATATTCTGGAGCTTTCTAATAGTTCTCAGTCTCTCTAAACCCTATCGAAAGCAGCTTCAAAGTCCACGAATACAGCAAAAATGTAATGACGACGATCCAATGAATTCTTAATGCATTGGCTGATAAAGGCAACCTGTTGATTAGTAGAATGAAATCTTCTGAAGCCCGCATGGGCCGGAGAACGTATCTTATTTGTTTCTGGGATTTTGAACATAAAAGTGTGAATGTGAGTGAAACAATGTCAGTGATTGCAGTGCCTGAAAAAGTATATGCCTATTTATTATACATGTTTTCATTGTATATTGTAATTTATCAACTATATTATATTTGTTTTACTAAAGGAATGTAGTAAAAATTAAATATTAGAGATTATTCAAAACTTCTATAAAAGAACAAGTAGGCCAGGGAAGATTAAACTAAAGGTACCTAGGTACTTTGTTCTTTAAAAATATTTATTTACGCGACTTTTTATCTTTTTATTGCAATAGCTTTATTATGATGTGTTATAATAGCCCTATTCGTAAAATCGCTTCAATTTGGGATTAACGTAGTTAATAAAATAAGAAGCAATGCTTTGAATACCTGTTCTCTGCTCTATTGTGTGATGAAAATAATATTTCCAACGACTTCTATTACATACTGAAGTACGCTGGTTGTCGAAAGATGAATGCTTATCGATATTTTACTCACTTTCGAATAAGTGCTGCGAATCATTTCATCAAACTAAATCACCAGATTTAAAAGTAAATCTGTTCAAATATAAAGCGGACATTGCGTATATTTAACAGTGTTGTTTAAAAGTTTCAAGGACGTTAATTCAGATGTGTCCCATTTATTGCAACTCTCTATCTGCTGCGGTTAGCCTGGAGTACAGGACATAGATTATGGACACCGCAACAGTAGTCTTGTGTGATGTTTTCCGACGAGTCCAGATTTAGCTTTCAGCCTAATTCTCGCTGGACTTTCACATGGAGAGGGCCAGTTACTACAAAGAGAACATCATTGAACGACGCTGTTACGGTGGTACAAAATAGTTTGGGGAGGAATTATTCTGGATTCCAGAAATAACCAGTATGTTCAAAGTGTTACAATGACAGGCTATATCTATCGGGTTGTCATTCTTTAACGACTCGTATGTTTGTTTCAGGGTGCCATAAGTGTAGAACTTCTAATTGTGGATGACAACGTCTGTCTTCATCATGAAAATATTGTAGACGAATGTCTTCAATCGGAGGATTTAACCCGTATGGACTGGCAAGCATACTCACTGGACATGAATCCAATAGATTATGTGTGGAACATAGCCTGCCAGACGAATTGCAGCCCATTAACCGCCTCTCACATGTCTACTGGAACTTTGGAGAGCATTGCGCTTAATGAGTGGTGTAATATTCCCCACGACCAGATCGATAATTTGATACTTAGCATGCCTAGGCATTTCGTGACATTTATTGCATCGTCTGGTGGACATACTATGAATTAACCATCATGCCAAACATGTTATATTGGTTTTTGTGAATAGGTTTTTTTTTCGGAAATTTGCTCTAGTTAATAAAATTCCCAATTTTTAGTAATGATGTCCAAACAAATAACATCTTGTTTGCACCTTACGTTTTGTTTAATAAATAGACTTTACAAATAAGTCTCTCTTTTTTTTCTTTTTTTTTCTCTGTTTCTTTATTTGCCTCAATTTGCATTATCCTTAATTTATGGACACGAGTGTAAAAAGAGACACAAGAATTTTATCTTACTTTTTATCAGGTACAAGTTTTTGTTGAGTTAAACATTTCATTTCAGCGAAGAATTCTAATTTCTGAACCTCTTTTATTAATAATTTTTCTGCTACCTTAAATTCTTCTGTTACAATTTTCCGATACTTTTTTTATTAGAGCTCTTTAAGTTGTGGAAGAATCTGAAATTATAGCTTACAGCATGCAATATTTTAGTATAATTAGTACTAGTATTGATTAAGTAATGAATAAAAGAATTTGAAATGATATAAGCACAAAATTTACTTAAAACTAACATAATGTGAAATTTTAATACTTTAAATAAATATATGGGAGTTTATTAAGGAATATTTTGAAATAAATTGGATAGATAATATTACAGAATTCCCGTATAAAATGCTGAGAAAATATGTTCAATATCTGCTTATAAAAATACATGAAATCGCCTATGATAATTTTACCCTTATAAAGCTCCTCATAAAATCTTTCTCTTTCAAATATTTTGTATACATATGAAGCATTTATTTTGTTTTACCTAGATAAAGAATGTTACACATATTTTGAGAAAATATCCTTTATAACACAACTTTCGCTTACATCGCCTATTGGTCATAACATTACGTAATGTAAGCACCTCAAGCTATACGAATTCCGGAATCTGCTTAATGGTCTGTGCACAATGGATTCCAATACTGAAATGGTCTTAAGCTTCGTTGGAGTCCAGATATCAGTATCACCCTTCACTCATATCCAGTTTATTATGAAAAAAGTGCCTTGTATCAGAGCTGGCATACAAAGAAAATAATCTGTCACTCGTAAAATTTGTGGTGGGAAAGGAATCGGGGGGAACATCGCCATATGAAATATCTCTTTTCATCTTATACTTGAAAAACGTAGAAAAAGTTCCCAGCATAGTTCTATGGCAAAACATCAAGTTTTCTTTCTAAATTATTTTTTATTTATCATTTCATCATATTTACGAAGATAAAGAATCAAGTTTATAATGTTTCGGATTTTAAAAGTTTCATTCAATATGAACTTTAATAATATAAAAACTTGATGTCAAAATTTAATTATTTGTTATGAATATTAATTACTTCATAGTTTTAAGCTGTTTATTTTAAAGATTCTTTTAAAGGACTTCGATAATTCTTATTAGAATATTATAAAATTGTTTAACTCAATCTCGAATGATTTTGTGGTTTGAATAGACTAAGATTTTGGTCTTTTTAAGTCAACATTTACATATTCAAGATAGTTCTTTTAGAAAATTAGAGCGGTAAATTTTACTGCTTCTGAATATGTCGCGCCTCGTCAGTCTGACGATTTTTTTTTATTTAATGTAACAATCGATAAAGAATAAACTGATCAACTTTAATATGTAAATAACATTATATATATATATATATATATATATATATATATATATATATATATATATATATATATATATATATATATATATATATATATATATATATATATGAAATTTAAAAACAATACATAGGCACGTAAATTATTTTATAAATTATCATAATTGTTTTAGTGTCTTAAAGTTATGTGAATACTGAAAGTAAATAATTTCTTTTTACATAGTATAGAGTAATTCTTGTTTAACAGAGACTCAAGAATGCTTTTAAAAATATATGAGCTATATGCCTCTATATTGCACATGGCTTTAAATTTCAAGTATTGCAGAGTGTTTTTACGTTTGTTTTGCATTTTCTGTAATTTTTTGTTATATTAATTGAATTAGTTTTAAAATATACACTCAACTAAAATTTGCACGATTGAAAATAAATTGCATATTATATGAAAAAGTAGAAGAAGGTATTTTTAAGCATATAATCATAAATTATTGAAATATTTTCTTATGAAAGAAAACATAAAGGATGATATATATATATTATAATGCAAAACCAACTAAAGAGAGAGAAATTTAATTATGTTGAGTTACCATGAAACGTTTAGTACATAAAAACTTAATGAATTAAATATACACGAACTTATAATTTCATAATTTCAAATTTAGGTAAATTTTCTATCTGTTATTCTAAGAATCACGGTATATATACATTTAATATTTTTATAGAACATGTTAATTTAGTAAAGTGCAAAATACTCTTTTAAATACTCGAAATACTCTATAAAAATAAATATTCTAACTAATATCACGTTCTATTTTAATTTTTTGATTAGATTTTAAGTTTTTGTTTACAATTCTATCGCTTAAAAAACCTTTCATTCAAGCTATTTATTCAAGTCAAATATTAAGAAATCTAGTTCCTGGAGGTGTTAAGTCTCGTATAAATCTATGGAAACTAGAAGAATTTAATTTTGCAAAAAATTACTGATAAAATTAATGAATAATATCCATCTATTTGGTATCATTAAATATAATTTCAGAATATACAACTTCCGAATATAAAAACATTTCAATATTCGATATGTTTATCTTCTACAATTTAATAAAACATATTTTGTCTTGAATATGCATAATTTAACTTAATTAAGTCTAAGATTTAAGTTGTTGCTTATTGTTTAGTGAATTATTGAAAACTCATTAGTTTTATTCTTTTCAATATATGTATTTGATGAAACATCATAGAATTTAATTAAGGAGAATGCATACGAATTTACATGGCACCATGGCATTCCCCATATATTGCAAAATTTTGGATTTCGAAGTAATCTTCTAGTGTTTATTTAAAAATTTCTATGCTTCCTTGATTTAAATGTCCATATGTTGGCTCCTATAAATCCAATACTTTTATCCAGTCTGATGGTGTACCTCAAAGCTCCATTGTATGTCTCACAATTATTAACCTTCATAACAGTCGCATTCTTCATATTATATCAACTTTTCTTCATCCTATATGACTGATAACTTGAAAATATCTTTCCTGTGGTCAAATATGTGATTAATTTACAGACAACTACAGACATCTATTCATAAGCTAAATGCATGGTATGCAGAGAACGGCCTTACTTTATCAGTAAGTAAGAGTCATCGAGTCCATTTCTTAAAAGCTAGTTAACATAACGGTCCAGTAATGTACATAAACATTAAGCAAATTACAGTAGTTAATGAGATAAAACTTCTTTATTTGATATTCTATCGAAAGTTAACCTTTCTTTCCTTCACATTAAATCTGTGAAAGAAGTGTGAGAAATTGCTTAATATCCGCAAGGAACATTCAAATATATCTTGGTTGCTGAACTTCACTTCTTCGAATCTATCAATCACGTATTTTTATTTCGAATTGGCAACGGATTTATTTATGGATCTTATGGGTCTTTTGTAATGCTTAGAGTGTATACAATTAATCTTCCTTCTTTGGGAATTGGCTGAGGCACATTCCGCACATTACTCGTTCAGTCTATGCGATTTGTTAATACCTACTATAATTCCAGTGATAAATACAAATGTCTCTCAATTACTATTGTAACATCTCGTCTCTTAAGAATCCTCATCGATTGCTTTCCATGATACATACTCCTGCTCTTACGAGATCATATGATGCTCGCTCACATATTATCCCACGTTTTTCACTCTTGCCAAAGTACGCATTTGGTTTTATGTCCTCTGTGATGTTCGGTTCAAGTCATTTAACCATTTTGTTCATCCACCATCGTATGACCCCACAATTACAAAATTAAACTCTTAGTCAGTGTAGAAAATCTGACCAACATCAGGCAATTAACAACATAACTTTTTAGCTCATCACTGTCAGAAACTTGCTTACATACCAGTATTCAAGGATGGTTCGAAAACTGCAAGAAATGTTGCTGTACAGTTGTTACTAATTACACTACTCTTAGTTATAGCCTTCATCTATCTTGCTCTATTTTTACCGCTGAAGTTGCATACATTATAGAAACATTTCTGCTAGTAAATACTGTTGAGAATCATAAAATTTATTTGTTTTAAAATAATTTGGGACTAAAATTTTAGTTGTTATTGTGCGTTCAGCTAAGAAGTTTTGAAGTGTTTGATTCTCTTGCTGGCAACGGCTGTTTTTTAGTTGGGTTTTTGTGGAGCAATGTCCAAAAAATGACAAGCTGTGTCAGATATCAGTGCTTAAAACTAATCTTTTTTATTTACATTTTTTGAAAACCAGAGCAGCATTAAAATCCTGCCAAAACTCTACATTGTTTGTATCTGTATGTTAATTTAAATTTACATTGAAAATGACAAAATAAGAAACTTAACGGAGAAAATTAATGGAAAATATAATCCTAAAAGTTTATAATGTAAATTATTAAAAACTAAATAAAATACATAAAACTTATTGACTTTAAATATGCAAAAAGTTTTCCTTAAGATATATTTCAAAACACAGATCAAAAATAGTTAAAATATTAGTTTAAAAAAAGGTAAAGAGATAAAGTTTAATATATATAAACATGAAATTAAACTGTGAAATAAATTCAATTTTTAATCACACGTTCCATAACAGCTCTTTAGTTCATATAGAAATAAAAATGTCTCTATGTAATATTTGCGTTCCATACGAAGAAGTGACAAATAAACACCTTCTCTTCTTCATAATTTATTGCTGAACTGTATGCTACAAATCTTCTGAAATAGAGACAACTTTTTCAGACCATTCCTCACATCTAACAGAGGAAAAGATTGTTGAAGTGAATATAATACAGACTTTGAACCTGCATCACAAATTTTAGTTACCATCGAGACCTACATGTCTCTGAATCCAACAGAACATAATGTCATAACCCTTAGCACTGATGAAAACCAATGCTTAAGAAATATGGACAAATAAGTTGTCACTCAACGTTTAAATTTTCCAATGTTTCTAATACATATAAACTCTCAGTTTACACGCAAAATAAACAATTATTTAATGTATTCACGAATTGAAGTGCCAGATAAACTGCAGTAGCTTAAGCTTTAAAGATGAAGTTATAAGTATGAGTACTGTAATTAGTGGTAACATTGTTAATAATTATACTGCAACCGACATGTTCTGCACTTTTTGATCCATCCGTGAGTACTGTGGCACTGGTAGAAAAATAACTGATATATAGAACTATTAGAAAATAATGGAAGCTATTTCACATTACCGTGTGCAAATGGTTTGCTAATAGTTATCTGTTGATTATACCTCGGAGGATATAATAGCAAAAGTCCATTTTTATGAAAAGGACTTCACATAGGTCAGACAAAAACTGATGAGGTTTGATTCGAGTGAAAAAGGTTGAGTTGCTATATGATTGCTTTGTATATTATCATACACCCTCATTAGTACTGGAATGGGAACCAACGAACGTAATGGATGCTGAGGGGCAGACATGATCGTAGCGCAATAAATGAGAAATAGTTGCATTCATCGCAGGTCTAATGGCAGTTGTTGACAGACTGCGTATGAACTCTGGACGGGTGATGTGCGGAATGTGCCAATACATATCCTTAAAGCAGAATGATTAATAGTGTCCACTCTGTAGAAAGCAGAATATATAGTTTATCCTTAAGCAGCATGCTCGTAACCAGTACGATATTAAATCAGTGATTTTTTAACCCACAAGAGTAATATGTGGTATGTAGTCCAAGATGTATTTGAAAGATCATTGAAAATATTATGCGATGGCTTGAATTTCTTCTTAAAATGTAGAATATTTGAATAAAATGTCAATTTGAATTCGAAAACCCCCTGAGGGATTTTTTCTCATTGACAACAGATACAGGTGTATTATTGATCTAACTGAATCATTATGGATGCTAGTCTGTTACAGAAATGGAGACACTTACTCCTTCTGAGAGATAAAAATTATGTCATTCTCTGCACACCACAGAGAAAGTTTATTAACAAATGCTCTTATATTTCTCTTTATTAGACGCATGTTTGTGCTATGGCAGTGTATTTGCAGGTCGACAAAATATATAGTACCACAAATGCAAGATGAGAATTTATGCAGAATGTTACTAAAATATAGGTTAAAATTGTGACACTTATAACAATACCATAAAGATTACTTACAAATTGTAAAAAAAAATTGAAAACATAATTTTCAATGCGTGTTTTAAAAACACGGGAAAGTAAAATATTTTTCAAGAATATTGGAAGATTTTCCAGAAACAAAATCGTATAAAGTGAGAAAAATGCTATACCTCTATGTAATGTCATGGTTTCTTTTGATGTCAAAAATGGGAAATCAGGTGATTCCTAAACACAAAGGAATTATATATCTGAGTTTCCAAATAAGCGATATTATCAAAAGTGTGGACTTTCACTTATGGATGCCATTTTGATCCAAAGGAAAACATTTATTTTTTCCGGAATATGTGCGAGACGGTCATTAACCATACGTTCAAATCTTGTGGAGGCATTTCTTCAAAACCAGTGGTTGATAAATAAAAAGTTCTGAAGGATTTTTATCATGCCTTAGGACTGGAACCACTGTAGTTTCACTTCAAAGAGTCGTAAACTCCACAGAAACTTGTTTGCTTTATTAAATTCAATCGGCATATTACATGTTATTTAATTTACATTTTAAATTTCGTAATTAAATACATATATTTTTTAATATTTTCGTCTTTTTGTATGCATTTACTTTTATTCATATTATACACATTTTTTAATTTCCAATATCATGTTCTGAAAAAATATATTACACAAAGATTTGGAGCACCATGTCTATTTTTGGACCTATCCTCGGAACACCCAACAAAACAACTAAAGGCCTGGAATGCATTTTCACTCCAGATTCTACAGTAATATCTACAAGTTTGATACAGATTCTGAATTTAAATGTTACAGCACAAGATAGCTGGTTCCATCAGGTCAATGAATAGAATTATTAGCATGCTGTCATGTATATTGGAATGGTTCTTTAACTCCAATATACAAAATTAAATTGTAAACCAAAGCTTTTGAGGATGTAAATGAACTGAAACTCTCTCAGCTTGACTCTTAATAATTAAAAATGAAATATAATAAGAGACGGGTTTAGACTCTAGTAAGTTTAACCAAGAACGCTCTTTCATCAAGGTATTTATTAGATTCTTTAGAGAGAACATACATAACGAGAATAGTTCAAATTTCTAGGAGATGAAACCGTTATATCTATGTTTCGAAACTATCACGTGTTACTGATACCAGTAGCTTCAGCACATGATGCAATCTCGACTATTAAGTCCTTAGAGAGTGCATTTCCCTTATACTTTTGACTTCCCCTACATTCCCCTATATTTCTTTCAATGTGAGATAGGAAGAAATAATATTAAATGCATCACCCATTTACTATGAAAAACAGTACATTTGAAATTAATATATGTTCCTGTTAATTTCTCAAGGTAAAATTATATACATTAGTAAAATTATGGAACTTCGAAGCTTAATTGAACCACTGAGGCAGAGTTGGATACATACCAGCTGCACGAGTGATAACTAGGTCCCTTACCCTCACAGTTAATGACTGATATGGCCTCCACCCTCAAGAAGGCATCCAGTAGAGAAATCTATTGCTTGATATCAAAAGCCGATTGATGTGGTGAGGACCACAACAGACCTCAAATTTATTTGAAGCAAAGGCAAAAGTAATATGTTAGTCGTTTGGAACCTCATTTACAAGGATCCTACTTTCCAAAAAGAAGGTGTAAACACGCGGCAAAAACCAGTTATTGGCTTGTCCCTATGAGAAACTGTTAGTAATGGAGCAGCAAAAGCTGTTGAAGGAGAGCACTCTACCTCTTAAGAAAAGAGCTCACATTGAGGGTGAAAGGGAATGGATGTAGAGTAGGAGATAAGATGTATAGAGTAGAGGAGAAAAGAAAGAGTACGACAGATCCTTCTTGCTTCGTCATCAAAATTTAACAACAGCATTTCATAAAGCGTACCTAGTAACGACAATCTGTAGAAAGAGCAAGTGACATCAAAAACGAGATCGGTGATATAATTTGTTTATCCTAGTGCCTATATCATTGTTGAAATATATGAGTTATGTTAATATTGATTACATATTTTTTTAAACTTTGGAAGTAATGTAGATATAGGTTAAATTTGTTTTTTCTTTTCTGACTTTGTCTAAAACATTAGAAACATTTGGCTGTGTACATCATTGATTTTAACGAAATCCTTGAATACTTTCTTGACGATATAATTTATTTAAAATAATTTAATGAAAGTTCAATAAAATTTAATTATGATAATCAATTTTAAACATCTGACCCTTTTTTTGATTTTTCTCGTAGTTTATTTATTTTTTTAAAGAATTTGTTTTATTTTATACATATTTGTTCTTAAATTATTGGTCTCTCAAATAGCATCCATATTGCCTGAAGTTATTGGCCACGCCTATTTTTAAGATACTCCCTTTAAATTTATTTCACATAATGACAATTTTGCAGGTTCATGAATAGCACAAACTAGGGTAGTTTAGAAATGAAATACGAATATGTGAGTCGTTTGTTGACCCCAGCAGAACACAACTATTCCACTACTGAGCGTGAAGCTTTAGCAGTAGTTTGGGCATTGGAAAAATTTCGTGGCTACATTGACCACCAAGAAGTGGTTATTGCTTCTGATCATCAACTTCTTAAATGGCTTCTGAGCATAAAGTCTCCCTCGGGACGTTTAGCAAGATGGGCTTTAAAGATCCAATCATTTAACTTAAAAATAGAATATACACCTGGAAAGGCAAATGTTGTGGCCGATATGTTATCAAGACCAACTTACTTTCATGATAATCCAAACTGTGAAATGAATGCATTCTCTGTCGATATGCCAACTAGGAAATCAAGTGATATTCGTAAAGAACAGTTAGCAGATCCAGATCTGAAGAAAATTATCGATTGTCTGGAAAACAATGATAAGGATGAAAACTTTGCTAACTATATCAGTCGAGGATATATAATGAACGAAGGTATTTTGTATCGTTATTCACCTGAAACGGATTCAGACGATGCGCAATTGGTTGTTCCTATCCAAGAACGACAAAGAATTCTGCAAGAATACCATGATGCTCCTACAGCTGGTCATTATGGAGTAGAAGGTACCTACAATAAGATAGCTTCCAAATGTTATTTCACAGGCATGAGGAAGTACATCTCTGATTATGTCAAAACATGTGCGGAATGTAATCGGTATAAACCAACAAACCAGAAACCTGCTGGTCTGCTTAGAACGCCTATTTATGCGCAAAGATTCGAAACTCTTGCTATTGATCTCTTTGGTTCTCTTCCAGAAACTTCAACAGGAAAGAAATGGATATTTATTGTGGAAAACACGAGTACCAAATGGGTTGAGTTATTTGCTCTTAATCAAGCCACAGCATCAAATTGTGCCAAAACGCTACTAGAGGAAGTTTATCTACGCTATGGACTTCCTCGGAGATTAATCAGTGACAACAGATCTCAATTTGTTGGTGCCGTCATGCAACAAATTTGTCATTTGTTAGATATCAAACAGGACCTTATCCCTGTTTATCATCCTCAAGCGAATCCCTCTGAACGTAAGAACAGAGATTTGAAACCTAGATTAGCCATCTTAGTAGGCGATGCGCATGATACCTGGGAAGAACATCTTCCGATGATTCGTTTTGCCATGAATACAGCTAGATGTGACACCACTGGTCACACTACCGCTTATCTGCAATTCGGCAGAGAGCTTAGGACGACGGATGATGTTCGTCATGACATGAGATCAATTATTAATAATGAAAACTTTGTCCCTGAAATAACGCCTTATTTGAAAAGGTTTGCTCGCCTGACTCCTCAAATCAGGGAGCGAGTAGAACAAAAACAAGATAGAAGAAAGGTCTATTTTGACAAAAGACATAGACAGGCTTACTATAAGCCAGGTGACAAAGTGTGGATTACTCTACATCAAATAAGTAATTCCAGGAACAAGAAAGGTAAAAAATTTATGCCAAGACGTGAAGGTCCATACCTCATACTTACAAACCGGTCTCCTACCACATATAATGTTGCAGATCCTGCTGCACCTGATCAAGTGTTAGGTACATATCATACGAATGTGATAAAGCCATACCAATTACCTTCATCGAAAGACAGAGGTCCAGTTGCTCCCTTAAGAAAACGAGGGAGACCTCCAAAGATCAGACAGTCAAATCCTGGCTCATCATCGAGACGATTTCAGAGCCAGAGTGGGAGTCTGTAATAAAGCAACGCCATCTAGCGATCATAAGCGAACTGAGAGTACCAGACGAGCTCTAACCCTAGAGCCTAATGCTGCTCGATTATGATTGTCGGAGTTTTCCTTGTTTTAATATTCTTCTGTTTTCATTTTCTGTGTACCGTGTGTGATTTACCTGTGTTTTTTTAATGTTAAATAAATATAGAAATAAGCTAGCCGTGTGTTAAATTATTCTTCACACATATGACATAATTGTACATATGTAAATACTTAATTCTTACAATGATTTACTAATATTTTCTCATTTGCTTAAGTGAGTTTTTCTGCATACAAAACAAATAAGAAATGTTCTCAATTTTCTTTTCTGAATATAACCATTTTTAAAATTCTTTATTGCCTTGATATGCAAAAATTTTTTACTTGTAAATATTCATTTTATATAGTCAAAACTTTTCTCGATAACAAAATCAATATTGTGTAAACCTTACAGTTGTGTTAACTGAGATCAATCAAAATATATAGTTATGCAAAATTAATTCGTTCTAGAATCTTAACTTGTAAATTGTATTATCCTAGATAATATTCGAAACTTATATATATATATATATATATATATATATATATATATATATATATATATATATATATATATATATATATATATATATATATATATATATAAAGGAATTTTTTATTATCAGATATAACAATAAATAGTTTTTAACCAATTGTATTTATGATAATTGTAAAATTGTAAAGTAATTATTCAATTCTTTTATATATACTATACTTATAGTGTGCTGAAATTATACTCGGCTTTTGCCTGAAGTCTTTTTAACCCATTTCTATGTAAATATCTCTTTTATTATGGTTTTTATAATGATTGCTTATGAATGGATATAATACCGTAAGAATCGTAATAGGGTACCATGATTGTGAATATCTGATCCCGTAGGGTTCATCATCTTAGATCGCAACCTTAACCATATAATGAAAATTAATTGCTAATTTCCCATATCTTTTAAGTTAATATTTACGACTTACAAGCTGCTATTTTAAAATTACTGTTCATTAGTTGGAGATACGTACATTTTCCTGGGTGCTCCAGTCGATTAACCAAATTCACTTGTCCATTTAGAACTCATAAAGGGTTTCTTCACCATGGCATTTGAGAATGCTCATCATATTGTAAGCTTTAAAGATGACACCGTCCCACCCGAAGGTATTTGGTGAAAAGGAGCGTTGCGAAGAGAGTCAGTACGGTCGGAGGCAGTAAAGTTCAGATGGTACAAGGAGTTTGATGTCCAAAGGACAGAGTAGGAGTCTCAAAGGTGGCGGAGAAAACCAAGCCACAGTTTAGATATGACAGCACCTCAAAGGTGAAAATGGTGAGCTAGAAGAGGACGCTCCATTGAGCTCGTTTCTGACTGGAAGAAGGGCCGGCACGGCCTTTATTGAAGCAATACAAAAGAGTACAAATACAGAATTAGTAATTATATACAGTTTACAATGTGAGTAGGAAAACAGTAAGTGAAATATTTACAATTATTTACAAGTACAATGTGAGGTTGAAATTACAAGTTTATTCTGAGCAGTCCTGTGATTCGAGCTGCTGGAAAAGTTCACGTGAGAAGATCTCCCTTAATCCTGTTCTGAATTTGTTGAAGGTGAGAAGTTTGGCAATATCTAACTGGAGGTACTTCTTGGGAAACCATTTGGTACGTAATTCTGTGTAATGTGGACAGTGGAGTAGAAGATGCTCAGGCGTGCAGATATCTCCGTCGTGGGTGCAGGTGTCCTCTTTGCCGTGAAATCTTTTCCTATATGTGCCAAAGACTCCATGTCCGGTTAGGAATTGATTTACAAAGAAATCTCCGGAGATACGGGTTCGGGAGACTTTGGGAAAGAAATGGTGAAGTCTTCTTGTTTTATTAGTTGAGTCCCAGAGTTGTTGCCATTTTGTGATTTCCAAGTCTTCTGTGATTTTCTTAACTTGTTGCCTGCTGTAACGGACAGTGTGTTGCACATGTGCAAACGAGGTTGCCTCTTTTGCCGCTATATCTGCTTCCTCATTGTGAATTATGCCTACGTGGGCCTTAACCCAATGGAAGGAGAAGAGATTAAGATGGTGATGTAGTAGCTGTTTAATTTCTTTGATGGTAGTGCTAAGGACATCAGTTGAGGAGATAGCCTGAAGTACCGATTGAGAGTCAGTGTGTATGTGGCAGGTCAGATTAAGTGTGACACAATGTGCGATGGTGTGTAGAATTGCAAGTGCTTCAGCTTCGAAGACAGTGGCTTCGTTGTTAAGCCGAACTTGAAATTTTTAATTAGATTTTCATTTTGGAAGATGAGAGAGGCGCAACCCACAAGATTTCCAATTTTGGAGCCATCAGTATAAGCGTATGTGTCTTGATGATTGGATTCGTTGGTCCAGTTGATCTTTTGACATTCCCACGGCGGGTCTAATTTGAGTTCGAAAGTCCATGCGTTTTCTTTGTTGAAGATGAGGTCTCCTACTTTAATCTGAGTGCCTTGTCTCCAAAGTTTGAATCTATTTTTGAGTGTTTCCGCCTTTAGGTGTAGTGGGGCGCACCCAGCCAGAACTTGGAGCGCTGGTGTAGAAGTGGTCTTATAGGATTTGGTAAGTTTTAGTAGTGCTAGTCTCTGAATTTGGGAGAGTAGTTGGTTCATTTTGACTTTGTTTTCATACCACACAGGGCAGCCGTACAAGATGATGGCTTCAATGGCCGCTGTGTAGATGAGTTTAATGGTGGAGGGTTTAATACCCCAAGTGGCTCTAGTGATCCGAGTTAACTTGTTGGTGACACTTGAAATAGTTTCTTTAACCGTACCTAGGTGTTTAGACCAGGAGAGTTTGGGATCGAAGACCAATCCGAGATATTTTAATTCTCTAGTGTATTTAACGGTTCTGCCTCCCAGTTTGATACCCGGTCTTCTCGTGATATCCTTACTAATCTCAAAGATTGTATAACTGTATTTATCTATACTGAGTTCAAGTCCAAAGTCTTTCACCCATTTTTCAACAATGGAGAGAGGCTTTCGAGAGAGTTTAGCGAATTTATAGTAGGAACTAGCAGATAGTACTATGGCGACATCGTCTGCAAAGGCTTGGCAGTGTATTTCGTTGCCAAAATTTTGAGTGAGCAACTCGTTCATAATGATGAGCCAAAGGAATGGTCCCAGGCTGGAGCCTTGTGGGACGCCTTCTGAATAGGTGATCTTTTGATTGTTTCCATTGAGATAGGTTCTGTTAGTAAGGAAAGAGCTGATTAAGTTGTAGACATTGTTGGGGATCTTGTGTTTTTGAAGGACTGAAAGTATGTCTCTCCATCTTGCTCGATTGAAGGCGTTTTTAATATCTAATGAGATGAGACACGTGAATCTCTTTTGAGTTTTGTTCTTTTTGATAATCTGAACTATTTTGTCTATGGCGTCGTTAGTGTTCTTTCCTTTCATGAACCCGAATTGGTTCTTGTGAAGCATGTTTTTGCTGAGAAAGTGGTAGGTAAGACGTTTGAGTGTTAGCTTATCTAGTATCTTCCCCCAGACGGGTAGGAGGCAAATGGGTCGGTAGGAATCCTTTCTGGTGAGGTCTTTGCCCTCTTTGGGAATAAGCACCACTTTGGCTGTTTTCCAAGTGCTTGGGAAGAGTCCTTGTTTGAGGCAAAGATTGAGAAGTTCAGTGAACCAAGTTCTGTTAGTTTGAAAAAGTTCAATGTAAATGTCTAGACAGATTTCGTTATATCCTGGTGCTTTCTTGCTTTGCATGGATTTGAGTGTGTCCTCAATCTCGTCTACGGTGAAAGGGGATCGTCGTAATCGAGCGGTTGTTGAGTCGGGTAATCAATATTTTTTGAGGGAAAATGGAAATTTAGAATTTCATTAATAGCGTCTGAGTGAGTGTTGGTGTATTCTCCATTGTCCATTAAAATGGGACTGATAATTTTCGGTCTTCTCAGTTTGTCTTTGATAATTTTGTATGGTGCCCCGAAGGCATCGTTTTCAGTAATGTCACTGAGGAATTCCTTAAACGCTTTTAGTTTGGTTTGAAGAATTAATTTTCTGTATTCAGATGCTTCCTTTTTAAAATGTACCTGTTTTGCTTTTCGTAGAGAGGGTTCAGTTTCCGCTTGATAACGTCTCCTGAGAGCTCTAACTTTGCTACGTTTGATGGTTAAGTTTTTGGTCCACCAATAACTTTGCGACTTTCTGTTATTGGGTTTTTGATGATGCATTCTTTGCAATTTTTGAGTAAGAGTTTTTCAAAATGTGTAAAGAACATGTCCAGATCATGAATTTGTTCAATAGGGAAGCGTCGATTAGGACTTTGAGTTTATCTTTGAGCAAGGAACAATCTACTGTTGTCTTATCAAAACGTTGGTAAGTGTTAGAGGTGAATTTTGCGTTACTGATAGAGAAGGTCATGAGATGGTGGTCACTAGCAGAAAATTTATCAAGCACACTCCAATTGCATATGTTGCAGGAATTAAGATTCTTTGTAAGAAGCAGGTCAATCCAGCTTTCCCCAATGGTGCTGCTGAAGGTGGGATGACTATCGGGATCATTTTGGATGTCCAAGTCATGGGTGGCTGCAAAGTCCAAGAGTTGCTGTCCTCTCTGATCTGTGCTCCTTCTGCTCCAAGCTGAAGACTTGGCGTTGAAGTCTCCTAGAATAATCCATCCATGGTCTCTGTATTTGAAGAGGGCTGATTCCAGTGGGCCGAGAGACTCGGAGAGTCTTTTAGAGGGCGGGCAATAGATAGAACATATGCAAACAGGAGTGTGATTGACGAGAGTTTTAACTATAACTATTTCTTCCTTAATTGTGATTGGAGTTAGTTTAAATTTCTTTTTAGCAATTAAAGCAGTTCTAGGAGTTGCGTTCGCAATGATGAGAAAATTTAAAGGGATGCCTGTGATAGAGCCTTCAAATGTAAAAGGGTCATTTATGGAGACAAAGTTTAGGTTAAGTTCTTTTAAGTCCTCCGCTAAAATTAAATTTGCTGCTCTGCAGTGGTTAAGGTTTATGTGCGCAAAATTAATGTTGGTTTGTGAGTTGAATTTAATCATAGTTTGTTTTAGACATTAGTCTAATGATTTCTCTCTCATAGATTGGGCACGTTTTGCTATTGGCAAGATGAGCGGAATTGAACTTAGTTTTATACTTTAAATTACTGAATTCACAATTAGCACATTTAATGTTTTTGTTACAATCCTTATCTATGTGGTGTTCGGCGCACCTTTTACAAGTATCCTCGCCTCTACATTCGTTGGCCTTGTGTCCGAATTTGAGACATCGGAAGCATTGAGTTACTCTTATGTATTCTTTAAAGTTAATACTATTCCAACCGAGAAATAGTTTTCTTAATTTTTTGATTTCATTATAGGCCTCTCCATTTAGGGTGATAATCCAGTTTTTCCCTTGTCTTCCTTGGAAGCCATAAACGACTTCGATTTCCGCGTTTTCACTGAGTGAATTTTGGCTCTTAAGTCTTTCAACGATCTTCTCTCTATCAATCTCCTTATCCACGTCATAGAGAATGAAACGTGGGCGTCTGCGCTGTGGTTTTCTAACTTCTAACTTCTCATTAAAAGTGTCATTTTTGCTAACTTCTTTTATAATTTTGTCTAGATCTTCCTCTTTTGAGGTTTCTAGGAGAATACCTCCCTTTTTTATGGGCCTAACATTTTTAATTTTTAGTCCCAGTTTAGCTGGGTTAATTACTTTCTTTACCTCTGTTTTTGTCTGTTCTGAGGTAGCTTCTTTTCTGGGATAGATGAGTATAACATTGTCTTTCCTTTGTCGAGATCTTTCTCGCCTAACTTTACTTCTGCTCTTATCTCTACTTTTCTTTTTGGGGGTGTCTTTTCTGACCGCCTCCGCAAAAGTCATAGGCTTTTCAGTGTTTAATACTTTAACTTGGCCTTCCAAGTAGGCATTCTTTTCGATTTGGGAGACTGCTATGTGCATTATCTCCGTAAGTCCACTCCTGATTTTTTGTTGTAGCGCTGTGCTGATTTTAGCGGTGGCTAACACATTTTGAATTTCTCTCTCTGTGTCTAATAATATTGAGATTTCAGACCTAATGTTTTAACTGTTTGTAACCTCACAATTGTAAACATCATTCTCACTTTCGTGAGCGTCGCATCCTGTCTCTAATTCCCTAGCCATTTGTACGAGGTAAAGCAGTGTCCTCTCGTAACAAATGGGAACGAGCTAAAAGCAGAGTCTGCTCGTTTAGTCCCTCTGCCTTCGTTAGCCGTCAGAAACTGACGTTTCCAGGAGCCACCACGAGGAGGTGAAGGTCAGATGGTTCGCGATTCAAAGAACTTGACTAACAAACCCGAAGGAATGAACTGCCAAGACAGAGTTTTTACTTCCAGGATAGACTCTGGGCCGTTGTCCGGGAACGTATAATGCTCAATATAACCTTTGAAAATCGCTGCGGGACTGGCTCCCTCATCATATTGTAAGACTCTTGAAAAGCAAATGGAGTGTTTCATGTTAAGAAAACCTCAACACACAATTGCAGACATAAATGAAATTCTCATATTTACGGTAAGAGCCTAGAAGTAGAAGAATGAAAATCATTCGAACTGTTTTCAATATGAAAAATTTTACATTGATGTTACTAATTTTTCATAATTTAATAAATTATAAATAGTTTTTAACAGGTTAAAGGACGTGTAATTGATTAAATTATTTTGAAGATGTTTTCCATGTTTACTGTTCTTGCTTCGGCGTTAATATCCAATTAGGCGGGTATAGCTGCTGGATGACATTATAAGAAGGGAAAACTTCATAGGGCTATTTTAGCTTTAGAGTAATTAATAGTGGAACACATTCCATTGCAATCTTTTGTAATTTTACTACCGATTGGTAACGTGAATAAAATTGAATTGTGTGAAAAGTCATTGTAGTCGTGTTTTTTTTTAATTTCCTTTCATGTACTTTCTTTAAAAGTTTCAGAAGCAATCTGGTTATAGGTTAACATTATTCGTTTTTTGACTATCCTGCTCAAATATTGGAAAGTAAGGATTAGTTGATATTTGAGTAATGAATGAAAATTTTACAATTTCTTAAAAAGAGGGTATTTAGAGTAAAATTCTAACAATCATTTAAATATAGTAGGCAATTTTTAAACAATGTATTTATTGATATTCGCGTTTCTAACTTTTTTTAAATGTTAATGCATTTATCTATTTTAAGCTCATTCCTGTTATTATTGTTGAGCCCTCCCATAGACTCGATATTATCTGAAGTCATTGACCACACCTACTTTTAGCCACACCTTTTACCTTTATTCTATATAAGGACTATTATGGAGATTTTCAAAGTGTGAGATCATAAACTACAGTAGTTTAAGAATGAAACACTTGTTATCCATCTTGTGATAAGCTCTCAGACGTAAAATATCGCAAATTTCTCATCAATTCCTTCAGAGTAACTTCATGAAAGGAAACACTATTTTGTCTTTTAAAATAAATAAGTATTAATTAATTCTGAAAACTGTGCAAAGTGAAGAAATAATCTAATTTTTAAATGCTTACCACTATATTATTATAAAAAAACTTTTTATTATTCAGTTAGCAAGTTCGAGGCGTCTTCAAAGACGCCGGATGAGATTCTTTCGATTTTTAAAGCTTGGATTCCAATCTATATGTTGGAATCTATGCATTCTTAAATGTTTAAAAATAGAGTGATTTCTACATGATAATAATATAAAAGCATAATGGATAAATGTGAATTCATTAATTTAAACTGCAATGTTGTACCCGGAATAAGAACAGCTGGATTTGGAGTCGAGAACTGAACAACATTAAACGTATTACTTGAAAAGGTATGTTTTGCTGAAAATGATAAATGACGATATTTTACATTTACAAGTTCTTAGACTTGAAATTTAACAATTAAAGACGGCGTAACTTCACTCACACCCTTTTTGAAAGAATTATAAGCTGATTGAGATATTTTAAGGTACTGATTTTCTACCTTGCAATCTTTTCAATAAAATGTGTCAGATATATATTAAAAAATATGTTATAATTTATATTTGTGGACTATTTTAAGATTCTTTAATAAGTTCTTTTCTTTAGAATGATGTTAAATCATTGCCTGTTGGCAGTATACATAATTTAGATTAAGAAAATAGTTTAATATCTGAATATAAAAAATCTATTTCTATATTCGTAACTTCTCATAAAATCTTACTCTTATTTAAAGTATAATTGTGGTTATTCTTAAGTCACTTCGAAAACTTAGGGTGGTAACGATATAAATTTTGAAATAGAAAAATTTTGTTATTGTAGATTTTGAAGTTAAAGTTTTACTTTAATTATCCGCAGCTGTTTATGAAAATTAATCAGCTTTTAAGGAATATAATAAGAAGGAAGAAAGTAAAACTAAGATTAAGCTAGTACCCTTATACATTGGTTTAAAAATATGGATGGAAAATCTTTGTGTGATGATCATATTATGAGTTTCTGTCAGTTAAACGTCAATAAGTAAATGCACACATTTTAATTTAATTCGCACATATAACGAGGAAGTAACAATGAAAATAATGAATTTCATTTAATATAGATGAGCAACAGGAGAAATATGATCAGTTATCTTGATAATATAAACTTCAGTTTTCTTATGTAAATTTGTCAAATTAAGAACATATAATGCGACTTAATTTATTATTAATTGTTTTAGTTTCTCAGCAGGTTAAATAACAAAGTTATTACGACTGTTCTTTCCTATTTTATATCAGCAATAAAGTATTTACACATTAAATGAAAGGAAAATAAAACGTTAACAATTTTTTCAAGAGATCTCTTCTTCTTTATCCTTCTTGTTACAGTTTTTACAATGCATCATGTACCCTATCCAAGTATTTTTTCTTAAAGTGGTTAAAATGATAAAATGACTTAACTACCAAAGGCAACTTTATATCGCATGACCATAGTTTGATGGTTGAGATTGTGACATCATGGACGTGTGTGGTTCGATATAATTTGTTTATCTTAGTCTAATTTATTAATATCACTTATATTTATAAATATTTATTTTTTAATTCTTTTACTATAAATAGATTTAGAGTGAAGTATATATCTCTTTATTATGCATGTCTTTAAAATATTGCTTAAAATTGCGCAATATACATTATTGATAGACATTTGTGAAATGTATATAAATTTTATAATTTCATACAAGAATAATCTATTAAAACTTAAAAAAATTGAAAAAGTTTAATTATTTAGCAATTTTTTTTAAACATTAGTGCATGTATCATCGTTATCTTAGTTATTTGCAATAATTTTAATATATTTACACATTTTTAGTACATTTTTGGTGCATTCCACATTCACAACATCCTGTCTGGAAACCTTCACCTCACCTATCTTTAAGAGACATCCTTTAATAGTTTTCCTCTTAATAACAAGGATGAGATCCACAATGAGTATTAACCAGTAAAAAGGAATTACTGTAACTCAATCTATTGTGTGGAATTCAGATAAAAAAAAATCAACAAATTTTGCTCGTGTTATTTTAAAACTATCCTTTAGTAAAATACAATATTACTTACTCTGTTTAAATTTTAAAAAATATTTTATTTAAAAAATGTACAAACTGAATGAATGGATTTTGAACTTCTACTAATTTCTAAGCCCAAGGTGAGATTCAAACAAACTTTTGAACCAAAAGAAGTGAGTTATGTATGTGTATATGATTAATACTTGAAAGGCGGAAATAAGGAGCGAGTGATATTTTTCCCTTGAAAGTGCTGGGTTGTAATTTAAAAATACTAAAATTATGATCACCCGTTAAAATTTAAATTTAGGAACAATGACCAATCAAACATCAGCAACTTTTGCATGCAACATCCAGATTAGAAATTTTGCCGTAATAATATTTAAGTTGTCACACACAGTCACATTGTTAGTCAACACGATGAATCAATGAATTTGACGAGAATATAAACTTTCTAATTTGCAAGGTAAAAGAATCCTTTGTGATGAAATTAGCCAGTGTACTAGAATCTAATAATGATCCTAATAATAAAAAATCATATTTTTCTCTTTCAATATTTTTAAAAAATAAAAACTTCTGGTTCTAAAACCTAAATTTTCGTCATTTCTTTCCTGCTCATTTTCAGTATTCGATTGGGTTATAAAATTTCAAAAAATTCAAAGCATTATTTGAAGTGAATTACGTCTGTTTATTGCTTTCGAACTTTCTTTCTATTCTGAGTAATAGTACAAATGTATTCAAGAAGAAAATTTCTTTGTAAATTGTGCATTTGATTTGAATTCACTAAATTGCATGGTATTAAAAATATTAGTCTAATCTAATATATATCAAAATTACTTTTTGTTTTCTTCAAATAAATATTCAATAGATTTTCATTACCTGTATAAGTGGGTTAGCTAAGGAATATCGACTAAAATTTATATGTTTTCCTATTTTATAATATATCTTAAAAAAATAAAGAATTCTTCTAATACCCAGAAGTTTTTATCCTTTTTCCTACTTATTTTCAGTATTAAATTACGTAAACAAAATGGCAAACCTTAAAAAATTTCTTTCAACTGAACTATGTCACCTTTCAATATTTCTGGCACCATTCTTAATAATATTGCAAAATATTTTATGAAGCATATTTCTTTAAATTTGATTCATTTGATTTCCATTCACTGAGTTCCTGTTGGCTAATTGTTCGTAAATTATAAATTTTCGTAACAATATGCCTCTTGATATAAAAATTGTATACTTAAGAGAAGTTAGTTATTTAAGAGATATGTAGTTTCATGAGGTTTAATTACCTTACAATTTCATTGTTTGCGCATGTTAAATTATTTAGTGATATTACTCCAGTATTTTTACATATTTGTTCACTGCTAAATAATTAATTTAAAAATGAATTTAAAAGAACATTTGAAAATGTTTAGATTTTTCTTTCTGCATTCTTCTCATTCATAGTATTACGATTAGTATTTATAGTAATAAACATTATTTCTCAAAGTAAATATAACTTTTAATTGATGTGTTAAACACACGTGACTTTGTGTTGGGTGATGGTAATTTACGGAGTGAGAGCATGTGACACCAGAAGTATGATGAAATATAATTTGTTTACCTTTGTCTTTATTTCATTTTTGAAAACATTTAAAATAATATTTTACACAACTTCTTAAAATTGTGAAGCAAAGTAGATAGACGCCAACTAAGTCTTTTCTCGTGTGTATGATCCTGCTTAAAATATTACAAATTTTTTTTGTGTACATAATTCGTAATTGTGATTTGCATGAAAATTTTACCCACGATACAGCATCTTGAAAAATAATTGAATAAAATGTTAAAAAATATTTAATTACAACAAATAATAGAGCATTTATTAATCTTTACATTTTTAAAAAAATTATCTTATTGTATATATCTATTTTTATTCACATTAGTGTTTGCTTTTGGTAACTCCCATATCCTATATATTGTCGGAAGTCAATAACCACGCCTATTTTTAAAACACAGTTTCTAAATACTTTCACGTAACAGTTATAGGTATTTACTAAGTGTACAAACTACAGTTATTTGAAAATACAATATTTTATGTCAATTTTGTGACACAAGCATTGAAACATAAAATATCATCTATATCCATTAGTTATTTTAGTTTAAATAATTGTCTGTTAAAGAATGATTATTTTCAAAAAAGATGTTTATCAATTAATTCAAAAAATGCTAAATAAGGAAATAATTCAACATTTTATACCTACCACTATACTATTGAAACAAAAACCTTAAAATTAATTTAACTTCAAGGTGTAGTACACGAGTTTATTATGCGAAGCTAGATATTAGAATAGATCTCACTCATTATGAGTGTGGATTTACGAGTACTTAACAAAGAGGAAATATTTGCTGATTCCAATTAGAATATACCATGAAGATATATTAAGACTGTGTTACAGTGTAATGGCGAACGAATGCTGGAAATGATTTTGTCAAGGGTCTGAATAACAACTTGTACACCAGATGTGATTGTAGAGCTCCATTAATTCATATATTTTTACTTGAATTGATGAATCGTGACATTATTAATTATCTTTCCTATACTTGAATTTTTTTTAATTTAAAAAGCATTACTTTGCTGCACAATTTTTGAGAAATATATAATTTCATGACAAAAATCTATCACAAAACATTTAAACATTATAAAATACTTTTAAATTATATATTTTCTTGATTAGAACAGTTAAATCATTATCCTTGTATTGAATACACTAGTTACATTTTGCTCTGCTTTCTCTTCATGTTCTGGTTTCACTTCAGCTTCTCGCTCCAGCCTTCGAGGGAACAAGACGTGCTTTAAGACTTGTCCTCAAACCTGTTTTTGCGAATTCTGCAGTGAATGGCCGCAGACGGAGAACATCATGCCCGACCCCGAGGGGGTCTCGGATCGCTGCCGCCGGACGTCTCTGCCAATTGTTCGGACTTGACGGCTAATCCTTCTGATTCCGCAGTGGGACCAGTTATGGATACTTCGATGCCTCTTCAGCCAAGCTCTCCAAACGTTTTGCAGCACCAGTGAACATGGATACGGATACCCTGCCAAGTATTCCTACTAGGAATAATTCGAATGCTATAGCTGAGTCTGTCTCAAGTAATTCAGCGTTATGTGAAAATGCGTCGTATGTGTTTTGAAAAAAAGGCCCTTTTTATGGCCTTTTTTCCAAGAATTTTGCTGTGGGTGATTAACCCACAACAAAATTTGATCTACAATTGTGTCATTAATTGTGATCCGAGTGACTTTTGTCTAAAAGGTGTGAAATCAATAGTGCCAAATGTGGATGTTCTGCTATCTATGGATACTAGTGTTTTTATCACCACAGTGATTAGATGCGAAGCCCTAGGTGATTTTGTGAGAAGTAGCGAGCGACTCGAAATTTTCGCGACTACACAAAAACAGTTAATGGAAGTGGTTGAGCAAAAAGATGGAAATTAAAACAACGACCAATATTGGATTGTACCAGAGAGCTTTCATCACCAGCCAGGAATTGAGAGGTAAGTTCTCCCAATTTGGGTAATGCTTGATTTCAAACTGTAACTTGCATGGTGCAACTCAGCTATGAATGTTGTTAATGCTGATAGGGAGCGAAACTGATTCAGATAATTTAATGATTACTAATAATTCTAACCATGTAAATAAAACAAATACTAATAAAATACACAAATCTAAATGCAAAACAAAATGGACCACCTTAATTAAAAATGTCAAACTGTGCATTCAGTTGTTAAAGGTAATAAACTCGGATATATTTAATGTTAACTCATCAGATTCAGATGATAATTCAGTAAACAGGTTTTCTAAAATCAAAGCTACTGAAGCTTGCACTCTTACTTCTATAGATAATTCTAATTTGAGTAATGATATGATGATAAATAATGAATGTAACATTAATATAAAGACAACAAATGTTGATGCTAATAATTTCATGGTTGTAAATAATATGCCTGTATCTAACGATGTATCTAATATTGATGTAAATAATATGCGTGTATCTAACAATGTTACTAACAACGTTACAACAATGGGTCTACTACTGATGTAAATAATGTTGTAATTAATGATACGTATGTCAAACCAATTTCTATGCACAACACTCAACTGCCTTCAACAAGTACTGCTCATATGAATAACAACACTCCATTAAATGTAAACGAGCTCTTAATTCACTCAGGGATGACGAAGGGTTTACTCGGCCTAGAAACACTGCTAATATTAAAATTGTCAAGGATAGCAAACATACCAGGTTATCGAACAAATTTTCTCCACTTCACTCAATTCAACCCCAAAACATTGAAAATGAGGTCAATAATAACCTGATTACAATAAGCAAAACCTATAAATGTACACCTCCCAATTTCAAATAAATTTAAAATAATTTCAATGACCTCTTTATTAATCTAAAACAATCTTATGACAAAAATCTAAATGCTGAACTCGCAGGTAAATATCTAAAGGTTATTCAAACTTCTGCCGAGACTGACAGGGAAATAACTAAATATTTAACGGAAAATGAAATTGAATGCCACATTATACAAAATAGATTAGAGAATCCCGTTAAAGTAGTTATCAAAGGGTTAACCTGTACCACGCCCACCGAGTTGATTAAAGGAGAACTTGATAGTAAATGTTATGATGTAGCAGCGGTGTCTGTAATGAGGAGGCATAGAAAAAAGAAGCCTTTGCCATGCATATCCTTTTAACACTAAACAATAATGTTATTGCCCTTAACATATTTGATGTCAGAGAAATTATGAATGTATTAGTTAAAATCAAAAACTACATAAAAAATAGACCCGTGCAGTGTTACAGCTGCCAGGTCTTTGGTCATAACTCAACAATATGTTATTTGAGACCTAATTGTGTTAAATGCATTGAGAAGCACAAACCCCGGGAATGTCCTCACAAACAAGTAGAAACGCCAAAATGTTGCAACTGCGGCAGCAACCATACTGCGTCCTATGCAGGTTGTCCTGCAAACCCTATAAATATAACCAAAAGAGCTCCCCCTACAACAAACGCAACTCCAAACTATACAAGGAAGAATTTAACGTTTGCTCACGTAGTGGCACCCAAAACAACACCCCTACAACAAACTGCTCCCCCAACTACCCTCAATATTTTACCGGATGATAATCAATTCGAAAATTTCCACACAATAAGTAAACTTATAAAAGAGGTGAATACAATATTTAAAGCATACCCGGCACTACTGCAGACTGTACTCTTACTGGAAAAAACAATTCATCCTAGTAATAAATTGAATATACTATTGATTTGTTTGTTTGTTTGTCGCTCAACGGTCATTTTTTGCACATGAGGGCTTATTATACCGGGACCTACGGCTTAAAGTGGATTCCGAACCACTACAGACATCCATGCCCAAAGTGGGATTCGAACCCACGAACTGTTGAACCGAAGGCAAGAGCGCTAACTATTCGGCTGTCAGCTCGGCGAACATACCATTGAAATCACTCAGCTTAACAGAAAATAATAATGACAATTAATGAGGTAAAAAAATCTAAAATTAATGAGCTGGAATGTCAACGGCATTCTAAAAAATGTACGAAATTCAAAAACTTCATTGGGGAAAACAAACCTGATGTAATTAAGATACAGGAAACCCATCTGACCAAAATGTATACCTTCAGGATGCCAAATCATACAACTTACAGAAACGACCTTCAAGTAGCACAAGGAGGGACGGCCATCCTAATCAAAAATAAATTAAATCACACTCGCATTCCAACCCCTAAAGTACATTTTGTTGAAGCGACAATAGTTAAACTTCACTTTGTTGACAGCGGTGATATCATGCTAATATCGCTCTCCATATACCCCACCAATGACCCCTTACTTTCAGCAGACAGAAATTTTAGCCTCGCTCAGCTATAAGCTTATTATTGCTGGGAATTTTAATGCGAAACACTACAGTTGGGGCTGCCATTATAATAATAGATCGGGAATTGTGCTTAATTCACTGCTTGCAAACACCGTTTTTAGTATCTACAAACCAGCTAAACCTACTCACTATGGCTGTTCATATGGGGACTATATATTGATCTTCTGCTATCCAGGGGAGTCCGACCTCCTATGAAATTAACCATTATGGAGTAATTGCCCTCTAATCATTACCCTTTAATTAGATATTATGGTGACTAGTTCCCGCAAGATAATGAGGGAATTTGGAATTTCTTTAACTGGAATAAATTCCGTAATATAATAAATGAATTAATCCCTGAGGATGCATTTCAGTTGGCTAAAACCCCAAATCAGTTAGAAGAAAGAGCAAATAATCTAACTTCCATAATTAACACTGCGTTAGATCATAGCAAATTTAGTAAGCAAAACCAAAAAATTGAATACCTACCAGACAAAATTAAATCCCTTATAAAAGAGAGAAATAGATTGCGGAAGCAATACAATAGGCTTAGAAATCCATAAATCAAATATCAGATAAATGCCTTGAAATGCAAAATTAAAAATGAGATTGAATGCCATAATTATAATCGATGGAACAACTATTTATCTAATTTGAATGTGAGGGACAGCTCCTTCTGGAGAGCATCTAATAGTAGAAAAATCCAATAGAGAGTGCCTGCCGCCACTCATAGATGGCACCAAAGTTATTATCACTAATATGAAAAAGCTGAATTAATTGCAAATTTATTTGAACAGCAATTTAGGAATAACGACATTTCCAATCCCAATAATGACCTGTATATAAATAGTATACTCAAAGAATTTCTGCTGGATACTAACTGCAGTTATAACATGATAAAAGAAATAGAGGCCTCAGAAATTGAGGATGTCATCTAAAAACTCCAAGACAGAAATAGTCCGGGACATGACAAAATTAATAATAAAATCATTAAGCAAATACCGATAAGAACAATTTGTTAATTAACAGCCATTATTAATAGTGTTCTGAAAATTGGATATTTGCCAGTTACTTGGAAGAAAACAGTGATCATCCCCATTCACAGACGGAGAAAATCTAAAACTCTTCCCTATAACTATTGGCCTTTATCACTCCTGCCAACGATGGCAAAAGTAACGGAAAAATTTGTGCTATTAAAACTACTGGAATTTGACAACCAAAATCATGTCATCATCCTCCAGCAATTTGGATTCAGGCCGAAACTTTCAACTTCTTACCAACTCCTCAGAGCTGTGGAAAAAATTTCGCTTGGTTTAGCATACAAAAATATCTACAGGTGGAGTCTATCTCGATATTGACAAAGCCTTCGACAGAGTATGGCATTGTGGCCTTATTTTTAAGCTTATTAAATTCAAATTCCCCTATTATTTAATCAAATTAATTAACAGTTATTTACTTAGTATAACTTTTGCTGTTAAGCTAGGTATTGACTTTTTAAGGGATAAGCCCATTTATGCAGGCGTCCCTCAAAGATCACTGCTGGGCCCTTTCTGATTTAATATTACGTAAATGATATCCCAAAAATCCAAAAACTATGCTATGCCAGTTTGCGGATGACACTGCAGTTCTATCCATTAGTTCGGAATACCACAAAATTCATGACAACCTATCTCAACACTTAGCGGCCATAGAAAAGTGTTTGAATATCTCGAAAATCAAAATTAATGTAACGAAATCCCAGGCAGTCCTCTTCATGAGAAAATCATCATAATGTCCTAGAATAAAGATAGCAGGCATTGAAATTCCATTGTCACCCAAGGTGGATTGCTTGTTACTAACTATCGATAAAAGGCTTACTTGGAAGCCCCATATATCTAAATTTAAGAACAAATTTATAGCAGCAAAAACATCATTGTACCCACTTATCGCATATAAATAAAAACTCTCATTGATGAATAAGCTGCTCATTTATAAGGCCTATTTGCCCTTATTATCACGTATGCTGCTCCAGTTTGGGGTGGAACAGCGGACACGAACATGAAGATGCTGGAAAGGCAGCAAAATAAACTACTTAGGTTAATGTCAAAATCGGAATATGATTTCAGAAATGATCTTATCAGTAAAAACCTGGGCGTTTTAACGCTTTCGCTTTATATCAAATACCTGGCTTTTAGGTTCTATGATAAACTCTATCATACAAACAACACTGAAATACAAAAAATTGAAAATTATAACCCCTACAATTTAGTTAACTTCCATAGACCACGTACAGTTCTCAGAATTAGACCGCATTCTACTTATCCAATCTCTAATCGACACTCAAGAAAAAGGAAGAAAAAATGAATAGTATGACTTAATAAAAAGAAATTGGGAACATCGAGTTTATTTGTAAACAAGGGAGCAGTACATAACGGACTGTGTCATACAACCTGGAACTTTGTCATATGGGTGCCACGATCTGTTGGCCTTATTGTATATAACTCTAATGAAATGATTACTTGGAATAATTTTATTCGATATGTAATTTGTTGTCTAGTTCCATTATCGGAACTTGGAAAATTAATTGTTATTGTGTTAACTGTATTTTGTGTAAATATAAAATATAAATCTTTAAAATAAAAAAGAAATATATATATATATATATATATATATATATATATATATATATATATATATATATATATATATATATATATATATATATATATATATATATATATATATATATATATATATATATATATATATATATAATATGAATAAATAAAGGAAGAAAGTTACAGTAAGGATTATTTGTGAATTAAAAATTTCTGTTTTAATTCAATGGATCAGAATGGTGTATCATATCATTACTCATTGTTACTATAAATATTGTAATACCATGCAAAGTACTACCAGCTTGGGAGCACTTACCTTAGGTTATTAAAATTTGAGACTTATGTTAAATTAAGAAGTATGTGTTTTGAATATTCTTTTAGGGGTGAACTCGATTTTGTTAAAATAATGGGGTAAATGGCTTAACGGCTGGACACCTATCAACCATTAAACCTATTTTAAAGTTTTCCTTTCCTATTTTATATATAGAAATAGATCTTACTCTTTGGGAGGAGGTGTATATACCTTTCTTAAATTTATCTTCCAAATCAAACCTACTCATCATTAAATCTCCCAGTTCGAGAAGAGATTAAAAATGCGACCACATCATATTCGGGGGAAAATTTCCAATAATTAAATATGCAAAATACCCCTTGAATTAACTTTAAATCAACTCTTAAAATTCTTTACTGACACAGAGATTAAAAACCCTGCTCTATACCTCAAAGTTGTTGCCAATTCTCATCTATACTTCATCAGTAGGATATGCAATCGAGAGAGTTCTATGAAAAGGCTAATTAGTTTCCAGAACTAGACATTAAAAAATGTGATATCGCAGAACCTTATTATCTTTTGAATAATGCCATACAGATTCAAAAATGGAACATTCGAGCAGTATTTAGCGAAATTTAACACAAAATTGCTATCAAAGCAGAAAATTTCTGTACAGCCTCATTTATAACGAAATTTTCAATTGCATCAATTTAAAAGAAGATACAAATATCATGCCGATTACAGCCCATGATCTAAGTGATACTGTTACTTCTAGCCTATCGACAGTCAACCCCTGAGAAACTTTATTCATCATGTACATAAAAGTAAATATCTCTTATTTCAATTTTATTCTGGATTCAAAGATTTATTCATCATTTAATCAGGAAATTTTTCTCTCAGCTTTAGTGTTTTGTATCAATGCATGTAAACGCAATTGTATGTAATCAAAAGAACTCTATTTCTATACTTCTTTATTTAATGATCGTGTCTATTTTTAGATAATATTTACTTAATCATGAATCTACAATTTTCTTGTTTTTACTGAATATTTTAGTATTTCATAAGCGGTATAGAATTTTTAATATGCTCTTATAAAGTTACATTTAATTAATCCAGAATTTCACTTTTTATTTTCTATCTTCTGGCTTGAAACGCTCAGCAAATCACCAATCATTCTCTTCAAACAGATTATCTCATTTCTCCCTCTCTCTCTCTCGTGAATACTTCAACTAACCATCGCTTCTATACCACATGTTCTAGAAAACAGAATATTCTAGGTTCGAATCAGGAGTAACCTCTCCCCAACTAAATCGATTGTAGCTTGTGTCACACAGGAATCACTTCTTGGACTGTTCATGTTTAACATCTACATCAACGATATATCTCTGCACAATATCACTAAGCTGGCGTTATTTGCTAATTACACTGCTATATATTCCACCGACGCAAACCGTGATGTCATCCATAAAAATTTAACGAAATATATATACAAAATTGAAAATGGCTAGTTAAATGGGAAATTAAAATCATTGAGAATAAAGCACAGCACTAATATTCATGCGCAAAACTAAAACACCAAATAGCTCAAATTATTCTAACAGGAAATTCATTGGGCAACAAAGCGTCTACTTAGGGGTTAAGTTAATTAAAAGGCTTACTGGGAAATCCCCCCATCAACAGTGCTAAAAGCAAAATTATAAGTTTGGTTAACACCCTTCACCAGCTGATAGCAAGAAACTCCAAACTATCCATGTCCAATGAAATTCTTATTGACAAAATCTATATCCGGTCAGTGATTACTTATGCCTCATATATCTGGGGATGAGCCAGTATCACTTCCGTAAAAAAGCTGGAAACCCAACAAAGGTAAATTTCCAGATTGATAATAAATGCAGAATTATGTTTCAAATATGCTGAAATTAGGCAAAATATAGGCATTCTTTAAGTCGCAATCTTTATTTGGCACTTTGCTTTTAACTTTTACAAAAATCTCTAGCAAATTAATAACTGTACATTATATAATACACCCAATTACAAAATATACGATCTAAAAAATCTTCCCAGATCTATGGTACAGTCTTGAGACTAACTCCCTTAACAGAACATCCCTAACTAAATAATTGTAAAACAATATGCAAAACTTATATCTTAGCTCTTCTAAGTAAACAACAAAATAAATAAAGGTGAAAATGTCGAAAAAAATTTTTAAGCAGCTTTGTAAATTGCAGATGATGCTGAGATCTGATGAACAGTTTCTTCACCACTGCTTTTGAGATGATTCATCATAAGGTAAGCCTACTTAAAAGCAGTGAGAGGACTTTATGTTAAGACAACCTCAATAAGGAGAAAAGTAGACATAAATAAATTTCTCATACATAATGTAAGAACCTAGAAGCGGAAGAATGAAAATCATTCGAACTGTTATGAACAGGAGAAATTTTACATTGATATTACTATTTTTTCCCATTCTTTTATAAGTAATCAATGATTTTTTACAATTTAAATTAATGGAGTCCAATTGACTAAATTGTTTAGAGGATTTTTTCATGTTTACTTTCCTTGCTAGGGTGCTATGCGATTAGACGGACATACCTAAGCATATCCATCAGTTACATGATCGCTATAGATACCCGATGATTTTTTAAGAGTTTAAGCCTCCATAGGGATATTTTAACTTTAGAGTATTTAATAGCAGAACACAACATGGCAGAATTTTTGCAAATTTATTGCAGATTGGTAATGTAAACCAGATGGGATTGAAAAGTCATTCAATTCGTATTATTGAAATTTTTATAAATTTTGTGTGTTGTATGCATACAATTTTTATACTGATTTTATTTATTTAAAAAAGTTTAAAAGTTTTTTATTATTTAGCCAGAAGCTTTAGTGATTCAATATGTATTAAATAGCATAGATTCTCCTCTTAGTGAGAAGGAATATGTGTTCTTGAAAGAGGAATAAACAACTTTGATAACTCATTTGACTTGGATATTGGTTTCCACTGTATATTATTATAATAGAAAACAAATTCACAAGAGATTTCATTTATAATTCAACTGTAGTTGAACACCAGATGAGAGAAATAAGTACAGAGCTCCATTTCGAAATCTAATAAGACCAAGAACATTACTTAAGAATGTTTATTTTACTTAAAATGATGAATTATGATAGTGTTTTGTACACTTTTAATATATTTACAAGTTCATAGATTTCTTAAACTTGTAATTTTATAAGGAGTAAACAAGGCATAACTTCGCCACGCCCCTTTTGTAAAAAGTATAACCTGATTAAAAGATTCTTGAAGCTTTGATTTTTTCTAACATAGCTAAAGTGTCAGATAAATATTGAAAGTAATCTATTATAATCTATGTTGCATATAATATTTTAACATTCAATATTACGTTTTCTTCTTAACCCTTTCCCGCACGCTACCATTTAAAGTTGGAATTTTGCAAAAAAAATTTGTAAGCAGTCTATTTAGGCCTACAGGAGTACGCATGTATAATTTTGTAAAGATTGTACAAACCGTTTTAAATTTGTGGGTGTGTTCGAAGCGGACACACTGTACTGGACGAGCTCCGATAGACGAGTATTGTTGTGAAGCGTATATTACATGAAAATATTTTACCTATGATTTAAAAACAATAGAATCTGATCTCTGTAGCAGATTTAGCATTATCCAGGGTGCACCACGGGGAGGCCTGCTACTCTACACCCCCCCCAAAAAAAAAGAGAGAGAGAGAGAGAGAGAAAAGAAAAAAAGAAAAGAAAATCTTAATTATATAAGCTTGAATATATATAGATAAAAAGAGAGATATTGGCTATATTTACATATTATACACATTTATCTTTACATATTTCTCTATTTCTTTCCATGATACTTTTCAAAGCATGTAGCACCAGCTTTCATAAAGCACAATCCTACATTGCAGGTTTTGCACATGTACCGCGATACATGGGGCTTCTGCTTGGTGCTACAGTGAGCGCATCTTCTTCTGTTTCCCTTCACTGGCATGTGTTCTAAGTTCGTGAATCGTTTCTCCTCGGAAACACGAACTTTATAATGAGGAGCATCTTGGGGGCTTGAGGAGATCCGTCTTTTCAGAGATGGGATTTTAGATTTCCCCATTGCACAAAGTGAGTAGATCAAAGACAGACGGAATTTTTTTGAAGAATCAATTTCTCCATCTGTAAGCATTTTGTGCAATATGTAACTGTTGGTCACAGCTACATAGAGGAAATGGAAGAAGATGCGGTGCCTCCACTTCTTGCTCTTTCGATCAACTTCATATAATGATTTCAGCTGATAAAATTTATCCACGAACCCCATATTTTTATTGTACGTGGAGATAGCTTTTGGGCAATTTATTTTTATTTTAGTACCATCCTTTTCTTTTCTTTCGACTTCAATTGGATCGACTGCATCAGGATGAGAAGTTAGGATGGACACACATCGCTTGTCTTTTCACTTGAGGCAAATTAGGCCATCATTACTTGTGGCCCAATCGAACTCGCCTCTTTTGAGTGTTTTATCCTGGGCAAGCAGGTTTCGTGGCAAATTTTTCCGGTTTAAAATAACCGTGCCACATGAATAAATATTTTTCGTTTCTAGGAAACGAAAGAGTTCATACGTCGTGAAATAGTTATCAACGAATATGCGATGGTTTTTGCCATGGAGACATTCCGTCATTCTTTTCACAACTTGTTCTCCAAGGTTTCTCTCTACCATCTCTTTCTTCCCAGAATAAATTTCAAACTGGGATGCATAGCCACTGTCATTGCAGCGCATCCACACTTTATAGCCTCGCTTTATGGGTTTTTGAGGCATGTATTGCTTGATGGAACTCCTGCCTTTGAACTTAATCATGGACTCATCAATCGATTGATTTTCGCTTGGATGAAGTCCATTCATGAAGCTCTCAGACAGGAAGTTCAGAAATGGGAGCACTTTATATAGCTTATTATAATTTCGACCACCTCTCTTTGGCTCAAGAAGATTGTTGTTCAGATGTAAGTGGCTAAGTATCCAGGAAAATCTTCTTTGTGACTGCAAATGAATTCGTCACGAAGTGCCTCCTCATTTGCCCAATAATCCCGGTAGCTAGGCATCTTCTTTATCCCCATCAGCAAATTTATTCCTAAGAATACGTGCAGTTCCTCTAAAGTAAGGGGAGAAAAAACTTTTCCAATTTGAGTAGCATATAAATTGGTCTGAAAACTATATGCTCCATCAGTCTTTTGCAGACTCTTCTTCAGACTCCATATAGGAATTTGGGGTTGCGTGGATGGGCCTGGTTTTGAAGGATCGTCCACCTCCTCACCATCACTTCGATCACTTGCATCATCATCAAAGACATCGGTATCCTCAATCTCCTCAGGAATATATTCTTCCGTGTCGCTTTCCTCTGTACATTCTGACTCATTATCAGAAGGTAATTCTTCAAGCACTTTCAGGGCTTCCGAAATGCTGAGACCTCTCCGAGCCATTTAAAAATTTTAAAATTTACAAGACTATAAAATTTACAATTACTATAATATTTACAATTAATTATTGACAAAAAAAATAACTATTAAATATATATACAAAGTAAAAGCTACAGAAATCAAAACTTAACGAACTCTGCACGATAAAAGCAAGAGAAAAAAAAAAAGGTCTGCTCTCACTGAAATCAAACAGCTAAGTGAAAACTACCCCAGGTCTTCAGATAAGTTTCTAGTTCCTTAGATATTTACACCCCACCAAAAGAGAAACAAAATAAAAAAGAAAATGTAAACACAGCTGCGCTCGCAGCCTCCCCCGCATGTGAAATATGAGATCAGATTATGTGACTCATTCTCTGCCATGAGATCTTCACTGGTACAGTGTGTGTTCACTGCGAACACACCACATATTCACGGCTTCACTATAGGCTATATTTCAATGTAAAAACTAGTAAGTAATACACAATAAACAGATTATCATACAAACAACAAAATTACATGGAAATATTTTTTTCCTTATTATTTTTTATATTAAAAAAATCTGAAACATTTCTTTCAAAAATCAGAGTCAAAAATCAAGAGCATAACCAAATTATGAAGCAGCTTGTGTGGTGCTGCCATCTAGTATTAATAAGAAAGGTTAAAAGTTTTCATTGCAGTAGTTTTGAGACATTTATCGATTATTTTGAATGTGTATAGAGGAAAAGTTTTAGGTGTGTTCACACCGAACACAACGTACCTGGAAAGGGTTAAGAGCGATATTAATTATTGTCCGTGGACAGTACTCATTTAGATTATGAAAATAGTTACGTTTGTGAATGTCAAAACTGTACTATTTCTGCTTTCGTATATTCTTATAAAATCTTATTCTTATTTGAAATTGAGTTAAGTTGATTCTTAAAACCAGAGTGTGTGTTGACACTACGTGAGTTGAATGTAAACATAAGCAAGGTACTCGGTTGTGGAGGAAAAATTTAAACGTTCTGAATACTTCGTTTGGGGAAGCAGTTAACGCTTTGTCAAAGTTCCTGCAGCTGAGCTTTACTTTTAGTATTGATTATTATGATTTTAACTGAAATAACCTTCTTGAGCTTGATGCTTTATGCACCTTATTATTTCTTAGAAAGTCGATTAGTTTTGTTGGGGTTTCTGGCGCAAGTTCCAAGAATAGATATTTTGTGCTAAGATTTTGCAGAAAAAAATTATTTTTCCAAAGCCAAATCACAGCATTAAAGTTTTCAAATAACAAAAATTTTCATATTTAATATCCTTAAAATTCATCCCTCTATCTATGTATATATATATATATATATATATATATATATATATATATATATATATATATATAGAGAGAGAGAGAGAGAGAGAGAGAGGGAGAGAGATGGATAGATCATAGGTTCTCAAAGTGGTCGAGGTGGATCCCCAGGGGTCCATAGGAAATCTCACGGGGTCCACGTAGTCAGTAAAGAAAACAGTGGTTCACAAGTTGTAAGTGGGTGTTCACGAAAAACTTTCATATTTTCATTATTATGAAAATTTGAAAGTTTTGAAAGAAGTTATGAAAATATTCTTTACTAAGAACAAAGCTTTCGGCTTGGATTTAGCTATCAACGTAGGCAGGTAGCATCAATCACTAGGTAGGTACTCAAAAATATTCGAGACTCAGTTCAAACACAGAATTGAATAGAAAAATAGACAATAGTTAAAGCGTACACCACATGTAGAGACTTACAAAGTCCCACCCATTCGTCCGCTGGTCTGGGATGCTTGTTTAGACCTTCAAAGGGATGAAATTCGACTTGCGCTGTGCTTACAATCTACATTAGTGTAAATACGAAGGCCAAGAACAAAACGTTACTCATTATTATTTACATTTGGCCGCTAAGCCATTAGACAACGGGCTCACCAATATCTTGAAACACAAGAAAAAACAGATAGTGCAGGACACTCGTCAAATATGAAGCAGAAGTAGTTATAGAACGTCCAGACATACAAAGAGAACACGCAGGGGAGTCCACAATGTTAAAACGGAAGACACGGGGACAGTTGTGACCAGTTAGCATTCTAAATGTAGCAACCGCAGTCGCTTGAGGGAAGTCAGAAATAGTGTGCGGAGCAGAGAAGAGTACGGTCCAAAGCTTTCTATTCGAAAGGTGTAAGGCAGTATCATGGCGAAAGCACCAAGAGATTCTAGAAATTTCTAGATTAGATGAATGGAATATCAGTTTCTCAAGGGGTTTCTGCAAAATTAAGGTCGCCTTTTTGACAAGGAGATCAGTTCTCTCGTTTACCTTAATGCCTCAATGAGAGGGAATCCACTGGAAGGACACTTTATTATGGAATCTCTCAACCAAAGTCCTACAATTTAGGACTCTAGTTCTTAACTTCTTTATAGAAAAAGCTTGAAGCGCAAAAAATAGAGTAGGAAAGGATTAGGGCTATTTCAAAGTAGTTTTGTCGTATGGAGAGTTGTTCAAATGCAATGAGAATAGCTTCTATCTCATTATGAAAGTGAGTCGAGAATGTACCAACCGGAAGACGAAAACAGAAAAGTTCACAAAAGATGTTTACACCTGCGCCTTGAGAAAAATCCGAAAGTTAACCATTCGTGTAAAAGTGCAACCAATTATCAGGTGGATAACGGTTATGGATAGTCTTCTAGAGCAATCCACGAATAATTTCGGGGCGAGATCGGACTTTCTAATTTTCTGAGTAAGTTCCAACCTTACATCAAGATTCATGTGATGAAAGGGGCAAGGAAGGGTAAGCAATTCAGTCGGCAAATCATTAATAATATGATAGCGTTCAATAGCACAGAATAAAACCTCTCTGAGTCTTCAAGTTACGATTCAAATTAAAATTTAAAAAATCATCGTTTCATAGGCTCTTTATTGGTAAGAAATTGTAAAGCCAGCACTGGGGTATTTTTAACTCCACCAGTAATAATTCTTAAGGCTTGATTTAAAAAGATGTCCGAAAGCTTCATCACTTTAGCAGATGCGGAGACAAGCACCTCGATACGATAGTTCAAAATCGGTTGGATATAAATTAGATTTAAAGTAACCCCATTTTATACCAGAAAGCCTCTTGAGAATAGTGAGCCTTTTTTCGGCTTTTTAGAATGCATTCTCAGCATGTTTTTGCCATAATTGTCTCTTGTCAATAACACATCCCAGATACGAGACATCATTCTTAAGTAGAAAACGTTTGTTTTAATACGACAGATCAGATAAAATTTTGGTGATTGAGCGTGAAATATTGGCAAAAAGTCTTATCAGAATTAACAGACTTGTTGTTTTCAAAACACCATCGTCCATGTCTCTCAAGAGCTGAATTTATGGCTAAATTAAGTTTGAATTGTTCAGCCTTAGAGGAAGAGTTCCAAGTCATCTGCAAACAAAGCAACCTTAATCAAATCATCAGAAATCAAAGTTTCAATGACATCATTTATAAAAATATCAAATAAGACAGGGCTAAGTACCGTGCCCTGAGGAATTCCAGTTTCATTCAGTTTTAAACACGAGAGACAATCTCCGAAACGAGTAGCATAAAACTGTTGAGCCAGGAAGTCTAATCCACATGAGCGTCTAACCACAGATTCCCATATTCTGGAGCTTTCTAATAGTTCTCAGTCTCTCTAAACCCTATCGAAAGCAGCTTCAAAGTCCACGAATACAGCAAAAATGTAATGACGACGATCCAATGAATTCTTAATGCATTGGCTGATAAAGGCAACCTGTTGATTAGTAGAATGAAATCTTCTGAAGCCCGCATGGGCCGGAGAACGTATCTTATTTGTTTCTGGGATTTTGAACATAAAAGTGTGAATGTGAGTGAAACAATGTCAGTGATTGCAGTGCCTGAAAAAGTATCTGCCTATTTATTATACATGTTTTCATTGTATATTGTAATTTATCAACTATATTATATTTGTTTTACTAAAGGAATGTAGTAAAAATTAAATATTAGAGATTATTCAAAACTTCTATAAAAGAACAAGTAGGCCAGGGAAGATTAAACTAAAGGTACCTAGGTACTTTGTTCTTTAAAAATATTTATTTACGCGACTTTTTATCTTTTTATTTCAATAGCTTTATTATGATGTGCTATAATAGCCCTATTCGTAAAATCGCTTCAATTTGGGATTAACGTAGTTAATAAAATAAGAAGCAATGCTTTGAATACCTGTTCTCTGCTCTATTGTGTGATGAAAATAATATTTCCAACGACTTCTATTACATACTGAAGTACGCTGGTTGTCGAAAGATGAATGCTTATCGATATTTTACTCACTTTCGAATAAGTGCTGCGAATCATTTCATCAAACTAAATCACCAGATTTAAAAGTAAATCTGTTCAAATATAAAGCGGACATTGCGTATATTTAACAGTGTTGTTTAAAAGTTTCAAGGACGTTAATTCAGATGTGTCCCATTTATTGCAACTCTCTATCTGCTGCGGTTAGCCTGGAGTACAGGACATAGATTATGGACACCGCAACAGTAGTCTTGTGTGATGTTTTCCGACGAGTCCAGATTTAGCTTTCAGCCTAATTCTCGCTGGACTTTCACATGGAGAGGGCCAGTTACTACAAAGAGAACATCATTGAACGACGCTGTTACGGTGGTACAAAATAGTTTGGGGAGGAATTATTCTGGATTCCAGAAATAACCAGTATGTTCAAAGTGTTACAATGACAGGCTATATCTATCGGGTTGTCATTCTTTAACGACTCGTATGTTTGTTTCAGGGTGCCATAAGTGTAGAACTTCTAATTGTGGATGACAACGTCTGTCTTCATCATGAAAATATTGTAGACGAATGTCTTCAATCGGAGGATTTAACCCGTATGGACTGGCAAGCATACTCACTGGACATGAATCCAATAGATTATGTGTGGAACATAGCCTGCCAGACGAATTGCAGCCCATTAACCGCCTCTCACATGTCTACTGGAACTTTGGAGAGCATTGCGCTTAATGAGTGGTGTAATATTCCCCACGACCAGATCGATAATTTGATACTTAGCATGCCTAGGCATTTCGTGACATTTATTGCATCGTCTGGTGGACATACTATGAATTAACCATCATGCCAAACATGTTATATTGGTTTTTGTGAATAGGTTTTTTTTTCGGAAATTTGCTCTAGTTAATAAAATTCCCAATTTTTAGTAATGATGTCCAAACAAATAACATCTTGTTTGCACCTTACGTTTTGTTTAATAAATAGACTTTACAAATAAGTCTCTCTTTTTTTTCTTTTTTTTTCTCTGTTTCTTTATTTGCCTCAATTTGCATTATCCTTAATTTATGGACACGAGTGTAAAAAGAGACACAAGAATTTTATCTTACTTTTTATCAGGTACAAGTTTTTGTTGAGTTAAACATTTCATTTCAGCGAAGAATTCTAATTTCTGAACCTCTTTTATTAATAATTTTTCTGCTACCTTAAATTCTTCTGTTACAATTTTCCGATACTTTTTTTATTAGAGCTCTTTAAGTTGTGGAAGAATCTGAAATTATAGCTTACAGCATGCAATATTTTAGTATAATTAGTACTAGTATTGATTAAGTAATGAATAAAAGAATTTGAAATGATATAAGCACAAAATTTACTTAAAACTAACATAATGTGAAATTTTAATACTTTAAATAAATATATGGGAGTTTATTAAGGAATATTTTGAAATAAATTGGATAGATAATATTACAGAATTCCCGTATAAAATGCTGAGAAAATATGTTCAATATCTGCTTATAAAAATACATGAAATCGCCTATGATAATTTTACCCTTATAAAGCTCCTCATAAAATCTTTCTCTTTCAAATATTTTGTATACATATGAAGCATTTATTTTGTTTTACCTAGATAAAGAATGTTACACATATTTTGAGAAAATATCCTTTATAACACAACTTTCGCTTACATCGCCTATTGGTCATAACATTACGTAATGTAAGCACCTCAAGCTATACGAATTCCGGAATCTGCTTAATGGTCTGTGCATGATGGATTCCAATACTGAAATTGTCTTAAGCTTCGTTGGAGTCCAGATATCAGTATCACCCTTCACTCATATCCAGTTTATTATGAAAAAAGTGCCTTGTATCAGAGCTGGCATACAAAGAAAATAATCTGTCACTCGTAAAATTTGTGGTGGGAAAGGAATCGGGGGGAACATCGCCATATGAAATATCTCTTTTCATCTTATACTTGAAAAACGTAGAAAAAGTTCCCAGCATAGTTCTATGGCAAAACATCAAGTTTTCTTTCTAAATTATTTTTTATTTATCATTTCATCATATTTACGAAGATAAAGAATCAAGTTTATAATGTTTCGGATTTTAAAAGTTTCATTCAATATGAACTTTAATAATATAAAAACTTGATGTCAAAATTTAATTATTTGTTATGAATATTAATTACTTCATAGTTTTAAGCTGTTTATTTTAAAGATTCTTTTTAAAGGACTTCTGATAATTCTTATTAGAATATTATAAAATTGTTTAACTCAATCTCGAATGATTTTGTGGTTTGAATAGACTAAGATTTTGGTCTTTTAAGTCAACATTTACATATTCAAGATAGTTCTTTTAGAAAATTAGAGCGGTAAATTTTACTGCTTCTGAATATGTCGCTTCCTCGTCAGTCTGACGATTTTTTTATTTAATGTAACAATCGATAAAGAATAAACTGATCAACTTTAATATGTAAATAATATTATATATATATATATATATATATATATATATATATATATATATATATATATATATATATATATATATATATATATATATATATATATATATATATGAAATTTAAAAACAATACATAGGCACGTAAATTATTTTATAAATTATCATAATTGTTTTAGTGTCTTAAAGTTATGTGAATACTGAAAGTAAATAATTTCTTTTTACATAGTATAGAGTAATTCTTGTTTAACAGAGACTCAAGAATGCTTTTAAAAATATATAAGCTATATACCTCTATATTGCACATGGCTTTAAATTTCAAATATTGCAGAGTGTTTTTACGTTTGTTTTGCATTTTGTGTAATTTTTTATTATAATAATTGAATTAGTTTTAAAATATACACTCAACTAAAAATTGCACGATTGAAAATAAATTGCATATTATATGAAAAAGTAGAAGAAGGTATTTTTAAGCATATAATCATAAATTATTGAAATATTTTCTTATGAAAGAAAACATAAAGGATGATATATATTATAATGCAAAACCAACTAAAGAGAGAGAAATTTAATTATGTTGAGTTACCATGAAACGTTTAGTACATAAAAACTTAATGAATTAAATGTACACGAACTTATAATTTCATAATTTCAAATTTAGGTAAATTTTCTATCTGTTATTCTAAGAATCACGGTATATATACATTTAATATTTTTATAGAACATGTTAATTTAGTAAAGTGCAAAATACTCTTTTAAATACTTGAAATACTCTATAAAAATAAATATTCTAACTAATATCACGTTCTATTTTAATTTTTTGATTAGATTTTAAGTTTTTGTTTACAATTCTATCGCTTAAAAAACCTTTCATTCAAGCTATTTATTCAAGTCAAATTTTAAGAAATCTAGTTCCTGGAGGTGTTAAGTCTCGTATAAATCTATGGAAACTAGAAGAATTTAATTTTGCAAAAAATTACTGATAAAATTAATGAATAATATCCATCTATTTGGTATCATTAAATATAATTTCAGAATATACAACTTCCGAATATAAAAACATTTCAATATTCGATATGTTTATCTTCTACAATTTAATAAAACATATTTTGTCTTGAATATGCATAATTTAACTTAATTAAGTCTAAGATTTAAGTTGTTGCTTATTGTTTAGTGAATTATTGAAAACTCATTAGTTTTATTCTTTTCAATGTATGTATTTGATGAAACATCATAGAATTTAATTAAGGAGAATGCATACGAATTTACATGGCACCATGGCATTCCCCATATATTGCAAAATTTTGGATTTCGAAGTAATCTTCTAGTGTTTATTTAAAAATTTCTATGCTTCCTTGATTTAAATGTCCATATGTTGGCTCCTATAAATCCAATACTTTTATCCAGTCTGATGGTGTACCTCAAAGCTCCATTGTATGTCTCACAATTATTAACCTTCATAACAGTCGCATTCTTCATATTATATCAACTTTTCTTCATCCTATATGACTGATAACTTGAAAATATCTTTCCTGTGGTCAAATATGTGATTAATTTACAGACAACTACAGACATCTATTCATAAGCTAAATGCATGGTATGCAGAGAACGGCCTTACTTTATCAGTAAGTAAGAGTCATCGAGTCCATTTCTTAAAAGCTAGTTAACATAACGGTCCAGTAATGTACATAAACATTAAGCAAATTACAGTAGTTAATGAGATAAAACTTCTTTATTTGATATTCTATCGAAAGTTAACCTTTCTTTCCTTCACATTAAATCTGTGAAAGAAGTGTGAGAAATTGCTTAATATCCGCAAGGAACATTCAAATATATCTTGGTTGCTGAACTTCACTTCTTCGAATCTATCAATCACGTATTTTTATTTCGAATTGGCAACGGATTTATTTATGGATCTTATGGGTCTTTTGTAATGCTTAGAGTGTATACAATTAATCTTCCTTCTTTGGGAATTGGCTGAGGCACATTCCGCACGTTACTCGTTCAGTCTATGCGATTTGTTAATACCTACTATTATTCCAGTGATAAATACAAATGTCTCTCAATTACTATTGTAACATCTCGTCTCTTAAGAATCCTCATCGATTGCTTTCCATGATACATACTCCTGCTCTTACGAGATCATATGATGCTCGCTCACATATTATCCCACGTTTTTCACTCTTGCCAAAGTACGCATTTGGTTTTATGTCCTCTGTGATGTTCGGTTCAAGTCATTTAACCATTTTGTTCATCCACCATCGTATGACCCCACAATTACAAAATTAAACTCTTAGTCAGTGTAGAAAATCTGACCAACATCAGGCAATTAACAACATAACTTTTTAGCTCATCACTGTCAGAAACTTGCTTACATACCAGTATTCAAGGATGGTTCGAAAACTGCAAGAAATGTTGCTGTACAGTTGTTACTAATTACACTACTCTTAGTTATAGCCTTCATCTATCTTGCTCTATTTTTACCGCTGAAGTTGCATACATTATAGAAACATTTCTGCTAGTAAATACTGTTGAGAATCATAAAATTTATTTGTTTTAAAATAATTTGGGACTAAAAATTTTAGTTGTTATTGTGCGTTCAGCTAAGAAGTTTTGAAGTGTTTGATCCTCTTGCTGGCAACGGCTGTTTTTTAGTTGGGTTTTTGTGGAGCAATGTCCAAAAAATGACAAGCTGTGTCAGATATCAGTGCTTAAAACTATCTTTTTTATTTACATTTTTTGAAAACCAGAGCAGCATTAAAATCCTGCCAAAACTCTACATTGTTTGTATCTGTATGTTAATTTAAATTTACATTGAAAATGACAAAATAAGAAACTTAACGGAGAAAATTAATGGAAAATATAATCCTAAAAGTTTATAATGTAAATTATTAAAAACTAAATAAAATACATAAAACTTATTGACTTTAAATATGCAAAAAGTTTTCCTTAAGATATATTTCAAAACACAGATCAAAAATAGTTAAAATATTAGTTTAAAAAAAGGTAAAGAGATAAAGTTTAATATATATAAACATGAAATTAAACTGTGAAATAAATTCAATTTTTAATCACACGTTCCATAACAGCTCTTTAGTTCATATAGAAATAAAAATGTCTCTATGTAATATTTGCGTTCCATACGAAGAAGTGACAAATAAACACCTTCTCTTCTTCATAATTTATTGCTGAACTGTATGCTACAAATCTTCTGAAATAGAGACAACTTTTTCAGACCATTCCTCTCATCTAACAGAGGAAAAGATTGTTGAAGTGAATATAATACAGACTTTGAACCTGCATCAACCATTTTAGTTACCATCGAGACCTACATGTCTCTGAATCCAACAGAACATAATGTCATAACCCTTAGCACTGATGAAAACCAATGCTTAAGAAATATGGACAAATAAGTTGTCACTCAACGTTTAAATTTTCCAATGTTTCTAATACATATAAACTCTCAGTTTACACGCAAAATAAACAATTATTTAATGTATTCACGAATTGAAGTGCCAGATAAACTGCAGTAGCTTAAGCTTTAAAGATGAAGTTATAAGTATGAGTACTGTAATTAGTGGTAACATTGTTAATAATTATACTGCAACCGACATGTTCTGCACTTTTTGATCCATCCGTGAGTACTGTGGCACTGGTAGAAAAATAACTGATATATAGAACTATTAGAAAATAATGGAAGCTATTTCACATTACCGTGTGCAAATGGTTTGCTAATAGTTATCTGTTGATTATACCCGGAGGATATAATAGCAAAAGTCCATTTTTATGAAAAGGACTTCACATAGGTCAGACAAAAACTGATGAGGTTTGATTCGAGTGAAAAGGTTGAGTTGCTATATGATTGCTTTGTATATTATCATACACCCTCATTAGTACTGGAATGGGAACCAACGAACGTAATGGATGCTGAGGGGCAGACATGATCGTAGCGCAATAAATGAGAAATAGTTGCATTCATCGCAGGTCTAATGGCAGTTGTTGACAGACTGCGTATGAACTCTGGACGGGTGATGTGCGGAATGTGCCAATACATATCCTTAAAGCAGAATGATTAATAGTGTCCACTCTGTAGAAAGCAGAATATATAGTTTATCCTTACAGCATGCTCGTAACCAGTACGATATTAAATCAGTGATTTTTTAACCCACAAGAGTAATATGTGGTATGTAGTCCAAGATGTATTTGAAAGATCATTGAAAATATTATGCGATGGCTTGAATTTCTTCTTAAAATGTAGAATATTTGAATAAAATGTGAATTTGAAATCGAAAACCCCTGAGGGATTTTTTTCTCATTGACAACAGATACAGGTGTATTATTGATCTAACTGAATCATTATGGATGCTAGTCTGTTACAGAAATGGAGACACTTACTCCTTCTGAGAGATAAAATTATGTCATTCTCTGCACACCACAGAGAAAGTTTATTAACAAATGCTCTTATATTTCTCTTTATTAGACGCATGTTTGTGCTATGGCAGTGTATTTGCAGGTCGACAAAATATATAGTACCACAAATGCAAGATGAGAATTTATGCAGAATGTTACTAAAATATAGGTTAAAATTGTGACACTTATAACAATACCATAAAGATTACTTACAAATTGTAAAAAAAAATTGAAAACATAATTTTCAATGCGTGTTTTAAAAACACGGGAAAGTAAAATATTTTTCAAGAATATTGGAAGATTTTCCAGAAACAAAATCGTATAAAGTGAGAAAAATGCTATACCTCTACGTAATGTCATGGTTTCTTTTGATGTCAAAAATGGTAAATCAGGTGATTCCTAAACACAAAGGAATTATATATCTGAGTTTCCAAATAAGTGATATTATCAAAAGTGTGGACTTTCACTTATGGATGCCATTTTGATCCAAAGGAAAACATTTATTTTTTCCGGAATATGTGCGAGACGGTCATTAACCATACGTTCAAATCTTGTGGAGGCATTTCTTCAAAACCAGTGGTTGATAAATAAAAAGTTCTGAAGGATTTTTATCATGCCTTAGGACTGGAACCACTGTAGTTTCACTTCAAAGAGTCGAGAACTCCACAGAAACTTGTTTGCTTTATTAAATTCAATAGGCATATTACATGTTATTTAATTTACATTTTAAATTTCGTAATTAAATGCATATATTTTTTAATATTTTCGTCTTTTTGTATGCATTTACTTTTATTCATATTATACACATTTTTTAATTTCCAATATTATGTTCTGAAAAAATATATTACTCAAAGATTTGGAGCACCATGTCTATTTTTGGACCTATCCTCGGAACACCCAACAAAACAACTAAAGGCCTGGAATGCATTTTCACTCCAGATTCTATAGTAAAATCTACAAGTTTGATACAGATTCTGAATTTAAATGTTACAGCACAAGATAGCTGGTTCCATCAGGTCAATGAATAGAATTATTAGCATGCTGTCATGTATATTGGAATGGTTCTTTAACTCCAATATACAAAATTAAATTGTAAACCAAAGCTTTAGAGGATGTAAATGAACTGAAACTCTCTCAGCTTGACTCTTAATAATTAAAAATGAAATATAATAAGAGACGGGTTTATTTAGACTCTAGTAAGTTTAACCAAGAACGCTCTTTCATCAAGGTATTTATTAGATTCTTTAGAGAGAACATACATAACGAGAATAGTTCAAATTTCTAGGAAATGAAACCGTTATATCTATGTTTCGAAACTATCACGTGTTACTGATACCAGTAGCTTCAGCACATGATGCAATCTCGACTATTAAGTCCTTAGAGAGTGCATTTCCCTTATACTTTGACTTCCCTTGACATTTCCCTATGGCTTCTTTCTTCTTCAATGTGAGATAGGAAGAAATAATATTAAATGCATCACCCATTTTACTATGAAAAACAGCACATTTGAAATTAATATATGTTCCCTGTTACATTTCTCAAGGTAAAATTATATAAGCATTAGTAAAATTATGGGAACTCGAAGCTTAATTGAACCACTGAGTAGCAGAGTTGGATACATACCCAGCTGCACGAGTGATAACTAGGTCCCCTTACTTCCTCACAGTTAATGACTGATATGGCCTTCCACCCTCAAGAAGGCATCCAGTAGAGAAATCTATTAAGACCTTGATATCAAAAGCTGATTGATGTGGTGAGTGACCACAACAGACCTCAAATTTGATTTGAAGCTAAAAGGCAAAAGTAATATGTTAGTCGTTTGGAACCTCATTTACATAGGATCCTACTTTCCAAAAAGAAGGTGTAAACACGCGTGCAAAAACCAGTTATTGGCTTTGTCCCTATGAGAAACTATTAGTAATGGAGCAGCAAAAGCTTTGTTGAAGGAGAGCACTCTACCTTCTTAAGAAAAAGAGCTCACATTGAGGGTGAAAGGGAATGGATGTAGAGTAGGAGATAAGATGTGTATAGAGTAGAGAGAGAGAAAAGAAAGAGTACGACAGATCCTTCTTGCTTCGTCATCAAAATTTAACACAACAGCATTTCATAAAGCGTACCTAGTAACGACAATCTGTAGAAAGAGCAAGTGACATCAAAAAAGAGATCGGTGATATAATTTGTTTATCCTAATTGCCTATATCATTGTTGAAATATATGAGTTATGTTAATTTTGATTACATATTTTTAAACTTTGGAAGTTATGTAGATATAAGGTTAAATTTGTTTCTTCTTTTCTGACTTTGTCTAAAACATTAGAAACATTTGGCTGTGTACATCACAGCTGATTTTAACTGAAATCCTTGAATACTTTCTTGACGATATAATTGTATTTAAAATAATTTAATGAAAGTTCAATAAAAATTTAATTATGATAATCAATTTTAAACATCTGACCCTTTTTTGATTTTTCTTTGTAGTTTATTTATTTTTTAAAGAATTTGTTTTATTTTATACATATTTGTTCTTAAATTATTGGTCTCTCAAATAGCATCCATATTGCCTGAAGTTATTGGCCTACGCCTATTTTTTAAGATACTCCCTTTAAATTTATTTCACATAATGACAATTTTGCAGGTTCATGAATAGCACAAACTGGTGTAGTTTAGAAATGAAATACGATTTAGCTATGTGAGTCGTTTGTTGACCCCAGCCCAGAACACAACTATTCCACTACTGAGCGTGAAGCTTTTAGCAGTAGTTTGGGCATTGGGGAAAAATTTCCTGTGGCTGGGACATACTGACCACCAAGAAGTGGATTATTGCTTCTGATCATCAACTTCTTAAAGTGGCTTTTGAGCATAAAGTCTCCCCTCAGGACGTTTAGCAAGATGGGCTTTGAAAGATCCAATCATCATTTAACTTAAAAATAGAATATACACCTGGAAAGGCAAATGTTGTGGCCGGGATATGTTATCAAGACCAACTTTACTTTCATGATAATCCAAACTGTGAAATGAATGCATTCTCTGTCGATATGCCAACTAGGAAATCAAGTGGGCGATATTCCGTAAAGAACAGTTAGCAGATCCAGATCTGAAGAAAATTATCGATTGTCTGGAAAACAATGATAAGCGATAGAAAACTTTAAGCTAACTATATCAGTCGAGGATATATAATGAACGAAGGGTAATTTTTGTATCGTTATTCCACCTGAAACGGATTCAGACATGATGCGCAATTGGTTTGTTCCTCATCCAAGAACGACAAAGAATTCCTGCAAAGAATACCATATGATGCTCCTACAGCTGGTCATTATGGAGTAGAAGGTACCTACAATAAGATAGCTTCCAAATGTTATTTCACAGGCATGAGTAAAGTACATCTCTGATTATGTCAAAACATGTGCGGAATGTAATCGGTATAAACCAACAAACCAGGAAACCTGCTGGGTCTGCTTGGGGAACGCCTATTTATGCGCAAAGATTCAGAAACTCTTGCTATTGATCTCTTTGGTCCTCTTCCAGAAACTTCAACAGGAAAGAAATGGATATTTATTGTGGAAAACACGAGTACCAAATGGGTTGAGTTATTTGCTCTTAATCAGAAAACCACAGCATCAAATTGTGCCAAAACGCTACCTAGAGGGAAGTTTATCTGTCGCTATGGACTTCCTCGGAGATTAATCAGTGACAACAGATCTCAGATTTGTTGGTGCCGTCATGCCAACAAATTTGTCATTTGTTAGATATCAAACAGGGACCTTTATGTATCCCTGTTTATCATCCTCAAGCTGAATCCCTCTGAACGGGCAAGAACAGAGATTTGAAACCTAGATTAGCCATCTTAGGTAGGCGATGCGCATGATACCTGGGAAGAACATCTTCCGATGATTCGTTTTGCCATGAATACAGCTAGATGTGACACCACTGGTCACACTACCGCTTATCTGGGCAATTCGGCAGAGAGCTTAGGGACGACGGATGATGTTCCGTCATGACATGAGATCAATTATTAATAATGAAAACTTTGTCCCTGAAAATAACGCCTTATTTGAAAAGGTTTGCTCGCCTGACTCCTCCAAATCAGGGAGCAGAGTAGGAACAAAAACAAGATAGAAGAAAGGTCATATTTTGACAAAAGACATAGACAGGCTTACTATTAGCCAGGTGACAAAGTGTGGATTACTCTACATCAAATAAGTAATTCCAGGAACAAGCAAAGGTAAAAAATTTATGCCAAGACGTGAAGGTCCATACCTCATACTTACAAACCGGTCTCCTACCACATATAATGTTGCAGATCCTGCTGCACCTGATCAAGTGTTAGGTACATTATCATACGAATGTGATATAAAGCCATACCAATTACCTTTCATCGAAAGACAGAGGTCCAGTTGCTCCCTTAAGAAAACGAGGGAGACTCTCCAAAGATCAGACAGTCAAATCCTGGCTCATCATCGAGACGAGGGATTTCAGAGCCAGAGTGGGAGTCTGTAATAAAGCAACGCCAATCTGCAGCGATCATAAGCGAACTGAGAGTACCAGACGAGCTCCTAACCCTAGAGCCTAATGCTGCTCTGATTATGATTGCTCTGGAGTTTTCCCTTTGTTTTAATATTCTTCTGTTTTTCATTTCTTCTGTGTATCAATGTGTGTGATTTACCTTAAAAGTTTTTTTAACGTTAAATAAATATAGAAATAAGCTAGCTGTGTGTTAAATTATTCTTCTAATATATGACATAATTGTACATATGGTAAATACTTAATTCTTACAATGATTTACTAATATTTTCTCATTTTGCTTAAGTGAGTTTTTCTGCATACAAAACAAATAAGAAAATGTTCTCAATTTTCTTTTCTGAATATAACCATTTTTAAAATTCTTTATTGCCTTGATATGCAAAAATTTTTACTTGTAAATATTCTCATTTATATAGTCAAAACTTTTCTCGATAACAAAATCAATATTGTGTAAACCTTACAGTTGTGTTAACTGGAGATCAATCTAAATATATAGTTATGCAAAATTACCTCGTTCTTAGAATCTTAATTTGTAAATTGTATTATCCTAGATAATATCTTGAAATCTTGAGTATATATATATATATATATATATATATATATATATATATATATATATATATATATATATATATATATATATATATGTATATATATATATATATAAATAATTTTTTATTATCAGATATAACAATAAATAGTTTTTAACCAATTGTATTTCTATGATAATTGTAAAATTGTAAAAGTAATTATTCAATTCTTTTTATATATATACTATACTTATAGTGTGCTGAAATTATACTCGGCTTTTTGGCTCAAGTCTTTGTGTCCCATTTCTATGTAAATATCTTCTTTTATTATGGTTTTTATAATGATTGCTTTATGAATGGATATAATACCGTAAGAACTGCATTAGGGTACCATGATTAGAATATCTGATCCTGTAGGGTTCATCATCTTAGATCGCAACCTTAACTATATAAATGAAAATTAATTGCTAATTTCCCCAAGAATTTTTAAGTTAATATTTACGACTTACAAGCTGCTATTTGGTAAAATTACTACTAATTAGTTGGAGATACGTACATTTTCCTGGGTGCTCCAGTCGATTAACCAAATTCACTTTGTCCATTTAGACCTCATAAAGGGTTTTCTTCACCATGGCATTTGAGAATGCTCATCATATTGTAAGCTTTTGAAAGATGACACTGTCCCACCCGAAGGTATTTGGTGAAGTGGAGTGCCGTGAAGAGAGCTGGCATGGTCGGAGGCAGTGAAAGTTCAGATGGTACAAGGAGTTTGATGTCCAAAGGACAGAGTAGGAGTCTCGCAAGTGGCGGAGAAAACCAAGCCACAGTTTAGATATGACAGCACCTCAAAGGTGAAAATGGTGATGTAGATATGACGCTCCATTGAGCTTCGTTTCTGACTGGAAGAAGGGTTTGGCACGGCTCTTTATTGAAGCAATACAAAAGAGTACAACACAGAATTAGTAATTATATATGAAGCCATACAATGTGAGTAGGAAAACAGTAAGTGAAATATTTACAATTATTTACAAGTACAAAGTGGAGTTGAAAATTACAAGTTTATTCTGAGCAGTCCTGTGATTCGAGCTGCTGGAAAAGTCTACGTGAGAAGATCTCCCTTAATCTTGTTCTGAATTTGTTGAAGGTGAGAAGTTTGGCAACATCTAACTGGAGGCACTTCTTGGGAAACCATTTGGTACGTAATTCTGTGTAATGTGGACAGTGGAGTAGAAGATGCTCAGGCGTGCAGATATCTCCGTCGTGGGTGCAGGTGTCCTCTTTGCCGTGAAATCTTTCCCCATATGTGCCAAAGACTCCATGTCCGGTTAGGGACTGATTTACAAAGAAATCTCCGGAGATACGGGTTCGGGAGACTTTGGGAAAGAAATGGTGAAGTCTTCTTGTTTTATTAGTTGAGTCCCAGAGTTGTTGCCATTTTGTGATTTCCAAGTCTTCTGTGATTTTCTTAACTTGTTGCCTGCTGTAACGGACAGTGTGTTGCACATGTGCAAACGAGGTTGCCTCTTTTGCCGCTATATCTGCTTCCTCATTGTGAATTATGCCTACGTGGGCCTTAACCCAATGGAAGGAGAAGAGATTAAGATGGTGATGTAGTAGCTGTTTAATTTCTTTGATGGTAGTGCTAAGGACATCAGTTGAGGAGATAGCCTGAAGTACCGATTGAGAGTCAGTGTGTATGTGGCAGGTCAGATTAAGTGTGACACAATGTGCGATGGTGTGTAGAATTGCAAGTGCTTCAGCTTCGAAGACAGTGGCTTCGTTGTTAAGCCGAACTTGAAATTTTTAATTAGATTTTCATTTTGGAAGATGAGAGAGGCGCAACCCACAAGATTTCCAATTTTGGAGCCATCAGTATAAGCGTATGTGTCTTGATGATTGGATTCGTTGGTCCAGTTGATCTTTTGACATTCCCACGGCGGGTCTAATTTGAGTTCGAAAGTCCATGCGTTTTCTTTGTTGAAGATGAGGTCTCCTACTTTAATCTGAGTGCCTTGTCTCCAAAGTTTGAATCTATTTTTGAGTGTTTCCGCCTTTAGGTGTAGTGGGGCGCACCCAGCCAGAACTTGGAGCGCTGGTGTAGAAGTGGTCTTATAGGATTTGGTAAGTTTTAGTAGTGCTAGTCTCTGAATTTGGGAGAGTAGTTGGTTCATTTTGACTTTGTTTTCATACCACACAGGGCAGCCGTACAAGATGATGGCTTCAATGGCCGCTGTGTAGATGAGTTTAATGGTGGAGGGTTTAATACCCCAAGTGGCTCTAGTGATCCGAGTTAACTTGTTGGTGACACTTGAAATAGTTTCTTTAACCGTACCTAGGTGTTTAGACCAGGAGAGTTTGGGATCGAAGACCAATCCGAGATATTTTAATTCTCTAGTGTATTTAACGGTTCTGCCTCCCAGTTTGATACCCGGTCTTCTCGTGATATCCTTACTAATCTCAAAGATTGTATAACTGTATTTATCTATACTGAGTTCAAGTCCAAAGTCTTTCACCCATTTTTCAACAATGGAGAGAGGCTTTCGAGAGAGTTTAGCGAATTTATAGTAGGAACTAGCAGATAGTACTATGGCGACATCGTCTGCAAAGGCTTGGCAGTGTATTTCGTTGCCAAAATTTTGAGTGAGCAACTCGTTCATAATGATGAGCCAAAGGAATGGTCCCAGGCTGGAGCCTTGTGGGACGCCTTCTGAATAGGTGATCTTTTGATTGTTTCCATTGAGATAGGTTCTGTTAGTAAGGAAAGAGCTGATTAAGTTGTAGACATTGTTGGGGATCTTGTGTTTTTGAAGGACTGAAAGTATGTCTCTCCATCTTGCTCGATTGAAGGCGTTTTTAATATCTAATGAGATGAGACACGTGAATCTCTTTTGAGTTTTGTTCTTTTTGATAATCTGAACTATTTTGTCTATGGCGTCGTTAGTGTTCTTTCCTTTCATGAACCCGAATTGGTCGTGAAGCATGTTTTTGCTGAGAAAGTGGTAGGTAAGACGTTTGAGTGTTAGCTTATCTAGTATCTTCCCCCAGACGGGTAGGAGGCAAATGGGTCGGTAGGAATCCTTTCTGGTGAGGTCTTTGCCCTCTTTGGGAATAAGCACCACTTTGGCTGTTTTCCAAGTGCTTGGGAAGAGTCCTTGTTTGAGGCAAAGATTGAGAAGTTCAGTGAACCAAGTTCTGTTAGTTTGAAAAAGTTCAATGTAAATGTCTAGACAGATTTCGTTATATCCTGGTGCTTTCTTGCTTTGCATGGATTTGAGTGTGTCCTCAATCTCGTCTACGGTGAAAGGGGGATCGTCTTTATCGAGCGGTTGTTGAGTCGGGTAATCAATATTTTTTGAGGGAAAATGGAAATTTAGAATTTCATTAATAGCGTCTGAGTGAGTGTTGGTGTATTCTCCATTGTCCATTAAAATGGGACTGATAATTTTCGGTCTTCTCAGTTTGTCTTTGATAATTTTGTATGGTGCCCCGAAGGCATCGTTTTCAGTAATGTCACTGAGGAATTCCTTAAACGCTTTTAGTTTGGTTTGAAGAATTAATTTTCTGTATTCAGATGCTTCCTTTTTAAAATGTACCTGTTTTGCTTTTCGTAGAGAGGGTTCAGTTTCCGCTTGATAACGTCTCCTGAGAGCTCTAACTTTGCTACGTTTGATGGTTAAGTTTTTGGTCCACCAATAACTTTGCGACTTTCTGTTATTGGGTTTTTTGATGATGCATTCTTTGCAATTTTTGAGTAAGAGTTTTTCAAAATGTGTAAAGAACATGTCCAGATCATGAATTTGTTCAATAGGGGAAGCGTCGATTAGGACTTTGAGTTTATCTTTGAGCAAGGAACAATCTACTGTTGTCTTATCAAAACGTTGGTAAGTGTTAGAGGTGAATTTTGCGTTACTGATAGAGAAGGTCATGAGATGGTGGTCACTAGCAGAAAATTTATCAAGCACACTCCAATTGCATATGTTGCAGGAATTAAGATTCTTTGTAAGAAGCAGGTCAATCCAGCTTTCCCCAATGGTGCTGCTGAAGGTGGGATGACTATCGGGATCATTTTGGATGTCCAAGTCATGGGTGGCTGCAAAGTCCAAGAGTTGCTGTCCTCTCTGATCTGTGCTCCTTCTGCTCCAAGCTGAAGACTTGGCGTTGAAGTCTCCTAGAATAATCCATCCATGGTCTCTGTATTTGAAGAGGGCTGATTCCAGTGGGCCGAGAGACTCGGAGAGTCTTTTAGAGGGCGGGCAATAGATAGAACATATGCAAACAGGAGTGTGATTGACGAGAGTTTTAACTATAACTATTTCTTCCTTAATTGTGATTGGAGTTAGTTTAAATTTCTTTTTAGCAATTAAAGCAGTTCTAGGAGTTGCGTTCGCAATGATGAGAAAATTTAAAGGGATGCCTGTGATAGAGCCTTCAAATGTAAAAGGGTCATTTATGGAGACAAAGTTTAGGTTAAGTTCTTTTAAGTCCTCCGCTAAAATTAAATTTGCTGCTCTGCAGTGGTTAAGGTTTATGTGCGCAAAATTAATGTTGGTTTGTGAGTTGAATTTAATCATAGTTTGTTTTAGACATTAGTCTAATGATTTCTCTCTCATAGATTGGGCACGTTTTGCTATTGGCAAGATGAGCGGAATTGAACTTAGTTTTATACTTTAAATTACTGAATTCACAATTAGCACATTTAATGTTTTTGTTACAATCCTTATCTATGTGGTGTTCGGCGCACCTTTTACAAGTATCCTCGCCTCTACATTCGTTGGCCTTGTGTCCGAATTTGAGACATCGGAAGCATTGAGTTACTCTTATGTATTCTTTAAAGTTAATACTATTCCAACCGAGAAATAGTTTTCTTAATTTTTTGATTTCATTATAGGCCTCTCCATTTAGGGTGATAATCCAGTTTTTCCCTTGTCTTCCTTGGAAGCCATAAACGACTTCGATTTCCGCGTTTTCACTGAGTGAATTTTGGCTCTTAAGTCTTTCAACGATCTCCTCTATCAATCTCCTTATCCACGTCATAGAGAATGAAACGTGGGCGTCTGCGCTGTGGTTTTCTAACTTCTAACTTCTCATTAAAAGTGTCATTTTTGCTAACTTCTTTTATAATTTTGTCTAGATCTTCCTCTTTTGAGGTTTCTAGGAGAATACCTCCCTTTTTTATGGGCCTAACATTTTTAATTTTTAGTCCCAGTTTAGCTGGGTTAATTACTTTCTTTACCTCTGTTTTTGTCTGTTCTGAGGTAGCTTCTTTTCTGGGATAGATGAGTATAACATTGTCTTTCCTTTGTCGAGATCTTTCTCGCCTAACTTTACTTCTGCTCTTATCTCTACTTTTCTTTTTGGGGGTGTCTTTTCTGACCGCCTCCGCAAAAGTCATAGGCTTTTCAGTGTTTAATACTTTAACTTGGCCTTCCAAGTAGGCATTCTTTTCGATTTGGGAGACTGCTATGTGCATTATCTCCGTAAGTCCACTCCTGATTTTTTGTTGTAGCGCTGTGCTGATTTTAGCGGTGGCTAACACATTTTGAATTTCTCTCTCTGTGTCTAATAATATTGAGATTTCAGACCTAAAGTTTTCACTGTTTGTAACCTCACAATTGTAAACATCATTCTCACTTTCGTGAGCGTCGCATCCTGTCTCTAATTCCCTAGCCATTTGTACGAGGTAAAGCAGTGTCCTCTCGTAACAAATGGGAACGAGCTAAAAGCAGAGTCTGCTCGTTTAGTCCCTCTGCCTTCGTTAGCCGTCAGAAACTGACGTTTCCAGGAGCCACCACGAGGAGGTGAAGGTCAGATGGTTCGCGATTCAAAGAACTTGACTAACAAACCCGAAGGAATGAACTGCCAAGACAGAGTTTTTACTTCCAGGATAGACTCTGGGCCGTTGTCCGGGAACGTATAATGCTCAATATAACCTTTGAAAATCGCTGCGGGACTGGCTCCCTCATCATATTGTAAGACTCTTGAAAAGCAAATGGAGTGTTTCATGTTAAGAAAACCTCAACACACAATTGCAGACATAAATGAAATTCTCATATTTACGGTAAGAGCCTAGAAGTAGAAGAATGAAAATCATTCGAACTGTTTTCAATATGAAAAATTTTACATTGATGTTACTAATTTTTTCATAATTTAATAAATTATAAATAGTTTTTAACAGGTTAAAGGACGTGTAATTGATTAAATTATTTTGAAGATGTTTTCCATGTTTACTGTTCTTGCTTCGGCGTTAATATCCAATTAGGCGGGTATAGCTGCTGGATGACATTATAAGAAGGGAAAACTTCATAGGGCTATTTTAGCTTTAGAGTAATTAATAGTGGAACACATTCCATTGCAATCTTTTTGTAATTTTACTACCGATTGGTAACGTGAATAAAATTGAATTGTGTGAAAAGTCATTGTAGTCGTGTTTTTTTTTTTAATTTCCTTTCATGTACTTTCTTTAAAAGTTTCAGAAGCAATCTGGTTATAGGTTAACATTATTCGTTTTTTGACTATCCTGCTCAAATATTGGAAAGTAAGGATTAGTTGATATTTGAGTAATGAATGAAAATTTTACAATTTCTTAAAAAGAGGGTATTTAGAGTAAAATTCTAACAATCATTTAAATATAGTAGGCAATTTTTTAAACAATGTATTTATTGATATTCGCGTTTCTAACTTTTTTTTAAATGTTAATGCATTTATCTATTTTTAAGCTCATTCCTGTTATTATTGTTGAGCCCTCCCATAGACTCGATATTATCTGAAGTCATTGACCACACCTACTTTTAGCCACACCTTTTACCTTTATTCTATATAAGGACTATTATGGAGATTTTCAAAGTGTGAGATCATAAACTACAGTAGTTTAAGAATGAAACACTTGTTATCCATCTTGTGATAAGCTCTCAGACGTAAAATATCGCAAATTTCTCATCAATTCCTTCAGAGTAACTTCATGAAAGGAAACACTATTTTGTCTTTTAAAATAAATAAGTATTAATTAATTCTGAAAACTGTGCAAAGTGAAGAAATAATCTAATTTTTAAATGCTTACCACTATATTATTATAAAAAAACTTTTTATTATTCAGTTAGCAAGTTCGAGGCGTCTTCAAAGACGCCGGATGAGATTCTTTCGATTTTTAAAGCTTGGATTCCAATCTATATGTTGGAATCTATGCATTCTTAAATGTTTAAAAATAGAGTGATTTCTACATGATAATAATATAAAAGCATAATGGATAAATGTGAATTCATTAATTTAAACTGCAATGTTGTACCCGGAATAAGAACAGCTGGATTTGGAGTCGAGAACTGAACAACATTAAACGTATTACTTGAAAAGTTATGTTTTGCTGAAAATGATAAATGACGATATTTTACATTTACAAGTTCTTAGACTTGAAATTTAACAATTAAAGACGGAGTAACTTCACTCACACCCTTTTTTAAAGAATTATAAGCTGATTGAGATATTTTAAGGTACTGATTTTCTACCTTGCAATCTTTTCAATAAAATGTGTAAGATATATATTAAAAATATGTTATAATTTATATTTGTGGACTATTTTAAGATTCTTTAATAAGTTCTTTTCTTTAGAATGATGTTAAATCATTGCCTGTTGGCAGTATACATAATTTAGATTAAGAAAATAGTTTAATATCTGAATATAAAAAATCTATTTCTATATTCGTAACTTCTCATAAAATCTTACTCTTATTTAAAGTATAATTGTGGTTATTCTTAAGTCACTTCGAAAACTTAGGTGGTAACGATATAAATTTTGAAATAGAAAAATTTTGTTATTGTAGATTTTGAAGTTAAAGTTTTACTTTAATTATCCGCAGCTGTTTATGAAAATTAATCAGCTTTTAAGGAATATAATAAGAAGGAAGAAAGTAAAACTAAGATTAAGCTAGTACCCTTATACATTGGTTTAAAAATATGGATGGAAAATCTGTGTGTGATCATATTATGAGTTTCTGTCAGTTAAACGTCAATAAGTAAATGCACACATTTTAATTTAATTCGCACATATAACGAGGAAGTAACAATGAAAATAATGAATTTCATTTAATATAGATGAGCAACAGGAGAAATATGATCAGTTATCTTGATAATATAAACTTCAGTTTTCTTATGTAAATTTGTCAAATTAAGAACATATAATGCGACTTAATTTATTATTAATTGTTTTAGTTTCTCAGCAGGTTAAATAACAAAGTTATTACGACTGTTCTTTCCTATTTTATATCAGCAATAAATTATTTACACATTAAATGAAAGGAAAATAAAACGTTAACAATTTTTTCAAGAGATCTCTTCTTCTTTATCCTTCTTGTTACAGTTTTTACAATGCATCATGTACCCTATCCAAGTATTTTTTCTTAAAGTGGTTAAAATGATAAAATGACTTAACTACCAAAGGCAACTTTATATCGCATGACCATAGTTTGATGGTTGAGATTGTGACATCATGGACGTGTGTGGTTCGATATAATTTGTTTATCTTAGTCTAATTTATTAATATCACTTATATTTATAAATATTTATTTTTTAATTCTTTTACTATAAATAGATTTAGAGTGAAGTATATATCTCTTTATTATGCATGTCTTTAAAATATTGCTTAAAATTGCGCAATATACATTATTGATAGACATTTGTGAAATGTATATAAATTTTATAATTTCATACAAGAATAATCTATTAAAACTTAAAAAAATTGGAAAAGTTTAATTATTTAGCAATTTTTTTTAAACATTAGTGCATGTATCATCGTTATCTTAGTTATTTGCAATAATTTTAATATATTTACACATTTTTAGTACATTTTTGGTGCATTCCACATTCACAACATCCTGTCTGGAAACCTTCACCTCACCTATCTTTAAGAGACATCCTTTAATAGTTTTCCTCTTAATAACAAGGATGAGATCCACAATGAGTATTAACCAGTAAAAAGGAATTACTGTAACTCAATCTATTGTGTGGAATTCAGATAAAAAAAAATCAACAAATTTTGCTCGTGTTATTTTAAAACTATCCTTTAGTAAAATACAATATTACTTACTCTGTTTAAATTTTAAAAAATATTTTATTTAAAAAATGTACAAACTGAATGAATGGATTTTGAACTTCTACTAATTTCTAAGCCCAAGGTGAGATTCAAACAAACTTTTGAACCAAAAGAAGTGAGTTATGTATGTGTATATGATTAATACTTGAAAGGCGGAAATAAGGAGCGAGTGATATTTTTCCTTGAAAGTGCTGGGTTGTAATTTAAAAATACTAAAATTATGATCACCCGTTAAAATTTAAATTTAGGAACAATGACCAATCAAACATCAGCAACTTTTGCATGCAACATCCAGATTAGAAATTTTGCCGTAATAATATTTAAGTTGTCACACACAGTCACATTGTTAGTCAACACGATGAATCAATGAATTTGACGAGAATATAAACTTTCTAATTTGCAAGGTAAAAGAATCCTTTGTGATGAAATTAGCCAGTGTACTAGAATCTAATAATGATCCTAATAATAAAAAATCATATTTTTCTCTTTCAATATTTTTAAAAAATAAAAACTTCTGGTTCTAAAACCTAAATTTTCGTCATTTCTTTCCTGCTCATTTTCAGTATTCGATTGGGTTATAAAATTTCAAAAAATTCAAAGCATTATTTGAAGTGAATTACGTCTGTTTATTGCTTTCGAACTTTCTTTCTATTCTGAGTAATAGTACAAATGTATTCAAGAAGAAAATTTCTTTGTAAATTGTGCATTTGATTTGAATTCACTAAATTGCATGGTATTAAAAATATTAGTCTAATCTAATATATATCAAAATTACTTTTTGTTTTCTTCAAATAAATATTCAATAGATTTTCATTACCTGTATAAGTGGGTTAGCTAAGGAATATCGACTAAAATTTATATGTTTTCCTATTTTATAATATATCTTAAAAAAATAAAGAATTCTTCTAATACCCAGAAGTTTTTATCCTTTTTCCTACTTATTTTCAGTATTAAATTACGTAAACAAAATGGCAAACCTTAAAAAATTTCTTTCAACTGAACTATGTCACCTTTCAATATTTCTGGCACCATTCTTAATAATATTGCAAAATATTTTATGAAGCATATTTCTTTAAATTTGATTCATTTGATTTCCATTCACTGAGTTCCTGTTGGCTAATTGTTCGTAAATTATAAATTTTCGTAACAATATGCCTCTTGATATAAAAATTGTATACTTAAGAGAAGTTAGTTATTTAAGAGATATGTAGTTTCATGAGGTTTAATTACCTTACAATTTCATTGTTTGCATGTTAAATTATTTAGTGATATTACTCCAGTATTTTTACATATTTGTTCACTGCTAAATAATTAATTTAAAAATGAATTTAAAGAACATTTGAAAATGTTTAGATTTTTCTTTCTGCATTCTTCTCATTCATAGTATTACGATTAGTATTCTTAGTAATAAACATTATTTCTCAAAGTAAATATAACTTTTAATTGATGTGTTAAACACACGTGACTTTGTGTTGGGTGATGGTAATTTACGGAGTGAGAGCATGTGACACCAGAAGTATGATGAAATATAATTTGTTTACCTTTGTCTTTATTTCATTTTTGAAAACATTTAAAATAATATTTTACACAACTTCTTAAAATTGTGAAGCAAAGTAGATAGACGCCAACTAAGTCTTTTCTCGTGTGTATGATCCTGCTTAAAATATTACAAATTTTTTTTGTGTACATAATTCGTAATTGTGATTTGCATGAAAATTTTACCCACGATACAGCATCTTGAAAAATAATTGAATAAAATGTTAAAAATATTTAATTACAACAAATAATAGAGCATTTATTAATCTTTACATTTTTAAAAAAATTATCTTATTGTATATATCTATTTTTATTCACATTAGTGTTTGCTTTTGGTAACTCCCATATCCTATATATTGTCGGAAGTCAATAACCACGCCTATTTTTAAAACACAGTTTCTAAATACTTTCACGTAACAGTTATAGGTATTTACTAAGTGTACAAACTACAGTTATTTGAAAATACAATATTTTATGTCAATTTTGTGACACAAGCATTGAAACATAAAATATCATCTATATCCATTAGTTATTTTAGTTTAAATAATTGTCTGTTAAAGAATGATTATTTTCAAAAAAGATGTTTATCAATTAATTCAAAAAATGCTAAATAAGGAAATAATTCAACATTTTATACCTACCACTATACTATTGAAACAAAAACCTTAAAATTAATTTAACTTCAAGGTGTAGTACACGAGTTTATTATGCGAAGCTAGATATTAGAATAGATCTCACTCATTATGAGTGTGGATTTACGAGTACTTAACAAAGAGGAAATATTTGTTG
>CM057817.1:83177545-83339059 GCA_030067965.1 Latrodectus elegans | reverse complement strand
AATACAGGTTTAAAGGCTGAAATTACAAACTAGATTCAACAAAGGTATATAGTAGTTCAACAAAACATGAATTCCAATGATGGTATTACCCGGAAATCTCATTTAAACACAATGTAGGTGTCGCTACTAGCGCCTGCTTTGTTTGAATGCGCTGAAGTTATTTTTTAAATTTAAAACTTGCCCTCTTCCTTAGCTGTTAAGTATGGCTTCGGCTCGAGTGATGCACAGAAAAAGTGTCTTATTCCTGGTATAAATATTTACCTGTAGATATTACTAACAATAAAAGCAGTCTATCACAAATTTTAGTTTCAGAATCTTATAAGTTTCTGAATTTTATTAAAGAGTCATCATGAAAAAATTTGTTTTTTTTTCACATATTTTACTGATTATAGTCTTATAATGAAATCCTAAATAAGTAATAAAAACTTCGGTATTCGAGCTGTAAGATCTAGTACTTTCCACCTACTTTTGTGTATGTGTGTACGAGATTAAGTGTTAAAAGTACAAAAAATAACCATTAGTAGATGTTGTATGGAAGTGAACACTTATTTCTAAATTTCAAATATCGTAAATATTTCAAATAAACTTAAAGGGAATTATCTTTTCAATATGTAAGTGTGATGAATTTCGAGAAAAAAGAAGTGCGCAACTTGAAATTGCGATACTCTTTTTTCTCGGTATAATTAAAATGATCATATCAAATTTCTGCGCACCAAACGCAAGTCAGTTTTCTCTGTGTTTAAAATGCCGAAACATTGGCACTGGAAACGGAAGGATGTTGTAGGTATTTTCTGACAGGTAAATTCATATAAGTAATAATGGAACTCTCGGACGTGGATGTCCAAGAATTCACTTACTTTTATTTGTCAATTCCTTTATTGTTTACGATTGATTTATGTGAAAACATAAAATATAAAAAGTTAATATTTTCGTCATTCAACTGATCAATAATTGATTTCTTTCTATCAATAATTTTGATTACTGAAAACCAAACTTTTAATTTAAACAATTTCGTAATAATATATGTGAGAGAGAGATAGAGAGATAGAGAGATAGAGAGATAGAGAGATAGAGATAGAGAGATAGAGATAGAGAGAGATAGAGAGAGATAGAGAGAGATAGAGAGAGATAGAGAGAGAGAGATAGAGAGAGATAGAGAGAGATAGAGAGATAGAGAGAGATAGAGAGAGATAGAGAGAGATAGAGAGAGATAGAGAGAGATAGAGAGAGATAGAGAGAGATAGAGAGAGATAGAGAGAGATAGAGAGAGATAGAGAGATAGAGAGAGAGAGAGAGAGAGAGATAGAGAGATAGAGAGATAGAGAGATAGAGAGATAGAGAGAGAGATAGAGAGATAGAGAGATAGAGAGAGAGAGAGAGAAATTTGACATTTTAAAATATTATATTTTAAATATAATAGTTTACCACCTTAAATATATATATATTTCAAATAAGAGTATGAATTTTTCTAGTTTTATTCTAGTTTTATCTAGCATTCTTAAAGCACGTATGACAAACCACAAAAACGCAATAGCAGAATCAATACAGGTTGGCAGATTATGAAGAAACAATAAAGTTTACATTTCAAGTAGCAAAGGAAACTGCTGCATGTATTAATATTAAAATGTATCTATATTATAACATTGTTACTTAATTAATATAAGTATAAGATATAATTCATTCATGAGAAAATTTTCATAAAACTTTCCCTTATACCTATTAATTATTTCAGAAATAATGTATAATTTATGTTCGTTTTAAATGAACATAAAATGTTTACATTTTAATATGCATATTTCCAGTTTTCAAATAATCTTTAATAAAAGTTTAAAAAAATTGTAAAGAAACCGTGAAATTTTTTTGCGCTATATAGTAATATTGTTCATAAGAGCAATGATTTTCAATCCTTTTCAATCTACCACATATCAACAGAAAAGCAGTTTTGAACCATTCACTTTTGTGAAAGTGAGCGTAAACTGTCTTTAGTATACCTTACTATAACGGCATTCTACAAATTGGATTTAAGCAATTATTTCCATTATTTTTTCATAAATAAGCATTACAATGAGAATTATCAATAACCTTGTTATAAATTTCTGCTGCTTGTGAGAATTTCCTATAAAAAATGCATTGAATAAATAAGAAAGAAATTAATCAGACAGCCTTATTTCCTATATGATAAAAAAAAGTACAACTCTAAGAAAGATAGAATCTCACATCCTTAAAAATTCCTTACTTCTCTTAAAAAGCAGAATTAAAGAAACTATTTTAAAGTAAACTAAAAAAATAGAATGACATTTTCATCAATTTTTTTAAAAATAAAAATAAAAATGGTCTGAATGAACTATGATATCAAAGAAATAACAATATTATAAAATTATAATTTTTTATACCTTAGTAAATAAGTTAAATAGTTGGTTAATCTACATAAATAATTGTGAATGCCGAAGGTGCTACCTTACATTAATATACTTTTCGCAACTGCAAATGTATTTCGTTTTTAAAAAATCAGTTTTTAATCCAGTAGTTTTCCACCTTAACTATAATTCAAATAACAGTAAGATTTTTTTTCTAGTTTCATTAAATATTTTTCCAAACTGAAAATCTGAAGAACATTAAAGGAGTTCTTTAAACTTGAAATATTGAAGAATGCAGAAATGATAGTTTTACATTCCAAAAATTATATTTTATTTTCAAAATGTAAATACTGTATTCTATACAATTATAATGATTTAACAGTTTTAATAAAGAATATGTATTATATAATTTTAAAATACCTTATGATATACATTGTTATTAATTACTTTTATCAATTATCTGAACAATTTTATAGAAGCAAGTAATAATCATAATTTTAATCAGATTATATTTCTCTTAAAAAGGCTCTTCCAAAGTTATTTTTTTTAACTTCTAAAAAATTTCAAGTATAAGAAATTCCTGAACATGTAATGATTAAAAATTTAATACTATGTCATGATTAATCACATTGAGAAAAGCAAATATTTATTATAAATGTCCTTTATCTTGTTCAGTTTCTGAAATTTTCTGTATCAGGCTGCAGTTATAAATGTACATCTGGTGTACAAAACATCTAACGAAAAAGAAAAGTAAATTAAATCTTTTCCAGCATTTGTTCGCCAATATATTAGTACCTAGTCTCAGTGAATGCAAAAGGAATATATAGGATTTAAGTTCAGTTTTTTACAATAACAACCTATTAGTTCCTTACAAGACGATTAGTTAGATGAAAGTACCGAATGGATATAGGTGGTATTTTATTCTTGAATTCTCGTCATAAAATCGCAATGAAATATTTTATTTCCAAACAATTGGAGCTTAAGCACTTATAGTGAATTTACATAATTGTCCTTACGTGCAATGTTTTAAAAATAGGCGTGTTTAATGAATTTTCCACAATATGGAGAATATGGGAATTACCAAAAACAAACACATATGCTGATAAACATCGATGTATGCATTAAGATAATCTTTATATTTAAAAAAAAAGTAATAAATGGACTATTGTTTGTTATAATTAAATATTTTTTAACGTTTTATTAAATTATTTTTAAAGAAATCATATTGTCAGTAAAATTTCATGCTATTCTCAAATGGGAATTAGTACACAGGAAAAATTTAATAATATTTTAAGCAGGATCACACGAGAAAAGACTTAGTTGGCATGTATATACATTGATGCACAGTTTAAAATAATGTTTGCAATATTAACATAAATCATTTCAAAAATGAAATAGCAACAAAGGTAAGCAAATTATGTCAGATCATATAACTGGTGTCAATTTCTCAAAGTCTTTAGATGATCATAATTCAACGTAGTTCTATTATTATTTCTCAAAGTAAATAAGACTTTATTACTTTGAGAAATAATAATAGAACTACGAATAAGGATCCAGGAGGGAATACCTTCTCATTATTTTTAACTGCTCCTTTAAATTCCTGTTTATTTATTATTAATGAAAAATAAAAAAAGAATTTAAAAAATAGACTGGCGTTATATGAATTGGTAATCTAATGTGTTTAAACAATGATATCGTACGGATAATGAAATCATAAGAAACGCAGCATATCTCCAAAACTTCTTCATATTTTAAGGATAAAAATATTATATCGAGGAATATTAATACAAAAATTCATAATTTCCTAACAAGAAGCCAGTAGGAACTCAGTGAATTCAAACCAAATGCAAAATTTACAGTGAAAGTTGCTTCTTCAGAAAATCTGTATTATTACTTACAATAGAGCGAAAGTTTAATAGAAATTAATAGACATTTTTTCCCCTTCAAATAATGTTTTGAAGTTGACATTTTAATAACGCAAGCTAGTACTGAAAATAAATACAATTGAAACGATGAAAATTGAGCTCTGTTAGAAACAGAGTTTTCATTTTTTAAAAATATTAAAACAGAAAAATGTGTTTTTCAATAAATCTTTTCTCGTCAACCCACTTAAATACAGGTAAAAAAAATATTGAATATTTATTTGAAAAGAATAAAAAAAATAAATGTAATTTTTATTCTTATTTGATTAGTGTAATTATTTTTAATACCATAAATTTAATTTATAACATAAAATTCTCATAACCTTGATATTTTAAGCAGGATCACAATAAAAGACTTATTGCCAATATCTACATTGCTTCGCAGTTTTAAAAAAATGGTTGCAATATTAACATAAATATTTTAAAAATTGAATAGAAACACAAGTAAATGAATTCTATCTGATCATATTTCTGATGTCATCAGGTCAGTAAGCAAATTAACATCATTTAATACAAAGTCACTTTTGTTTATCACATCAATTTAAAGTCTTTTTTCTTTGAAAAATAATGATTATCCTTTGATAACCTATCGTAATACCACAAAGAAGAAAAATGTAGAATGCGGAAAATAGTGTAAGCATTTTTAACTCTTCCTTTAAATTCCTATTCAAATTAATTATTAATTACTGAACAAATATGTAAAAAAAATGGAGTGTAATATTTTGCTGTCTTTCCAGCATCTTCATGTCCGCGTTCGCTGCTCCACCCACAAATTGGAGCAACATACGTGATAATTGGGTGCAAATAGGCCTTATAAATGGGCAGCTTATTCATCAATGAATGTTGTAATTTTTATGCGATAAGTGGGTACAATATTTTTCCTGCTATAAATTTGTTCTTAATTTTAGATACATGGGGCTTCCTAGTAAGCCTTTTATCGATAGTTAGTCCCTAGTAATCCGCCTTGAGTGACCATGGAATTTCAATACCTGCTATCTTTCTTTTAGGACATTGTGATGATTTTCTCGTGGAGAGAACTGGCTGAAATTTCGTTGCATTAATTTTGATTTTCCAGATTTTCAACCACTTCTCTATGACCGCTAAGTAATGAGATAGGTTGTCGTGAATTTTGTGGTATTCTGAACTAGTGGATAGAACTGCAGTGTTATCCACAAACAGACATAACATAGTTTTTGGATGTTGTGGGATATCATTTAGGTAAATAATAAATAAGAAGGGGCCCAGCAGTGATCCCGGAAAGACGCCTGCGTAAATGGGCTTATCCCTTGAAATGTCATTACCTAGATTAACAGCAAAAGTTCTACTAAATAAACAATTGTTAATTAATTTTATTAAATAATGGGAGAATTTGAATTTACTTATCTTAAAAATAAGACCACAATTCCATACACTGTCGAAAGTTTTCTCCATAACGAGAAAGATTCCACCTGTAGATTTTTTGTGTGCCAAACCAAGCGAATTTTTTTCCCCAGCTCTGAAGAGTTGGTGAGTAGTTGAAAGTTTCGGTCTGAATCCAAATTGCTGGGGGATGACATGATTTTGGTTATCAATGTCCAAATATTTTAATAGCACAAAATTTTCCTTTATTTTTGCCATCGTTGGCAGGAGTGATTTAGGTCAATAGTTGTAGGGAAGAATTTCGTATTTTCCCCGTTTGCGAATTTGGATGATCACTGCTTTTTTCCAAGTAACTGGGAAATGCTCAGTTTTCAGAACTATTAATAATGGATATTAATATCAAATTGCTCTTATCGGTTTTTGCTTAATGGTTTTGTTATTAATTTTCTCATGCCCCGGACTTTTTTTGTCTTGGAGTTTTTGGATGACATCTTCAAATTCTGAGGCCTCAATTTCTTATAACTGTTATTAGTATCCAGCAGAAATTCTTCGACTATGCTATTTATATACAGATCATTATTGAAATTGGAATTGTTATTCCAATATTGCTGTTGAAGTGAATTTGATATTAGTTCAGCTTTTTCACTATTAGTGATGGCGACTTCAGTGCTATCTGAAAGGCGGCAGGCACTCTCTATTAGTTTTCCTATTATCTTCCGATGTCAAGAAGGAGCCTTCCTTTACATTAAAATTTAATATATAGTTGTTCCACCGATTATGATTATGGGATGCAATCGCAATTTCCTTTTGCGTATCAAACCATTAATCTATTTTTGAGTGATGGATTTCTTAGCCTATTGTATTGCTTCCACGATCTATTCCTCTCTTTTATAAAGGATTTAATTTTGACTGGAAGGTATTCTATTTTTTGGTTAGGCTTACTAAATTTGCTATGATCTAACGCTGTGTTAATTATATAAGTTAGATTATTTGCTTTTTCTTCTGATTTGGGGTTTTAGACAACTGAAATGCATCCTCAGGGATTAATTCATTCATTTCATTACGGAATTTATTCCACTAAAAAAAATACCAAATTCCCTCATTTTCTTCGGAAACTGGTCACCATAATATATAATTACAGGGTCATGATCAGAGAGCAATTCAACCATACTGGTTTATTTCATAGGAGGTCGGACTCCCATGGATAGCAGAAGATCAATATAGTTCCCATATGAACGGACATAGTGAGTAGGCTTGTCTGGTTTGTAGATCCTGAAATCGATGTTTGCAAGCATTGAATTAAGCACAATTCCCGAGCTATTATTATAATGGCAGTCCCAACTGTAGTGTTTCGCATTAAAATTCCCAGTCAAAATAAGCGTAAAGCTGAGCAAAGCTAAATTTTCTACGTCTACTGAAAGTAGGGGTTAGTTGTGGGGGTAATGTAGAGCGTAATCAGCATGATATCAACGCTGTCAACAAAGTGAAGCTTAACTAATGTCGCTTCGAAAAAATGTAGTTAGGGGTTGGTATGCGAGTGTGACTGAGTTTATTTTTGATTAGGATAGCCTTGCTCTACTTGGTCGTTTCTGAAAGTCATGTAATAATCTGTTTACTGAGGGTATACATTTTGGTCAAGTGGGTTTCCTGTATCATAATTACATCAGGGTTATATTTTCCTCAATGAAATTTTTGAATTCCGTACATTTTTTAAGAATGCCATTCATATTCCAGCTCATTAATTTTATATTTTTTATAACATTAATCATCATTATTATTTTCGGTTAAGTTGAGGGATTTCAATAGTATATTTAATTTAACAGTAGGATGAATTTTTTTTTCCAGTAAGGGTACAGCCTGCAAAATGCAAGGTATGCTTTAAATATTGTAGTAACCTCTTTTATAAGTTTGATTATTGCGTGGAAATTTTTGAATTGATTATGATCCGAAAAAATATTGAGGTTAGTTGTGGGAGCAGTTTGTTGTAGTTGTTTTGTTTTAGGTGCCGATACCTGAGCAAAGGTTACAATTTTCCTTGTATAGTTTGGAATAACGCTTGTTGTAGGGGGAGCTCTTTGGTTCTTATTTATTGGCTTTACAGGGAACCTGCATAGGACGCAGTATTGTTGCCGCAGTTGCAACATTTCGGCGTTTCTACTTGTTTGTGAGGACATCCCCGAGAAATGCTTCTCATTGCATTTAACACAATTATGTCTGAAATAACATATTGTTGAGTTATTACCAAAGCCTTGGCAGTTGTAACAATGCACAGGTCTATTTTTTTTATGTATTTTTTGATTTTAATTAATACATTTATAATTTCTTTGACATCAAATATGTTAAGGTTAATTTCATTATGGTTTAGTGTTAAAAGGAATAATGGCAAAGACTCCTTTTTTCTATGCCTCCTCATTTCAGCCACAGTTGCTACATCATAACCTTTACTATCAAGTTGTCCTTTAATCAACTCGGTGGACAATGTACAGGGTAACCCTTTGATGACTACTTTAACGGGTTTCTCTAAACTATTATTTATATCTAGGCATTCAATTCCATTTTCCGTTAAATATTTAGTTATTTCCCTGTGAGTCTCTGCAGAAGTTGGAATAACATTTAGATATTCACCTGCGAGTTAAGCATTTAGATTTTTGTCATAAGATTGTTTTAGATTAATAAGGAGGTCATTGAAATTATTTTAAATTTATTTAAAATTGGGGGGGGTGTATATTTATGGGTTTTGTTTATTGTAATCAGGTTATTATTGACCTCATTTTCATTGTTTTGGAGTTGAATTGAGTGAAGTGGAGAAAATTTGTTCGATAACCTGGTATGTTTGCTATCCTTGACAATTTTAATATTAGCAGTGTTTCTAGGCCGAGTAAACCCTTCGTCATCCCTGAGTGAATTAAGAGCTCGTTTACATTTAATGGAGTGTTGTTATTCATATGAGCAGTACTTGTTGAAGGCAGTTGAGTGTTGTGCATAGAAATTGGTTTGACATACGTATCATTAATTACAACATTATTTACATCAGCAGTAGACCCATTGTTGTAACGTTGTTAGTAACATTGTTAGATACACGCATATTATTTACATCAATATTAGATACATCGTTAGATACAGGCATATTATTTACAACCATGAAATTATTAGCATCAACATTTGTTGTCTTTATATTAATGTTACATTCATTGTTTATTATCATATCATTACTCAAATTAGAATTATCTATAGAAGTAAGAGTGCAAGCTTCAGTAGCTTTGATTTTAGAAAACCTGTTTACTGAATTATCATCTGAATCTGATGAGTTAACATTAAATATATCCGAGTTTATTACCTTTAGCAATTGAATGCACAGTTTGACATTTTTAATTAAGGTGGTCCATTTTGTTTTGCATTTAGATTTGTGTATTTTATTAGTATTTGTTTTATTTACATGGTTAGAATTATTAGTAATCATTAAATTATCTGAATCAGTTTCGCTCCCTATCAGCATTAACAACATTCATAGCTGAGTTGTCACCATGCAAGTTACAGTTTGAAATCAAGCATTACCCAAATTGGGAGAACTTACCTCTCAATTCCTGGCTGGTGATGAAAGCTCTCTGGTACAATCCAATATTGGTCGTTGTTTTAATTTCCATCTTTTTGCTCAACCACTTCCATTAACTGTTTTTGTGTAGTCGCGAAAATTTCGAGTCGCTCGCTACTTCTCACAAAATCACCTAGGGCTTCGCATCTAATCACTGTGGTGATAGGAACACTAGTATCCATAGATAGCAGAACATCCACATTTGGCAATATTGATTTCACACCTTTTAGACAAAAGTCACTCGTGTCACAATTAATGACGCAATTGTAGATAAAATTTTGTTGTGGGTTAATCACCGATTTACGGCCCTAAAAAGGGTCTTTTTTCTAAGACACATACGACGCGTTTTCACATATCGCTGAATTACTTGAAACAGACTCGGCTATAGCATTCGAATTGTTCCTAGTAGGATACGGATACCCTGCTAAGTATTCCATGTTCACTGGTGCTGCAAAACGCTTGGAGAGCTTTGCTGAAGAGGCATCGAAGTATCCATAACTGGTCCCACTGCGGAATCAGCATGATTCACCGTCAAGTCCAAACAATTGGAAGAGACGTCCGGCGGCAGCGATCCGAGACGCCCTCGGGGTCGGGCATGAGGTTCTCCGTCTGCGGCCATTCACTGCAGAATTCGCAAAAACGGGTTTGAGGACAAGTCTTAAAGCACGTCTAGTTTCCTCGAAGGCTGGAGCGAGAATCTGAAGTGAAACCAGCGCATGAAGAGAAACCAGAGCAAAATGTAAATACTGTATTCAATACAAGGTTAATGATTTCACTGTTCTAATCAAGAAAATATATAATTTAAAAGTATATTCTATAGTGTTTAAATATTTTATGATAGATTATCATGAATAACTTTTATCAATTATCTGAACCATTTTAATAATGCAAGAAAAAAATATTTTTTTCATGAAATTATATATTTTACAAAAATTGTGCTGCAAAGTTATACTTTTTAACTTAAAAATATCAAGTGTAGAAAAGATAATTAATAAAAAGGTAAAACCTTGTTACGATTCATCAATTCAGGTAAAAATATATGAATTAATGGAGCTCTACAATTACATCTGGTGTACAAGTTGCTATTCAGACACTTGACGAAATCATTAACAACATTCGTTCGCATTACACTGTATATATGTAATACAGTCGCAATATACTCAAGGTATATGCTAATTGTAATCAGTATATATTTTCTCTTTTTAGATATTCATAAATCCACACTCATAATGAGTGAGACCTATTCTATTAGAGAAGAAATGACAGTTCTGTGTTACCAATCACGTTGAAGTTAGAGAATTTCAAGGTATGTTTTTAAATAGTATAGTGGTAGGTAAATAAAATGTTGAATTACTTCCTTATTTAGCATTTTTTGAATTAATTGACAAACATCTTTTTTCAAAATAATCATTCTTTAAAAGACAATTAGTTAAACTAAAATAACTTATGGATATAAATGATATTTAAGTTTGAATGCTCGTCACAAAACTGACATAAAATATTGTATTTTCAAATAACTGTAGTTTGTACACTTAGTAAATACCTATAACTGTTAAGTGAAAGTATATTGTAACTGTGTTTTAAAAATAGGCGTGGTTATTGACTTCCGACAATATATAAGATATGGGAGTTACCAAAAGCAAACACTAGTGTGAATGAAAATAGATATATACAATAATATAATTTTTTAAAAATGTAAAGATTAATAAATGCTCTATTATTTGTTGTAATTAAATATTTTTTAACATTTTATTCAATTATTTTTCATGATGCTGCATTAAGGGTAAAATTTTCATGCAATTCACAATTACGAATTAAGTTCACAGGTAAAATTTTTTAATATTTTAAGCAGGATCATACACACGAGAAAAGACTTAGTTGGCATATATCTACTTTGCTTCACAATTTTAAGAAGTTGAGTAAAATATTAACTTGAATCATTTCAAAAATGAAATAAAGAGAAAAGTAAACAAATTATATTTCAACATACTTCTGGTGTCACATGCTCTCACTTCGTAAATGACCATCACCCAACTCAAAGTCACGTGTGTTTAACACATCAGTTAAAAGTTATATTTACTTTGAGAAATAATGTTTATTACTAAGAATACTAATAGTAATACTATGAATGAGAAGAATGCAGAGAGGAAAATCTAAACATTTTCAAATGTTCCTTTAAATTCATTTTTAAATTATATATTTATCACTGAACAAATATGTAAAAATACTGGAGTAATATCACTAAGTAATTTAATTTGCTCAAATTATGAAATTGTAAGGTAATTAAACCACATGAAACTACATATCTCTTGATTAACTTTTCTTAAGTATACAATTTTTATATCAGAAGGTATATTGCTACTAAAATTTATAATTTACGAACAATAAGCCAACATTAACTCAGTGAATGGAAATCAAATGCAAAATTTTAAGAAATATGCTTCATAAAATATTTTGTAATATTATTAAGAATAGTGCCAGAAATATTGAAAGGTGACTTAGTTCAGTTCAAAGAAATTTTTTAAAGTTTGCCATTTTGTTTGCGTAATTTAATACTGAAAATAAGTAGGAAAAAGGTTAAAAACTTCTGGTTATTAGAAGAATTCTTTATTTTTTAAGATATATTAAAATAGGAAAACTTATAATTTTTAGGCGATATTCCTTAGCTCACCCACTTATACAGGTAAAGGAAATCTATTGAATATTTTATTGAAGAATACAAAAAGTAATTTTGATATATATATAAGATTAGACTAATTTTATTAATACCAAAAAATTCAGTGAATTCAAATCAAAATGCACAATTTACAAAGAAATTTGCTTCTTAAATACATTTGTACTATTACTCAGAATAGATAGAATGTTCGAAAGCAATAAACAGACGTAATTCATTTCAAATAATGCTTTGAATTTTTGGTAATTTTGATAACCCAATCGAATACTGAAAATGAATAGGAAAGAAATGATGAAAATTTACGTTTTAGAACCAGAAGTTTTTATTTTTTTAAAATATTGAAAGAGAAAAATAAGTTTTTTTCAGTAAATCTTTGCTCACCAGCCACACACACACACATATTTTGAATATAGGGGGGGGGGGGTAAAGATTTATTTAAAATATTTTATATAAAATATACAAACAAGGCAATTTACCTTTTTATTAGATTAATGTAATTGCATTTAGTACCATTAATTTACAAATGAACATAGAAAATTTTCATCACATTTATATTTTCATGGAAAATTTTCTGTTTGATTTCTTCAGGATTTTAAGGAGTCCTTTTAAGTTTTTTACTTCCTTTCTGGGAATTTTTCTATGAGTATAGGATTTTACTTCATTAAATGATAAAGAATCTTGCTCACAATTTTTTGACTGTATTGTTCAAATTATGATAGCCAAAAAGGATGAGATAAAAGTCAAAGTTTTTTCAATTTTAATAATTCAATCGTTAATCAATTATTTAAGAGCTGTGTGTGAAAGATGAAAAATAATTATCAAAATATCATCGTAGTACTTATGATAACAAGGAGTAAGGGAATATTTTTTGAATATTTTTAGTTATTACTACTCTCATCATCTAATGACTTCAAAAAACTAATGACTTTATGTTACGTGTATATGTAATTCCTATTTCAAAACCAGAATACTTTAGAAATTATTAAAAATAATAAATTCTATACATTAATAACTTTCAAAGTAGAAAGATATTTTAAAGTAGAAAATATAATAGCGGAAATACTGTATAAAAATAATATAAAATTTGTATTATTAAAAGTCACAAAATTAAAACTGTTTCAAAATGCATATGGATTGAATATTTTTTATTGAAAGGAAAGGGTTCGGAAAGAAAAAGTTCAAGATTGCGATGGGATAGCTTATCTATTGAATCATGTAAAATTTAGAGTATCCTCGTGTTTTACCGCTACCTTCAAGCAATTCATATAAAAGGTGTACTGGTCATTCGCGGTACTAATTACAACAAATGAGTTTGCGTTTTCACTTGATCCCAGTTCTTATAGCAGTGTTCAACGCATGAATGCTTCGGTAGACGAGGATTTTCATGAGTTTTCCCATTGTGTTTTCAGTAATTCTGTTTCCCATCCATGTCTTTCATGTGACATTGTGCATTAAATTTTTTTCATCGTCGTTTCAATTATTTAGTTTTTTCTACCAGAAATAGTTAGGTTTGTGCTTTGTTTGTGTTTTATAGGGTTGTGTACTCCAGGAACAGAGAGTGCAAGTTTCTTCCATACCAAGTTTGGTTTTTTGTGAACGAGGATGATGTGAGGCCTTTTAGTATACTCGCTAGAAATCTCAGCAATGCCTGGTAACAGCCAGCATACAGATGCTCTGTGTTAGGCACCATAAATGAGTGATCTGGACTGCGATGGAGATAGCGCGTCAAATCACTAAATGATAATTTGACGACACATAGAAGGACGCAAACATGATTTTTAAGCAGAAAAATATCCAGAGAATAGTTGCAAATACCTTAGCAGTTAGAGGTAAGTGCATGTTTTATTCCTTTTAAAAAATATAAAAAGTTATTTAAGAAAGTAAACCCCCAAAGCAAATAAGTATTTATCAAGATAATGAAGCTAAACTATCTAAACCAAAACCAATATTAAATTTAACTCGTATAAATGAACATGCTGATGAGATTATTGGGAGTAATGAGAGAGAGAGGATATGTTAATTTAAACTAATCTAAAAAGAACTATAGAAGTAGATGATGATTCAAACTATTATTCCTAAAGTTAATCCAAATGATTTTAAAGTAAAAATTAAAAAGCATAGGATGAAAAAAAGGGAAAAACTAGAAATGATTGTTTCAAAAGAGAAGAATTCAGGTTAGCTGACCGTTCGAAGCTGTTAATGAATTTTAAACTAAAACTATTTTATCAAAGTTAACCGCTATAGAGTAATCAAAAGAACTAGATAATAATGAAGTCATTCAAATATAAAGATAAAACTAAAATAGTACATTTTATAAGCCTCAAAAAGTATAGTTGCCTTGATAAGAAAATCTAAAACTAGCACTAAAAATCAAATTAAATCAATAAACATTAAGCTAAATAAAGAATTTCAATTTAAAGCAACAAGTAGTAGCTTAAAATTCTATCCAAAAAATTTCGATAAAAATTTGGTTAATCCTCTAAGAAGTGAAAAAATTACTTTCTTTCTAATAAATTAGACAAAAATTAAAAAAAAAAAACGGCAAAAAAAAGTAATAAAACGCAAGCTATTAATAATCCATTTGAGGATTGAGGAAGAATTATAAAAGCATTAAATTTTATCATAATAAAAATAAAACTTAAATGATAAAAAATCAGGCCTACTGCAAATGTGTCAAATCCAACTAAGAAATTCTGAAAATGTTGAGTAAATTTACAAACTTAAGGAATGATGTGGCTACATGGTTTATGCTGAGCCATTCCAAGCCAAGAGAAGTACTTTCCAGAGTTACAATTGTGAAGTATGGTATCACGAATCATCCCATTGCAACGTTCAAGCTAAATGCTTATAATGGACAGGTCCTTATCAAGCTAGAGATTATAAAAAAAACCAGTTAAGAGGAACTACCTAAATTTATAAACTGTAGAGGAGATCATACCACTAACTATTTTGGATGTAGAAAGACCCCATACCTAATCAAAATCGATCCCAAATAAATTCAAATTCTTTGAGTAAATATTTTAGCAATGCACAGGTATTAGAAATGATGTAATTGAAATAATCAAACCAAACAATTAAATTATTTTAATCAATCCAAAAAGTAATAATAATGAGAATTTATTTAATGAAAATACCTTTGATAATTAGAGAGAAGTAATAAGATACTGTAATATAATGAATAATATGCTCAGACAAATCTTAAAAGAAATAAATGATAAACTAGAAAGTATAGATTGTCAGGTAAAATAATAAACGAAACTTAATTATTACTAATGATGATAGTTAATAAATTAAATGTCATCTTAATAATTCACTGGAACTGCAACGGTTTAAAACAAAATTTCGAAATTAAGAATTTTCTTAAGTGATGGAAATCCAGATATAGTTCTTCAAAAAGAAATTAATTAAGCACAGGCGAAAACTTTATGAATGCAAAATTCAATTTTTAGTATACTTCCAGAGCAGGATTTATAGTCGGAGGTACAGAAATACATGTTAAAAACAACAAACCCCATAAAAAAATCTCAAATCCCCCGTTTAGACAAATAGATGCTATCTTAATAGAAATCCAAATTAAAACTAATTATTTTTAGTAGGATCTTTATTGAAAATATACATGAGGAATTCAAATTTAAAGAAAATGCAGGAGCCATATAATAAGAAATCGCGAAAGCATTTGATTTATGATTTAATTTATAAGATTTAATTTATAAGAAATCACGAAAGGTTAGATTTATGATTTAATTTATAAAAAGATTTTTCAAAAAATTATCAGGTTATTAAATTAATTCAAACCTATATTTAATAAAATACGAGGGTCACTCTGAAATTTTTGAGATACAACTTGGTTTTTAAAGTTATACTTACAAAGTTTTATGTGTGTTCAAAGTAATCTCCTCCAACATCAATGCAGTTTTGTAGACAAATTTTCTACAGATTAAATGCCTCAAGACATTTATTTCTTGGAATAGATAAATAAAATGCATTTATAGGTACATCAATCTCTTCTTCTCAATGAAAACTGCATCCACGTAAGTTCTTTTTTCGATTAAAGAATAACCAAAAGTCGTACACAGCTAGATCAGATGAATACGGCGGATGTTCGATCACTTTAATTTGTTTTTGATTAAGAAACTCAAATGTCAAACCGGCTGTATGTGAAGATGCATTATCATTGTGAAGATTTGGTCCCCTAACATTCAGTTCTTGTAGAATATCAGGAAGACATTTAGGGCATACCAGTTTGCTGTTACTGTCTTCTGTCCTTCCAACTTGATGGATATCCAACCAAATTTGACCAATCCCGTACTTCTGAAGAAAACGGCATGCATCACTTTTTTCATTGCGCGTTGTTTTTTCACCATTTTCGGTGTGGGATCGTCTTCAAAGACCCATACTTTGCTTTCTTGACGCGTTGGAACGTCATAAAACGGTATGTACGTTTCATCCCCTGTTACAATTTTAGAAATGATGCGGCGGCCAACATCATTTAGAAATTTAAGAGTTTCTTTCCTGATTCTGACACTCTCCTCTTTTTAGTGCACAGTTAGATTACGGGTAACCCCACGGCAAACTGCTTTTTTCTGAATGAAAATGACGTCAGCCGCAGCCATACACAAAATCATTCGTGTAATTTTTCATGAATGATTTTGTGCATGGCTGCGGATCCAATGTTAAGTTCCTTCTGTATCTTTTGATAGGTACAGCTATTATCATCCATTAACATTTTTCGTATGGCAGGCACATTATCCGGGATTACTGCTGACAGTAGCCTTCCTGTATGTTCTTCATCATGAAGCAAATTGCGACCTCTTCTAAATTCTCTAAGCCATCTGAATACAGCTGCACGAGATGAAGATTCATCACCAAATGTTAACTTCAACCGTTGAACGCATTCTTGATTTAATCCTGCTTTGAAATCGTAGAAAATTAAAAAGTTCTTGCGTCAACCACATTTTCTCTTCTGTTTAAAATTTATTCTACGCTAAGCAAGTTGAAGTAAGTAAAAAATATTCTTCTGTGTTAAAGTACTTTATATTTTAAAATTAAACCGTTATTTTTATTTTGTAAATTCTCATCTGCGCATACCTCTAAAATTTCAGAGTAACCGTCGTAAAAAAATTCACAAGTAAGATATTCTCTTTAAGTTAAGAATATTTTTAGCGGATTCTGCTAGGTAGTAAATTAAGACAAGTTACGTTTTTATATATAAATGACATCTCATAACAATCGAATGCATTCCTAGCACTTTTTTCAAACGTTACCGCCATATTAGTCTAAAATAAAGACAAATAATTCATTGTTAAGACCTGAAATAAACACTTAAACTTAGAATCTGGTTTAATGGATGGAAAATTACATTAAACGTAAGACAAACCCAAACTATAGTTTTCTCTTAAGGAAAATAGATGCCAAATATTAATATTAAATTTAATAACTCTTGGTACATTGAAATATATTAAATAATCCCTTGGTACAATGAAATCGGATACTTAGGATTAACATTAGATTAAAGACAAACATGTCTTAGCCCCACTCTATTAAAATAATTATAAAATCTAATACAGGGCAAACAGTTTTATACCCATTGATAGTATACTAATCAGAAATAAATGTAATGAATAAAAAAACGCTTTTGTATAGGTTGATCTGGTAAATCTAGTGAGCCTGTGTGTCAGTTATTCCTGCCAAATTTTTGGATAAGCAGTGACGGTCATCTTCAGAAGATTCATCAAAATGATGATTGGGATTGCTTAAAACTTTTAGAATTTTTAAGAAATGAAATCGAAAACAGGGAAAATACAATTTTATTTCGCGATACGAATGAAGTGAAAGACCATCGCACTCAAACAGATATTCGAAGTATTTACCTTCTCTTTTAAAGCATTTTTCCTCTTGTGAACAGACTTAACACATTCTATACTACTGTGTTTATTTGGGGTGTCACTCTCGCAATATTCGCATTCGACTGGATACAACAATTGAAGTGGACATTTCAAATGAGTCCCAAACGGAAATCTCACTGTACAGGATATTGTCTTTCCATCCCTGCCGATATGAACGTCTGTGACGATATCAAACTTCCACATAAGCTTTTCACTTTATCCTCGCGAATTAGAACAATAGAGTCCTTTATTGGGATAGGATTTTTTCTTTCTCAAGGTGGATTGAAGAGCAGACCTTAATTCTAAAAGATAGGATTTCTTCCATCTGTTCCAAAAGGTAGTCACTATTTTTTGTTGATGCTTATATCTTCTGGTGAGGACATCTTTCGTTGAAAGGGGTAGTACGGATTGTCCAGGAAGCGACAATATTCGTCTACATATCAAGAAGTGAGCAGGCGTGAGATTCACTGAATCATTTTCTTCATCTATATAAATTAGTGGTCTAGAGTTCAAAATGGCTTCAACTTCTAAGACTGTAGTTTAAAGTTCCAAAAATAACTCCAGTCATTCTGAGAACTTTGTGAAAATTGAACTTTATGATACATTTAGTAACATTGTTTAACTTTATATTTTCTTTTTCTTTTGCAGAATTCTAACAGAATTGTTGTTGAAATAATGAGTACCTTTATAGTTACTGTAAGAAATATATGTATGTAAGTATCTTTATTTAGGTTTGATTTTTATGATGTTGAAATTAACATTAGAAATGAATATGTAAAGCTGGTATATAATAATTTTTACATTATTATGTTGTTACAAATGTATATATTATTGAAACTAGATTATTATGTGATTATTATTAAGTATTGATGTTATTGTTTTGAAAATCTGTGAAATAACTTAGTATTAATTCAGACTCTACTCTTGATGAACTGTTGAAGTTCATCAGAGAGGAGGATGTTGCAACTATATGTCTATTGGTGGCGCTCTATACGAATATTCGTTTACAAACAGAATAAGATTATGCGCCTAGCGAGGTAGCTGTTTTGTATTGTTCCGTTTATGTACTTTGTTTAATAAAGAAAAAACCTGCTAAAGGTAAGCTTATTTAGAATTTGAATTGACTTATTATTAAGATCATTGAATAAACATAATAAATAAGAGACTGAATAGAGAAATATTACAAGTAAGCTCCTGTTTTTCTTTTACAAAACCAAACAAACGTTAAAATAATAAAACAAAAATAATATGTGTTATTATTCAATAAATTTTAAATCAAAATATAAAATGAAACAAAAATATCAGAAAATGAAAGTGGTTATTAATTTCGATTTCATAAAATATAATTTAAATACAATTAAAGAATATAATTAATTTTAAAAATGCAAAAATATGATTGTGTGTTGTACACCCAATCTCAAGTAAACTGTTAATATACCAATTAAAACGTTTAGCTGTTTTTATTTAAAATTTTGTGTGACAAATACAATAAAGGAAATAATCTTTTTTCAGTATGTGCGTATGTGTGTGTGTGTGGGGGGGGGGAATTTCAAGAAAAAGGAAGTGTACACCCTACAATTGCCATACTTAAAATTTGAAATTAAAAACAATATCAGTAAATTGTTGATTGATTAAACCGTGTCCAATCATTGATTAAGATCTCATAAAAACAAATGTTTTGTTGTGAAATTTTTGTCCGATACACAGGCGTGTCAAACAATTGTTAGCACTTCTTCGCTATAAAAATGATAACGGTAAAAATCATATTAAGTATAATATGCTATATGAGAACAGCTGATTCTCCAATTCTTGGCATAAAAGTTTCTACATATTTTACACATCTAAAATCGGGATTAGGGAAACTTGGTGCAGTTTTAGGTTCTAGTTATTCGAAACAGCAGAAAATAACTTCATGTACGTAGTGCTCTAAAATTTCTCGCTGAATGTGTCCAGAAATACGGGTTTAAAGGCTGAAATTACAAACTAGACTCAACAAAGATATATAGTAGTTCAACAAAACATGAATTCCAATGATGGTATTACCCGGAAATCTCATTTAAACACAATGTAGGTGTCGCTACTAGCGCCTGCTTTGTTTGAATGAGCTGAAGTTATTTTTTAAATTTAAAACTTGCCCTCTTCCTTAGCTGTTAAGTATGGCTTCGGCTCGAGTGATGCAGAGAAAAAGTGTCTTATTCCTGGTATAAATATTTACCTGTAGATATTACTAACAATAAAAGCAGTCTATCACAAATTTTAGTTTCAGAATCTTATAAGTTTCTGAATTTTATTAAAGAGTCATCATGAAAAAATTTGTTTTTTTTTCACATATTTTACTGATTATAGTCTTATAATGGGAAATCCTAAATAAGTAATAAAAACTTCGGTATTCGAGCTGTAAGATCTAGTACTTTCACCTACTTTTGTGTATGTGTGTACGAGATTAAGTGTTAAAAGTACAAAAAATAACCATTAGTAGATGTTGTATGGAAGTGAACACTTATTTCTAAATTTCAAATATCGTAAATATTTCAAATAAACTTAAAGGGAATTATCTTTTTCAATATGTAAGTGTGATGAATTTCGAGAAAAAAGAAGTGCGCAACTTGAAATTGCGATACTCTTTTTTCTCGGTATAATTAAAATGATCATATCAAATTTCTGCGCACCAAACGCAAGTCAGTTTTCTCTGTGTTTAAAATGCCGAAACATTGGCACTGGAAACGGAAGGATGTTGTAGGTATTTTCTGACAGGTAAATTCATATAAGTAATAATGGAACTCTCGGACGTGGATGTCCAAGAATTCACTTACTTTTATTTGTCAATTCCTTTATTGTTTACGATTGATTTATGTGAAAACATAAAATATAAAAAGTTAATATTTTCGTCATTCAACTGATCAATAATTGATTTCTTTCTATCAATAATTTTGATTACTGAAAACCAAACTTTTAATTTAAACAATTTCGTAATAATATATGTGAGAGAGAGAGATATAGAGAGGTATAGAGAGGTATAGAGAGGTATAGAGAGGTATAGAGAGATATAGAGAGGTATAGAGAGATAGAGAGAGATAGAGAGAGAGATAGAGAGAGATAGAGAGAGATAGAGAGAGATAGAGAGAGATAGAGAGATAGAGAGATAAAGAGAGATAGAGATAAAGAGATAGAGATAGAGAGAGATAGAGAGAGATAGAGAGAGATAGAGAGAGATAGAGAGAGATAGAGAGAGATAGAGAGAGATAGAGAGAGATAGAGAGAGATAGAGAGATAGAGAGAGAGAGAGAGAGAGAGAGAGAGAGAGAGAGAGAGAGAAATTTGACATTTTAAAATATTATATTTTAAATATAATAGTTTACCACCTTAAATATATATATATTTCAAATAAGAGTATGAATTTTTCTAGTTTTATTCTAGTTTTATCTAGCATTCTTAAAGCACGTATGACAAACCACAAAAACGCAATAGCAGAATCAATACAGGTTGGCAGATTATGAAGAAACAATAAAGTTTACATTTCAAGTAGCAAAGGAAACTGCTGCATGTATTAATATTAAAATGTATCTATATTATAACATTGTTACTTAATTAATATAAGTATAAGATATAATTCATTCATGAGAAAATTTTCATAAAACTTTCCCTTATACCTATTAATTATTTCAGAAATAATGTATAATTTATGTTCGTTTTAAATGAACATAAAATGTTTACATTTTAATATGCATATTTCCGGTTTTCAAATAATCTTTAATAAAAGTTTAAAAAAATTGTAAAGAAACCGTGAAATTTTTTTGCGCTATATAGTAATATTGTTCATAAGAGCAATGATTTTCAATCCTTTTCAATCTACCACATATCAACAGAAAAGCAGTTTTGAACCATTCACTTTTGTGAAAGTGAGCGTAAACTGTCTTTAGTATACCTTACTATAACGGCATTCTACAAATTGGATTTAAGCAATTATTTCCATTATTTTTTCATAAATAAGCATTACAATGAGAATTATCAATAACCTTGTTATAAATTTCTGCTGCTTGTGAGAATTTCCTATAAAAAATGCATTGAATAAATAAGAAAGAAATTAATCAGACAGCCTTATTTCCTATATGATAAAAAAAAGTACAACTCTAAGAAAGATAGAATCTCACATCCTTAAAAATTCCTTACTTCTCTTAAAAAGCAGAATTAAAGAAACTATTTTAAAGTAAACTAAAAAAATAGAATGACATTTTCATCAATTTTTTTAAAAATAAAAATAAAAATGGTCTGAATGAACTATGATATCAAAGAAATAACAATATTATAAAATTATAATTTTTTATACCTTAGTAAATAAGTTAAATAGTTGGTTAATCTACATAAATAATTGTGAATGCCGAAGGTGCTACCTTACATTAATATACTTTTCGCAACTGCAAATGTATTTCGTTTTTAAAAAATCAGTTTTTAATCCAGTAGTTTTCCACCTTAACTATAATTCAAATAACAGTAAGATTTTTTTTCTAGTTTCATTAAATATTTTTCCAAACTGAAAATCTGAAGAACATTAAAGGAGTTCTTTAAACTTGAAATATTGAAGAATGCAGAAATGATAGTTTTACATTCCAAAAATTATATTTTATTTTCAAAATGTAAATACTGTATTCTATACAATTATAATGATTTAACAGTTTTAATAAAGAATATGTATTATATAATTTTAAAATACCTTATGATATACATTGTTATTAATTACTTTTATCAATTATCTGAACAATTTTATAGAAGCAAGTAATAATCATAATTTTAATCAGATTATATTTCTCTTAAAAAGGCTCTTCCAAAGTTATTTTTTTTAACTTCTAAAAAATTTCAAGTATAAGAAATTCCTGAACATGTAATGATTAAAAATTTAATACTATGTCATGATTAATCACATTGAGAAAAGCAAATATTTATTATAAATGTCCTTTATCTTGTTCAGTTTCTGAAATTTTCTGTATCGGGCTGCAGTTATAAATGTACATCTGGTGTACAAAACATCTAACGAAAAAGAAAAGTAAATTAAATCTTTTCCAGCATTTGTTCGCCAATATATTAGTACCTAGTCTCAGTGAATGCAAAAGGAATATATAGGATTTAAGTTCAGTTTTTTACAATAACAACCTATTAGTTCCTTACAAGACGATTAGTTAGATGAAAGTACCGAATGGATATAGGTGGTATTTTATTCTTGAATTCTCGTCATAAAATCGCAATGAAATATTTTATTTCCAAACAATTGGAGCTTAAGCACTTATAGTGAATTTACATAATTGTCCTTACGTGCAATGTTTTAAAAATAGGCGTGTTTAATGAATTTTCCACAATATGGAGAATATGGGAATTACCAAAAACAAACACATATGCTGATAAACATCGATGTATGCATTAAGATACTTTTTTTTATATATAAAGATTAATAAATGGACTATTGTTTGTTATAATTAAATATTTTTTAACGTTTTATTAAATTATTTTTAAAGAAATCATATTGTCAGTAAAATTTCATGCTATTCTCAAATGGGAATTAGTACACAGGAAAAATTTAATAATATTTTAAGCAGGATCACACGAGAAAAGACTTAGTTGGCATGTATATACATTGATGCACAGTTTAAAATAATGTTTGCAATATTAACATAAATCATTTCAAAAATGAAATAGCAACAAAGGTAAGCAAATTATGTCAGATCATATAACTGGTGTCAATTTCTCAAAGTCTTTAGATGATCATAATTCAACGTAGTTCTATTATTATTTCTCAAAGTAAATAAGACTTTATTACTTTGAGAAATAATAATAGAACTACGAATAAGGATCCAGGAGGGAATACCTTCTCATTATTTTTAACTGCTCCTTTAAATTCCTGTTTATTTATTATTAATGAAAAATAAAAAAGAATTTAAAAAATAGACTGGCGTTATATGAATTGGTAATCTAATGTGTTTAAACAATGATATCGTACGGATAATGAAATCATAAGAAACGCAGCATATCTCCAAAACTTCTTCATATTTTAAGGATAAAAATATTATATCGAGGAATATTAATACAAAAATTCATAATTTCCTAACAAGAAGCCAGTAGGAACTCAGTGAATTCAAACCAAATGCAAAATTTACAGTGAAAGTTGCTTCTTCAGAAAATCTGTATTATTACTTACAATAGAGCGAAAGTTTAATAGAAATTAATAGACATTTTTTCCCCTTCAAATAATGTTTTGAAGTTGACATTTTAATAACGCAAGCTAGTACTGAAAATAAATACAATTGAAACGATGAAAATTGAGCTCTGTTAGAAACAGAGTTTTCATTTTTTAAAAATATTAAAACAGAAAAATGTGTTTTTCAATAAATCTTTTCTCGTCAACCCACTTAAATACAGGTAAAAAAAATATTGAATATTTATTTGAAAAGAATAAAAAAATAAATGTAATTTTTATTCTTATTTGATTAGTGTAATTATTTTCAATACCATAAATTTAATTTATAACAAAAAATTCTCATAACCTTGATATTTTAAGCAGGATCACAATAAAAGACTTATTGCCAATATCTACATTGCTTCGCAGTTTTAAAAAAATGGTTGCAATATTAACATAAATATTTTAAAAAATTGAATAGAAACACAAGTAAATGAATTCTATCTGATCATATTTCTGATGTCATCAGGTCAGTAAGCAAATTAACATCATTTAATACAAAGTCACTTTTGTTTATCACATCAATTTAAAGTCTTTTTTCTTTGAAAAATAATGATTATCCTTTTGATAACCTATCGTAATACCACAAAGAAGAAAAATGTAGAATGCGGAAAATAGTGTAAGCATTTTTAACTCTTCCTTTAAATTCCTATTCAAATTAATTATTAATTACTGAACAAATATGTAAAAAAAATGGAGTGTAATATTTTGCTGTCTTTCCAGCATCTTCATGTCCGCGTTCGCTGCTCCACCCACAAATTGGAGCAACATACGTGATAATTGGGTGCAAATAGGCCTTATAAATGGGCAGCTTATTCATCAATGAATGTTGTAATTTTTATGCGATAAGTGGGTACAATATTTTTCCTGCTATAAATTTGTTCTTAATTTTAGATACATGGGGCTTCCTAGTAAGCCTTTTATCGATAGTTAGTCCCTAGTAATCCGCCTTGAGTGACCATGGAATTTCAATACCTGCTATCTTTCTTTTAGGACATTGTGATGATTTTCTCGTGGAGAGAACTGGCTGAAATTTCGTTGCATTAATTTTGATTTTCCAGATTTTCAACCACTTCTCTATGACCGCTAAGTAATGAGATAGGTTGTCGTGAATTTTGTGGTATTCTGAACTAGTGGATAGAACTGCAGTGTTATCCACAAACAGACATAACATAGTTTTTGGATGTTGTGGGATATCATTTAGGTAAATAATAAATAAGAAGGGGCCCAGCAGTGATCCCGGAAAGACGCCTGCGTAAATGGGCTTATCCCTTGAAATGTCATTACCTAGATTAACAGCAAAAGTTCTACTAAATAAACAATTGTTAATTAATTTTATTAAATAATGGGAGAATTTGAATTTACTTATCTTAAAAATAAGACCACAATTCCATACACTGTCGAAAGTTTTCTCCATAACGAGAAAGATTCCACCTGTAGATTTTTGTGTGACAAACCAAGCGAAACTTTTCCCCAGCTCTGAAGAGATGGTGAGTAGTTGAAAGTTTCGGTCTGAATCCAAATTGCTGGGGGATGACATGATTTTGGTTATCAATGTCCAAATATTTTAATAGCACAAAATTTTCCTTTATTTTTGCCATCGTTGGCAGGAGTGATTTAGGTCAATAGTTGTAGGGAAGAATTTCGTATTTTCCCCGTTTGCGAATTTGGATGATCACTGCTTTTTTCCAAGTAACTGGGAAATGCTCAGTTTTCAGAACTATTAATAATGGATATTAATATCAAATTGCTCTTATCGGTTTTTGCTTAATGGTTTTGTTATTAATTTTCTCATGCCCCGGACTTTTTTTGTCTTGGAGTTTTTGGATGACATCTTCAAATTCTGAGGCCTCAATTTCTTATAACTGTTATTAGTATCCAGCAGAAATTCTTCGACTATGCTATTTATATACAGATCATTATTGAAATTGGAATTGTTATTCCAATATTGCTGTTGAAGTGAATTTGATATTAGTTCAGCTTTTTCACTATTAGTGATGGCGACTTCAGTGCTATCTGAAAGGCGGCAGGCACTCTCTATTGGTTTTCCTATTATCTTCCGATGTCAAGAAGGAGCCTTCCTTTACATTAAAATTTAATATATAGTTGTTCCACCGATTATGATTATGGGATGCAATCGCAATTTCCTTTTGCGTATCAAACCATTAATCTATTTTTTGAGTGATGGATTTCTTAGCCTATTGTATTGCTTCCACGATCTATTCCTCTCTTTTATAAAGGATTTAATTTTGACTGGAAGGTATTCTATTTTTTGGTTAGGCTTACTAAATTTGCTATGATCTAACGCTGTGTTAATTATATAAGTTAGATTATTTGCTTTTTCTTCTGATTTGGGGTTTTAGACAACTGAAATGCATCCTCAGGGATTAATTCATTCATTTCATTACGGAATTTATTCCACTAAAAAAAATACCAAATTCCCTCATTTTCTTCGGAAACTGGTCACCATAATATATAATTACAGGGTCATGATCAGAGAGCAATTCAACCATACTGGTTTATTTCATAGGAGGTCGGACTCCCATGGATAGCAGAAGATCAATATAGTTCCCATATGAACGGACATAGTGAGTAGGCTTGTCTGGTTTGTAGATCCTGAAATCGATGTTTGCAAGCATTGAATTAAGCACAATTCCCGAGCTATTATTATAATGGCAGTCCCAACTGTAGTGTTTCGCATTAAAATTCCCAGTCAAAATAAGCGTAAAGCTGAGCAAAGCTAAATTTTCTACGTCTACTGAAAGTAGGGGGTTAGTTGTGGGGGTAATGTAGAGCGTAATCAGCATGATATCAACGCTGTCAACAAAGTGAAGCTTAACTAATGTCGCTTCGAAAAAATGTAGTTAGGGGTTGGTATGCGAGTGTGACTGAGTTTATTTTTGATTAGGATAGCCTTGCTCTACTTGGTCGTTTCTGAAAGTCATGTAATAATCTGTTTACTGAGGGTATACATTTTGGTCAAGTGGGTTTCCTGTATCATAATTACATCAGGGTTATATTTTCCTCAATGAAATTTTTGAATTCCGTACATTTTTTAAGAATGCCATTCATATTCCAGCTCATTAATTTTATATTTTTTATAACATTAATCATCATTATTATTTTCGGTTAAGTTGAGGGATTTCAATAGTATATTTAATTTAACAGTAGGATGAATTTTTTTTTCCAGTAAGGGTACAGCCTGCAAAATGCAAGGTATGCTTTAAATATTGTAGTAACCTCTTTTATAAGTTTGATTATTGCGTGGAAATTTTTGAATTGATTATGATCCGAAAAAATATTGAGGTTAGTTGTGGGAGCAGTTTGTTGTAGTTGTTTTGTTTTAGGTGCCGATACCTGAGCAAAGGTTACAATTTTCCTTGTATAGTTTGGAATAACGCTTGTTGTAGGGGGAGCTCTTTGGTTCTTATTTATTGGCTTTACAGGAACCTGCATAGGACGCAGTATTGTTGCCGCAGTTGCAACATTTCGGCGTTTCTACTTGTTTGTGAGGACATCCCCGAGAAATGCTTCTCATTGCATTTAACACAATTATGTCTGAAATAACATATTGTTGAGTTATTACCAAAGCCTTGGCAGTTGTAACAATGCACAGGTCTATTTTTTTTATGTATTTTTTGATTTTAATTAATACATTTATAATTTCTTTGACATCAAATATGTTAAGGTTAATTTCATTATGGTTTAGTGTTAAAAGGAATAATGGCAAAGACTCCTTTTTTCTATGCCTCCTCATTTCAGCCACAGTTGCTACATCATAACCTTTACTATCAAGTTGTCCTTTAATCAACTCGGTGGACAATGTACAGGGTAACCCTTTGATGACTACTTTAACGGGTTTCTCTAAACTATTATTTATATCTAGGCATTCAATTCCATTTTCCGTTAAATATTTAGTTATTTCCTGTGAGTCTCTGCAGAAGTTGGAATAACATTTAGATATTCACCTGCGAGTTAAGCATTTAGATTTTTGTCATAAGATTGTTTTAGATTAATAAGGAGGTCATTGAAATTATTTTAAATTTATTTAAAATTGGGGGGGGTGTATATTTATGGGTTTTGTTTATTGTAATCAGGTTATTATTGACCTCATTTTCATTGTTTTGGAGTTGAATTGAGTGAAGTGGAGAAAATTTGTTCGATAACCTGGTATGTTTGCTATCCTTGACAATTTTAATATTAGCAGTGTTTCTAGGCCGAGTAAACCCTTCGTCATCCCTGAGTGAATTAAGAGCTCGTTTACATTTAATGGAGTGTTGTTATTCATATGAGCAGTACTTGTTGAAGGCAGTTGAGTGTTGTGCATAGAAATTGGTTTGACATACGTATCATTAATTACAACATTATTTACATCAGCAGTAGACCCATTGTTGTAACGTTGTTAGTAACATTGTTAGATACACGCATATTATTTACATCAATATTAGATACATCGTTAGATACAGGCATATTATTTACAACCATGAAATTATTAGCATCAACATTTGTTGTCTTTATATTAATGTTACATTCATTGTTTATTATCATATCATTACTCAAATTAGAATTATCTATAGAAGTAAGAGTGCAAGCTTCAGTAGCTTTGATTTTAGAAAACCTGTTTACTGAATTATCATCTGAATCTGATGAGTTAACATTAAATATATCCGAGTTTATTACCTTTAGCAATTGAATGCACAGTTTGACATTTTTAATTAAGGTGGTCCATTTTGTTTTGCATTTAGATTTGTGTATTTTATTAGTATTTGTTTTATTTACATGGTTAGAATTATTAGTAATCATTAAATTATCTGAATCAGTTTCGCTCCCTATCAGCATTAACAACATTCATAGCTGAGTTGTCACCATGCAAGTTACAGTTTGAAATCAAGCATTACCCAAATTGGGAGAACTTACCTCTCAATTCCTGGCTGGTGATGAAAGCTCTCTGGTACAATCCAATATTGGTCGTTGTTATAATTTCCATCTTTTTGCTCAACCACTTCCATTAACTGTTTTTGTGTAGTCGCGAAAATTTCGAGTCGCTCGCTACTTCTCACAAAATCACCTAGGGCTTCGCATCTAATCACTGTGGTGATAGGAACACTAGTATCCATAGATAGCAGAACATCCACATTTGGCAATATTGATTTCACACCTTTTAGACAAAAGTCACTCGTGTCACAATTAATGACGCAATTGTAGATAAAATTTTGTTGTGGGTTAATCACCGATTTACGGCCCTAAAAAGGGTCTTTTTTCTAAGACACATACGACGCGTTTTCACATATCGCTGAATTACTTGAAACAGACTCAGCTATAGCATTCGAATTGTTCCTAGTAGGATACGGATACCCTGCTAAGTATTCCATGTTCACTGGTGCTGCAAAACGCTTGGAGAGCTTGGCTGAAGAGGCATCGAAGTATCCATAACTGGTCCCACTGCGGAATCAGCATGATTAACCGTCAAGTCCAAACAATTGGAAGAGACGTCCGGCGGCAGCGATCCGAGACGCCCTCGGGGTCGGGCATGAGGTTCTCCGTCTGCGGCCATTCACTGCAGAATTCGCAAAAACGGGTTTGAGGACAAGTCTTAAAGCACGTCTAGTTTCCTCGAAGGCTGGAGCGAGAATCTGAAGTGAAACCAGCGCATGAAGAGAAACCAGAGCAAAATGTAAATACTGTATTCAATACAAGGTTAATGATTTCACTGTTCTAATCAAGAAAATATATAATTTAAAAGTATATTCTATAGTGTTTAAATATTTTATGATAGATTATCATGAATAACTTTTATCAATTATCTGAACCATTTTAATAATGCAAGAAAAAAATATTTTTTTCATGAAATTATATATTTTACAAAAATTGTGCTGCAAAGTTATACTTTTTAACTTAAAAATATCAAGTGTAGAAAAGATAATTAATAAAAAGGTAAAACCTTGTTACGATTCATCAATTCAGGTAAAAATATATGAATTAATGGAGCTCTACAATTACATCTGGTGTACAAGTTGCTATTCAGACACTTGACGAAATCATTAACAACATTCGTTCGCATTACACTGTATATATATAATACAGTCGCAATATACTCAAGGTATATGCTAATTGTAATCAGTATATATTTTCTCTTTTTAGATATTCATAAATCCACACTCATAATGAGTGAGACCTATTCTATTAGAGAAGAAATGACAGTTCTGTGTTACCAATCACGTTGAAGTTAGAGAATTTCAAGGTATGTTTTTAAATAGTATAGTGGTAGGTAAATAAAATGTTGAATTACTTCCTTATTTAGCATTTTTGAATTAATTGACAAACATCTTTTTTCAAAATAATCATTCTTTAAAAGACAATTAGTTAAACTAAAATAACTAATGGATATAAATGATATTTAAGTTTGAATGCTCGTCACAAAACTGACATAAAATATTGTATTTTCAAATAACTGTAGTTTGTACACTTAGTAAATACCTATAACTGTTAAGTGAAAGTATATTGTAACTGTGTTTTAAAAATAGGCGTGGTTATTGACTTCCGACAATATATAAGATATGGGAGTTACCAAAAGCAAACACTAGTGTGAATGAAAATAGATATATACAATAATATAATTTTTTAAAAATGTAAAGATTAATAAATGCTCTATTATTTGTTGTAATTAAATATTTTTTAACATTTTATTCAATTATTTTTCATGATGCTGCATTAAGGGTAAAATTTTCATGCAATTCACAATTACGAATTAAGTTCACAGGTAAAATTTTTTAATATTTTAAGCAGGATCATACACACGAGAAAAGACTTAGTTGGCATATATCTACTTTGCTTCACAATTTTAAGAAGTTGAGTAAAATATTAACTTGAATCATTTCAAAAATGAAATAAACAGAAAAGTAAACAAATTATATTTCAACATACTTCTGGTGTCACATGCTCTCACTTCGTAAATGACCATCACCCAACTCAAAGTCACGTGTGTTTAACACATCAGTTAAAAGTTATATTTACTTTGAGAAATAATGTTTATTACTAAGAATACTAATAGTAATACTATGAATGAGAAGAATGCAGAGAGGAAAATCTAAACATTTTCAAATGTTCCTTTAAATTCATTTTTAAATTATATATTTATCACTGAACAAATATGTAAAAATACTGGAGTAATATCACTAAGTAATTTAATATGCGCAAATAATGAAATTGTAAGGTAATTAAACCACATGAAACTACATATCTCTTGATTAACTTTTCTTAAGTATACAATTTTTATATCAGAAGGTATATTGCTACTAAAATTTATAATTTACGAACAATAAGCCAACATTAACTCAGTGAATGGAAATCAAATGCAAAATTTTAAGAAATATGCTTCATAAAATATTTTGTAATATTATTAAGAATAGTGCCAGAAATATTGAAAGGTGACTTAGTTCAGTTCAAAGAAATTTTTTAAAGTTTGCCATTTTGTTTGCGTAATTTAATACTGAAAATAAGTAGGAAAAAGGTTAAAAACTTCTGGTTATTAGAAGAATTCTTTATTTTTTAAGATATATTAAAATAGGAAAACTTATAATTTTTAGGCGATATTCCTTAGCTCACCCACTTATACAGGTAAAGGAAATCTATTGAATATTTTATTGAAGAATACAAAAAGTAATTTTGATATATATATAAGATTAGACTAATTTTATTAATACCAAAAAATTCAGTGAATTCAAATCAAAATGCACAATTTACAAAGAAATTTGCTTCTTAAATACATTTGTACTATTACTCAGAATAGATAGAATGTTCGAAAGCAATAAACAGACGTAATTCATTTCAAATAATGCTTTGAATTTTTGGTAATTTTGATAACCCAATCGAATACTGAAAATGAATAGGAAAGAAATGATGAAAATTTACGTTTTAGAACCAGAAGTTTTTATTTTTTTAAAATATTGAAAGAGAAAAATAAGTTTTTTTCAGTAAATCTTTGCTCACCAGCCACACACACACACATTTTGAATATAGGGGGGGGGGTAAAGATTTATTTAAAATATTTTATATAAAATATACAAACAAGGCAATTTACCTTTTTATTAGATTAATGTAATTGCATTTAGTACCATTAATTTACAAATGAACATAGAAAATTTTCATCACATTTATATTTTCATGGAAAATTTTCTGTTTGATTTCTTCAGGATTTTAAGGAGTCCTTTTAAGTTTTTTACTTCCTTTCTGGGAATTTTTCTATGAGTATAGGATTTTACTTCATTAAATGATAAAGAATCTTGCTCACAATTTTTTGACTGTATTGTTCAAATTATGATAGCCAAAAAGGATGAGATAAAAGTCAAAGTTTTTTCAATTTTAATAATTCAATCGTTAATCAATTATTTAAGAGCTGTGTGTGAAAGATGAAAAATAATTATCAAAATATCATCGTAGTACTTATGATAACAAGGAGTAAGGGAATATTTTTTGAATATTTTTAGTTATTACTACTCTCATCATCTAATGACTTCAAAAAACTAATGACTTTATGTTACGTGTATATGTAATTCCTATTTCAAAACCAGAATACTTTAGAAATTATTAAAAATAATAAATTCTATACATTAATAACTTTCAAAGTAGAAAGATATTTTAAAGTAGAAAATATAATAGCGGAAATACTGTATAAAAATAATATAAAATTTGTATTATTAAAAGTCACAAAATTAAAACTGTTTCAAAATGCATATGGATTGAATATTTTTTATTGAAAGGAAAGGGTTCGGAAAGAAAAAGTTCAAGATTGCGATGGGATAGCTTATCTATTGAATCATGTAAAATTTAGAGTATCCTCGTGTTTTACCGCTACCTTCAAGCAATTCATATAAAAGGTGTACTGGTCATTCGCGGTACTAATTACAACAAATGAGTTTGCGTTTTCACTTGATCCCAGTTCTTATAGCAGTGTTCAACGCATGAATGCTTCGGTAGACGAGGATTTTCATGAGTTTTCCCATTGTGTTTTCAGTAATTCTGTTTCCCATCCATGTCTTTCATGTGACATTGTGCATTAAATTTTTTTCATCGTCGTTTCAATTATTTAGTTTTTTCTACCAGAAATAGTTAGGTTTGTGCTTTGTTTGTGTTTTATAGGGTTGTGTACTCCAGGAACAGAGAGTGCAAGTTTCTTCCATACCAAGTTTGGTTTTTTGTGAACGAGGATGATGTGAGGCCTTTTAGTATACTCGCTAGAAATCTCAGCAATGCCTGGTAACAGCCAGCATACAGATGCTCTGTGTTAGGCACCATAAATGAGTGATCTGGACTGCGATGGAGATAGCGCGTCAAATCACTAAATGATAATTTGACGACACATAGAAGGACGCAAACATGATTTTTAAGCAGAAAAATATCCAGAGAATAGTTGCAAATACCTTAGCAGTTAGAGGTAAGTGCATGTTTTATTCCTTTTAAAAAATATAAAAAGTTATTTAAGAAAGTAAACCCCCAAAGCAAATAAGTATTTATCAAGATAATGAAGCTAAACTATCTAAACCAAAACCAATATTAAATTTAACTCGTATAAATGAACATGCTGATGAGATTATTGGGAGTAATGAGAGAGAGAGGATATGTTAATTTAAACTAATCTAAAAAGAACTATAGAAGTAGATGATGATTCAAACTATTATTCCTAAAGTTAATCCAAATGATTTTAAAGTAAAAATTAAAAAGCATAGGATGAAAAAAGGGAAAAACTAGAAATGATTGTTTCAAAAGAGAAGAATTCAGGTTAGCTGACCGTTCGAAGCTGTTAATGAATTTTAAACTAAAACTATTTTATCAAAGTTAACCGCTATAGAGTAATCAAAAGAACTAGATAATAATGAAGTCATTCAAATATAAAGATAAAACTAAAATAGTACATTTTATAAGCCTCAAAAAGTATAGTTGCCTTGATAAGAAAATCTAAAACTAGCACTAAAAATCAAATTAAATCAATAAACATTAAGCTAAATAAAGAATTTCAATTTAAAGCAACAAGTAGTAGCTTAAAATTCTATCCAAAAAATTTCGATAAAAATTTGGTTAATCCTCTAAGAAGTGAAAAAATTACTTTCTTTCTAATAAATTAGACAAAAATTAAAAAAAAAAACGGCAAAAAAAAAGTAATAAAACGCAAGCTATTAATAATCCATTTGAGGATTGAGGAAGAATTATAAAAGCATTAAATTTTATCATAATAAAAATAAAACTTAAATGATAAAAAATCAGGCCTACTGCAAATGTGTCAAATCCAACTAAGAAATTCTGAAAATGTTGAGTAAATTTACAAACTTAAGGAATGATGTGGCTACATGGTTTATGCTGAGCCATTCCAAGCCAAGAGAAGTACTTTCCAGAGTTACAATTGTGAAGTATGGTATCACGAATCATCCCATTGCAACGTTCAAGCTAAATGCTTATAATGGACAGGTCCTTATCAAGCTAGAGATTATAAAAAAACCAGTTAAGAGGAACTACCTAAATTTATAAACTGTAGAGGAGATCATACCACTAACTATTTTGGATGTAGAAAGACCCCATACCTAATCAAAATCGATCCCAAATAAATTCAAATTCTTTGAGTAAATATTTTAGCAATGCACAGGTATTAGAAATGATGTAATTGAAATAATCAAACCAAACAATTAAATTATTTTAATCAATCCAAAAAGTAATAATAATGAGAATTTATTTAATGAAAATACCTTTGATAATTAGAGAGAAGTAATAAGATACTGTAATATAATGAATAATATGCTCAGACAAATCTTAAAAGAAATAAATGATAAACTAGAAAGTATAGATTGTCAGGTAAAATAATAAACGAAACTTAATTATTACTAATGATGATAGTTAATAAATTAAATGTCATCTTAATAATTCACTGGAACTGCAACGGTTTAAAACAAAATTTCGAAATTAAGAATTTTCTTAAGTGATGGAAATCCAGATATAGTTCTTCAAAAAGAAATTAATTAAGCACAGGCGAAAACTTTATGAATGCAAAATTCAATTTTTAGTATACTTCCAGAGCAGGATTTATAGTCGGAGGTACAGAAATACATGTTAAAAACAACAAACCCCATAAAAAAATCTCAAATCCCCCGTTTAGACAAATAGATGCTATCTTAATAGAAATCCAAATTAAAACTAATTATTTTTAGTAGGATCTTTATTGAAAATATACATGAGGAATTCAAATTTAAAGAAAATGCAGGAGCCATATAATAAGAAATCGCGAAAGCATTTGATTTATGATTTAATTTATAAGATTTAATTTATAAGAAATCGCGAAAGGTTAGATTTATGATTTAATTTATAAAAAGATTTTTCAAAAAATTATCAGGTTATTAAATTAATTCAAACCTATATTTAATAAAATACGAGGGTCACTCTGAAATTTTTGAGATACAACTTGGTTTTTAAAGTTATACTTACAAAGTTTTATGTGTGTTCAAAGTAATCTCCTCCAACATCAATGCAGTTTTGTAGACAAATTTTCTACAGATTAAATGCCTCAAGACATTTATTTCTTGGAATAGATAAATAAAATGCATTTATAGGTACATCAATCTCTTCTTCTCAATGAAAACTGCATCCACGTAAGTTCTTTTTTCGATTAAAGAATAACCAAAAGTCGTACACAGCTAGATCAGATGAATACGGCGGATGTTCGATCACTTTAATTTGTTTTTGATTAAGAAACTCAAATGTCAAACCGGCTGTATGTGAAGATGCATTATCATTGTGAAGATTTGGTCCCCTAACATTCAGTTCTTGTAGAATATCAGGAAGACATTTAGGGCATACCAGTTTGCTGTTACTGTCTTCTGTCCTTCCAACTTGATGGATATCCAACCAAATTTGACCAATCCCGTACTTCTGAAGAAAACGGCATGCATCACTTTTTTCATTGCGCGTTGTTTTTTCACCATTTTCGGTGTGGGATCGTCTTCAAAGACCCATACTTTGCTTTCTTGACGCGTTGGAACGTCATAAAACGGTATGTACGTTTCATCCCCTGTTACAATTTTAGAAATGATGCGGCGGCCAACATCATTTAGAAATTTAAGAGTTTCTTTCCTGATTCTGACACTCTCCTCTTTTTAGTGCACAGTTAGATTACGGGTAACCCCACGGCAAACTGCTTTTTTCTGAATGAAAATGACGTCAGCCGCAGCCATACACAAAATCATTCGTGTAATTTTTCATGAATGATTTTGTGCATGGCTGCGGATCCAATGTTAAGTTCCTTCTGTATCTTTTGATAGGTACAGCTATTATCATCCATTAACATTTTTCGTATGGCAGGCACATTATCCGGGATTACTGCTGACAGTAGCCTTCCTGTATGTTCTTCATCATGAAGCAAATTGCGACCTCTTCTAAATTCTCTAAGCCATCTGAATACAGCTGCACGAGATGAAGATTCATCACCAAATGTTAACTTCAACCGTTGAACGCATTCTTGATTTAATCCTGCTTTGAAATCGTAGAAAATTAAAAAGTTCTTGCGTCAACCACATTTTCTCTTCTGTTTAAAATTTATTCTACGCTAAGCAAGTTGAAGTAAGTAAAAAATATTCTTCTGTGTTAAAGTACTTTATATTTTAAAATTAAACCGTTATTTTTATTTTGTAAATTCTCATCTGCGCATACCTCTAAAATTTCAGAGTAACCGTCGTAAAAAAATTCACAAGTAAGATATTCTCTTTAAGTTAAGAATATTTTTAGCGGATTCTGCTAGGTAGTAAATTAAGACAAGTTACGTTTTTATATATAAATGACATCTCATAACAATCGAATGCATTCCTAGCACTTTTTTCAAACGTTACCGCCATATTAGTCTAAAATAAAGACAAATAATTCATTGTTAAGACCTGAAATAAACACTTAAACTTAGAATCTGGTTTAATGGATGGAAAATTACATTAAACGTAAGACAAACCCAAACTATAGTTTTCTCTTAAGGAAAATAGATGCCAAATATTAATATTAAATTTAATAACTCTTGGTACATTGAAATATATTAAATAATCCCTTGGTACAATGAAATCGGATACTTAGGATTAACATTAGATTAAAGACAAACATGTCTTAGCCCCACTCTATTAAAATAATTATAAAATCTAATACAGGGCAAACAGTTTTATACCCATTGATAGTATACTAATCAGAAATAAATGTAATGAATAAAAAAACGCTTTTGTATAGGTTGATCTGGTAAATCTAGTGAGCCTGTTGTCAGTTATTCCTGCCAAATTTTTGGATAAGCAGTGACGGTCATCTTCAGAAGATTCATCAAAATGATGATTGGGATTGCTTAAAACTTTTAGAATTTTTAAGAAATGAAATCGAAAACAGGGAATATACAATTTTATTTCGCGATACGAATGAAGTGAAAGACCAGTCGCACTCAAACAGATATTCGAAGTATTTACCTTCTCTTTTAAAGCATTTTTCCTCTTGTGAACAGACTTAACACATTCTATACTACTGTGTTTATTTGGGGTGTCACTCTCGCAATATTCGCATTCGACTGGATACAACAATTGAAGTGGACATTTCAAATGAGTCCCAAACGGAAATCTCACTGTACAGGATATTGTCTTTCCATCCCTGCCGATATGAACGTCTGTGACGATATCAAACTTCCACATAAGCTTTTCACTTTATCCTCGCGAATTAGAACAATAGAGTCCTTTATTGGGATAGGATTTTCTTTCTCAAGGTGGATTGAAGAGCAGACCTTAATTCTAAAAGATAGGATTTCTTCCATCTGTTCCAAAAGGTAGTCACTATTTTTTGTTGATGCTTATATCTTCTGGTGAGGACATCTTTCGTTGAAAGGGGTAGTACGGATTGTCCAGGAAGCGACAATATTCGTCTACATATCAAGAAGTGAGCAGGCGTGAGATTCACTGAATCATTTTCTTCATCTATATAAATTAGTGGTCTAGAGTTCAAAATGGCTTCAACTTCTAAGACTGTAGTTTAAAGTTCCAAAAATAACTCCAGTCATTCTGAGAACTTTGTGAAAATTGAACTTTATGATACATTTAGTAACATTGTTTAACTTTATATTTTCTTTTTCTTTTGCAGAATTCTAACAGAATTGTTGTTGAAATAATGAGTACCTTTATAGTTACTGTAAGAAATATATGTATGTAAGTATCTTTATTTAGGTTTGATTTTTATGATGTTGAAATTAACATTAGAAATGAATATGTAAAGCTGGTATATAATAATTTTTACATTATTATGTTGTTACAAATGTATATGTTATTGAAACTAGATTATTATGTGATTATTATTAAGTATTGATGTTATTGTTTTGAAAATCTGTGAAATAACTTAGTATTAATTCAGACTCTACTCTTGATGAACTGTTGAAGTTCATCGGGGGGGGGGAGGATGTTGCAACTATATGTCTATTGGTGGCGCTCTATACGAATATTCGTTTACAAACAGAATAAGATTATGCGCCTAGCGAGGTAGCTGTTTTGTATTGTTCCGTTTATGTACTTTGTTTAATAAAGAAAAAACCTGCTAAAGGTAAGCTTATTTAGAATTTGAATTGACTTATTATTAAGATCATTGAATAAACATAATAAATAAGAGACTGAATAGAGAAATATTACAAGTAAGCTCCTGTTTTTCTTTTACAAAACCAAACAAACGTTAAAATAATAAAACAAAAATAATATGTGTTATTATTCAATAAATTTTAAATCAAAATATAAAATGAAACAAAAATATCAGAAAATGAAAGTGGTTATTAATTTCGATTTCATAAAATATAATTTAAATACAATTAAAGAATATAATTAATTTTAAAAATGCAAAAATATGATTGTGTGTTGTACACCCAATCTCAAGTAAACTGTTAATATACCAATTAAAACGTTTAGCTGTTTTTATTTAAAATTTTGTGTGACAAATACAATAAAGGAAATAATCTTTTTTCAGTATGTGCGTATGTGTGTGTGTGGGGGGGGATTTCAAGAAAAAGGAAGTGTACACCCTACAATTGCCATACTTAAAATTTGAAATTAAAAACAATATCAGTAAATTGTTGATTGATTAAACCGTGTCCAATCATTGATTAAGATCTCATAAAAACAAATGTTTTGTTGTGAAATTTTTGTCCGATACACAGGCGTGTCAAACAATTGTTAGCACTTCTTCGCTATAAAAATGATAACGGTAAAAATCATATTAAGTATAATATGCTATATGAGAACAGCTGATTCTCCAATTCTTGGCATAAAAGTTTCTACATATTTTACACATCTAAAATCGGGATTAGGGAAACTTGGTGCAGTTTTAGGTTCTAGTTATTCGAAACAGCAGAAAATAACTTCATGTACGTAGTGCTCTAAAATTTCTCGCTGAATGTGTCCAGAAATACGGGTTTAAAGGCTGAAATTACAAACTAGATTCAACAAAGATATATAGTAGTTCAACAAAACATGAATTCCAATGATGGTATTACCCGGAAATCTCATTTAAACACAATGTAGGTGTCGCTACTAGCGCCTGCTTTGTTTGAATGAGCTGAAGTTATTTTTTAAATTTAAAACTTGCCCTCTTCCTTAGCTGTTAAGTATGGCTTCGGCTCGAGTGATGCAGAGAAAAAGTGTCTTATTCCTGGTATAAATATTTACCTGTAGATATTACTAACAATAAAAGCAGTCTATCACAAATTTTAGTTTCAGAACCTTATAAGTTTCTGAATTTTATTAAAGAGTCATCATGAAAAAATTTGATTTTTTTTTTTACATATAGTCTTTTTTTACATATACTGATTATAGTCTTATAATGAGAAATCCTATTGAAGAAATAAAATCTTCGGTATTCGAGTTGTAAGATTTAGTACTTTCACCTGCTTTTGCGTATGTGTGAACGAGATTAAGTGTTAAAAGTATAAAAAATAACAATTAGTAGATGTTGTATGGAAGTAAACACTTATTTCTAAATTTCAAATATCGTAAATATTTCAAATAAACTTAAAGGTAATTATCTTTTTCAGTATGTAAGTGTGGAAAATTTCGAGAAAAAAGAAGTGCGTGCCTTACAATTGCGATACTCTTTTTTCTCAATATAATTAAAATGATCATAGCAAATTACTGCGCACCAAACATAAGTCAGTTTTCTCTGTGTTTAAGAAATATTGGCACTGGTAACACAAGGATGTTATAGGTATTTTCTGACAGGTAAATGCATATAAGTAGCATTTTTATGCTGCTTAATTTTTGTGATCACTACAAAAGATTTTAGCTGCTTTTGGGTGTTTGCTGCACAAAGGACACACAAATTTCCAGTTCCCACGTTACGAATATCTGTAACTTCTATTATTCCTGATGTCCACTACTTGAATGACGGAAGTGGTGATAATTTCAAACATAATCTTGATAGTTTAAATTTTGGATTTAATGTTTTTAACGATTGCTGAATTGGTAGAGTGAAAAATATTTTAATTTTCTTAAGAAACATATATAAAATTCTGGGATCTGTTAGCACCACTTGTTACGAAACCCAAGAATAATATGCATACCAGCTGCAACAGTGATAGCCACACACACATACAGTTCCTATACACCCCCTTACCTCATTTAAATTGCCTCCTCTTTTAACGAGCCACCAAATTAATGCATAAAGCGTTTGATCCATCAAAAGGCTTAAGGCCAGAAAATCACAGCAGACAGCAGGTTTACATGAAGCAAATGCCACAAAAATTTGTTTGTCTCCTCGGAATCAGTGATTCCAAATTATCCAAATTTATCACCAGATTCCTTTACCTGTTCATTTGAAATTCTCGGACGTGGATATCCAAGAATTCACTTACTTTTATTTGTCAATTCCTTTATTGTTTACAATTGATTTATGTGAAAACATAAAATATAAAAAGTTAATATTTTTTGTTAATTCAACTGATCAATAATTGATTACTTTCTATGAATTTTGAATACTGAAGTCCAAACTTTTAATTTAAACACAGTTTCGTAATAATGTGTGTGAAATTTGACATTTATAATATTATATTTTAAATATAATAGTTTACCACCTTAAATATATATATATTGTATATATATATAGATAGATATAGATATATTTCAAATAAGAGTATGAATTTTACTAGTTTTATTAAGTGCATTCTTAAAGCAAATATAACAAACCACAAAAATGCAATAGCAGAATCAATGCAGGTTGGCAGATTATGAAGCAACAATAAAGTTTACATTTCAAGTAGCAAAGGAAACTGTGCTGCATGTATTAACATTAAAATGTATCTGAATTACAACATTGTTACTAAATTAATATAAGTATAAGATATAATTCATTCATGAGAATTTTTTAATAAATTTTTCCCTTATACCTATTAATTAATTGAGAAATATTGTATAATTTATGTTTGTTTTAAATGAACATAATATGTTTACGTTTTAATATGCATATTTCGGGTTTTCAAATAATCACTGATTAAACTTTAAAAAAATTGTAAAGACCCCGTGAAAATTTTTTTTAATTTTTTTGAGCTCTCTAGTTATATTGTTCATAAGAGCAATGATTTTCAATCCTTTTCAATATACCACATATCTACAGAAAAGCAGTTTTGAGCCATTCATTTTTGTGAAAGTGAGCGTAAACTATATCTTTAGTATACCTCACTATAACGTCATTCTACAAATTGGATTTAAGCAATTATTTCCATTATTTTTTCATAAATAAGCATTACAATGAGAATTATCAATAACCTTGTTATAAATTTCTGCTGCTTGTGAGAATTTCCTATAAAAAATGCATTGAATAAATAAGAAAGAAATTAATCAGACAGCCTTATTTCCTATATGATAAAAAAAGTACAACTCTAAGAAAGATAGAATCTCACATCCTTAAAAATTCCTTACTTCTCTTAAAAAGCAGAATTAAAGAAACTATTTTAAAGTAAACTAAAAAAATAGAATGAAATTTTCATCAATTTTTTTAAAAATAAAAAATAAAAATGGTCTGAATGAACTATGATATCAAAGAAATAACTTAATATTATAAAATTATAATTTTTTATACCTTAGTAAATAAGTTAAATAGTTGGTTAATCTACATAAATAATTGTGAATGCCGAAGGTGCTACCTTACATTAATATACTTCTCGCAACTGCAAATGTATTTCGTTTTTAAAAAATCAGTTTTTAATGCAGTAGTTTTCCACCTTAACTATAATTCAAATAACAGTAAGATTTTTTTTTCTAGTTTCATTAAATATTTTTCCAAACTGAAAATCTGAAGAACATTAAAGAAGTTCTCTAAACTTGAAATATTGAAGAATGCAGAAATGATAGTTTTACATTCCAAAAATTATATTTTATTTTCAAAATGTAAATACTGTATTCTATACAATTATAATGATTTAACCGTTTTAATAAAGAATATGTATTATATAATTTTAAAATACCTTATGATATACATTGTTATTAATTACTTTTATCAATTATCTGAACAATTTTATAGAAGCAAGTAATAATCATAATTTTAATCAGATTATATTTCTCTTAAAAAGGCTCTTCCAAAGTTATTTTTTATAACTTCTAAAAAATTTCAAGTATAAGAAATTCCTGAACATGTAATGATTAAAAATTTAATACTATGTCATGATTAATCACATTGATAAAAGCAAATATTTATTATAAATGTCCTTTATCTTGTTCAGTTTCTGAAGTTTTCTGTATCGGGCTGCAGTTATAAATGTACATCTGGTGTACAAACATCTAACGAAAAAGAAAAGTAAATTAAATCTTTTCCAGCATTTGTTCGCCAATATATTAGTACCTAGTCTCAGTGAATGCAAAAGGAATATATAGGATTTAAGTTCAGTTTTTTACAATAACAACCTATTAGTCCCTTACAAGACGATTAGTTAGATGAAAGTACCGAATGGATATAGGTGGTATTTTATTCTTGAATTCTCGTCATAAAATCGCAATGAAATATTTTATTTCCAAACAATTGGAGCTTAAGCACTTATAGTGAATTTACATAATTGTCCTTACGTGCAATGTTTTAAAAATAGGCGTGTTTAATGAATTTTCCACAATATGGAGAATATGGGAATTACCAAAAGCAAACACATATGCTGATAAAAATCGATGTATGCATTAAGATACTTTTTTTTTGAAATATAAAGATTAATAAATGGACTATTGTTTGTTATAATTAAATATTTTTTAACGTTTTATTAAATTATTTTTAAAGAAATCATATTGTCAGTAAAATTTCATGCTATTCTCAAATGGGAATTAGTACACAGGAAAAATTTAATAATATTTTAAGCAGGATCACACGAGAAAAGACTTAGTTGGCATGTATATACATTGATGCACAGTTTAAAATAATGTTTGCAATATTAACATAAATCATTTCAAAAATGAAATAGCAACAAAGGTAAGCAAATTATGTCAGATCATATAACTGGTGTCAATTTCTCAAAGTCTTTAGATGATCATAATTCAACGTAGTTCTATTATTATTTCTCAAAGTAAATAAGACTTTATTACTTTGAGAAATAATAATAGAACTACGAATAAGGATCCAGGAGGGAATACCTTCTCATTATTTTTAACTGCTCCTTTAAATTCCTGTTTATTTATTATTAATGAAAAATAAAAAAAGAATTTAAAAAATAGACTGGCGTTATATGAATTGGTAATCTAATGTGTTTAAACAATGATATCGTAGAGATAATGAAATCATAAGAAACGCAGCATATCTCCGAAACAACTTCCTCTTTTAAGGATACAAATATTATATCGAGGAGTATTATTACTAAAGTTCATAATTTTCTGACAAATGGCCAGTAGGAACTCAGTGAATTCAAATCAAATGCAAAATTTACAGTGAAATTTGCTTCTTCAGAAAATCTGTATTATTAATTACAATAGAGCGAAAGTTTAAAAGAAATCAGACATTTTTTCCCCTTCAAATAATGTTTTGAAGTTGATATTTTAATTACGCAAGCTAGTACTGAAAATAAATACAATTAAAACAATGAAAATTGAGCTCCGTTAGAAGCAGAATTTTCATTTTTTTAAAAAAATTAAAACAGAAAATTGTGTTTTTCAATAAATCTTTGCTCGTCAACCCGCTTAAATGCAGGTAAAAAAATATTGAATATTTAATTGAAAATAATAAATAAATAAATGCAATTTTTATCTTTATTTGATTAGTGTAATTATTTTCAATACCATAAATTTAAATTATAGCATAGAAAATACTCATAACCTTGATATTTTTGGAGGAAATTTTCTTTTTTGCTCGTTTCATTCAGTAGATTTCAAAACTGAAGAACTATAGAATATTAAGATTTCTCTAAAATTGAAATATTGAGGAATGCAGAAATGATAGAATATTTTACATTCACAAAATTAAACTATTTTCAAAATGTATATATTTTATTCAATACAAGGTTAATGATTTAAAATATTTTATGATATTTATTATCATGAATTACTTGTATCAATTATGTGAACCATTTTACTTAAGAAAAAAAATTTTTTCACCGAATTATATATTTCTCAAAAAGAGTGTTGCAAAGCTATTCTTTTTAACTTCCTAAAAATTTCAAGTATAAGTACATATAATAAATAAAAAGATAAAACTATGTCATGATTCATCATATTCAGGAAAAAATTATTCGGATAAATGGAGCTCTTTATTTACATTTGGTGTACAAGCTGTAACTAACACGCTTAATGAAATAATTTCCAGCATTCTTTCGCCCTTACAATGTAATACAGTCGCAAATATATCCTCAAGGTATACCCTAATTGGAATCAGTATATATTTCCTCCTTTTATGTATTCATAAATCCACACTCATAATGAGTGAGATCTATTCTGATATCCTACCTCATAGATACTTACACTACACCTTGAAGTTAAATTAATTTTAATGTTTGTTTTTAAATATTATAGTGGTAGGTATAAAATGCTGATTTATTTCCTTATTTAGCATTTTTGAATAATTGATAAACATCTTTTTTCAAAATAATCGTTCTTTACAAGACAGTTAAACTAAAATAACTAATGGATATAGATGATATTTAAGTTTGAATGCTCGTCACAAAATTGACATAAAATATTGTATTTTCAAATAACTGTAATTTGTACACTTAGTAAATACATATAATTGTTACGTGCAAGTATTTGAAACTATGTTTTAGAAATAGGCGTGGTTATTGACTTCTAACAATATGTAGGATATGGGAGTAACTAAAAACAAACACTAGTTTCAATAAAAATAGATATATACATTTAGATACTTTAAAAATAGAAAGAATGATAAATGCTCTATTATTTGTTGTAATTAAATAATTTTAACCTTTATTCATTTATTTTTCAAGATTCTGCATCGTGGTAAAATTTTCATGCCATTCACAATTACGAATTACGTACATAGGAAAAATTTTGTAATATTTTGAACAGGGTCACTCACAGGAGAAAAGACTTAGTTCTATATTTTGTTTGCATTTTTGTAAATGGTGAAGCTATGTACATCTATATTGCTTCACAATTTTTAAAAAATGTTTACAATATTAACAAAAATTATTTCAAAAGTGAAATAGAGAGAAAGGTTAATTATATTTCATCATATTTCTGGTGTCACATGCTCAGTCCGTAGATTACAATCATCCAACACAGAGTCACCTTTGTTGATCACATCAGCTTAAAGTATTATTTACTTTAAGAAATAATGTTTATACCTTTGATATAACAAATCTTAATACTTTGAATAAGAAGGATGTAGAACAGAAAATCGTCAAAACATTTTTAACATTTCTTTTAAATTTCGTATTTAAATTAATAATCTACTCGTAAAAAAACTGGATTAATATCAATATGTAATTTAATGTATGCAATTTTAAGGACAATGAAACCGTATCAAACTACATATTTCGCCAACAATTTCCTTTTTCTAAGGTTACAAGTATTATATCGAGGAACCTTATTACTAAAATTTATAATTTTCTAACAAGTAGCCACTAAGAACTGAGTGAAATAAAATCAAATGCAAAATTTATGAAATATGCTTCATAAAAAAGTTTGTAAAACTATGTCGAATAGAGCCAGAAATTAAAAGCTGATTTAGTTCACTTCAAATAAATCTTTTAATGTGTTGCCGAAAATGTTTACGTAATTTAATACTGAAAAGAAGTAGGAAAAATGATTTAAACTTCTGGGTAATTTGAAGAAGTCTTTATTTTTAAAAAATATTAAAATGGAAAAAAATAATTTTCAGTCTATTTTTGTTAGCTAACCCACTTATAATGGTAAAGACTCTTTTGAATATTTATTTGAAGATATTTTTGTTCGATATGAATTTCAAATAACGTGCAACAAAATTATAGATTTTGCAGAAAATTGCGAAATCCTTGCAAATACTATTTCCATTCAGGCATTCATGATCTTGTTTTGCTTTTCTTCTTATAGAAAAGTTGTTTCCATACTGATTTTAATATAAATGAAAGGCGAATGTCCTTTTAATTTGACATAAAGGACTTTGGATACATCCCACAGATCAGGATTTGAAATTTTATCTAATACTTCTTATAATTCTTGTTATTCTCACTTGTAAAAATTGATATGTTATAGAACTTTCTTTAAGAATTCAGAATAAAATCCAGTCGCTGGTATGTATTTATGCCTTTTTATACCATAAATAATACTTATATAATACCATCATATGCACCAGAAATAATTGGATAGAGCAACTTTACTCAGTATACATTCATGTGTCCAGTTTTTGGTGAAATGGGGAATGCCCTTCTTCCTACGATTGAGCTGTAGAGAAATTCTTTTAAAGTTGCAGAAATATGTTAAATATGCTTCTGAATTAAATTTAAAACCATGGTTACGAGGAATAATTTTTTTTTCAATTCGTGGAATACACTGAAACAATTTATGTGTCATGAGAATAAAGCAAAATTTAAGAACATTCTTAATTTCTTGCTAGTTTTCATTAAATATTACTTAAGGTTTAACATTTTTTAAATAATTTTCTGCATGTTGTGTGTGTGATTGCTTTAGAACTTACGCTTTTATCCTTATTCATTTCTAAGCCATTTTCGTGAAAATTGGCTACAAGAATTAAGAACTTTCTCTCTGGAATATTCTCCTAATTCTTCTCTTTACGATTGATTCTTAGGGTTATTTGCAACAATCTTAAAAATATATACTGAGCCAAAATTATTTTATATTATATGCATACCTAATTTCCATTTCAAAACCAAAGAAATGCTTCAGAATTTATTAAAAGTAATAAAATCTCGATATTTATAAATTCCAAGAGATATAAAGATGTTTAAAAACTTTGAAATTATAGAAAAAATGTTCTGTATAATATGAAAATAAAATTTGCATTATTAAAAGGCGCAAAATTAAAACTGTTTCCAAAAACCGATGGAATGAATCGTTTTCAATCAAATGAACTAGTTTCGAAAGGAAAAGTGCAGGATTTCGATGGGACAGTTTATCTAATATGTCATGGAAAATTTAGAGTATCCACCAGTTTGCTTCTACCATGAAACGACTGATATAAAGGATGTGCTAAACATTTGGAGTTCGATTCCACCGATTGAGTTTGCAATTTGAAGTGCTCCCAGTTTTTGTACCAGTGAGTTTGCAATTTGAACATTCTGCACATTTGATAGTGTTTTCAGCTATTCCGTTTTTCGATGATGCGTTTTTTTTATGTAATATTGTGTTTAAATATTTTAAAGTGGTTTGCAGCCGTAAAATAATTTAATTTTTGTGCTGCGTTTGTGTTTCCTAGTCATGTGTGTTCCTGGGAAGTGGGTATGTAAGCTTCTTCCATTCAAAGTGTGATTTTTTGTGACCGAGGAAGATGTAAGTGAGGCTTGTCAGCTCACTCATCAGGAACTTCACCGACGCTGTGTTAAAGGCAAGACACAGATGCTGTGTGTAGAGCGCCATGTTCAAGCGATCTGGTATACAATGGAAGTAGCCCGCCATAACACCAATGGGAATTTGACGACTCTTAGAGGAATGCAAACTTTTTTTTTTCATTACCAGAAATTTATCCAGAAAATAACTGAAACCATAGCACTTAGAGATAAGTGAAAGTTTTATTCCTTTTTCTATATAATTTTGATGTTTCGTTCAACTCTTGAGAGTTTAAATTTTTCTTTTGTTTATTTCGACTCCATTTTTTCTGGTGCTGATAGTTCTTACTCGGACTCATCTACTAATTCTGATGCTATTTATTTTACTCTTTTTTTTCCTAATCCTAAAGTTGATGTTTCCCCCCAATTTTGTTTATATTAAACCATTTTATAATACTGTTATTGATGATTATAACATTTTGTGTGTAAATAATATAGGTAATTGTAATGTTTTATGCAATGCTTGTTATGTATGTAATGCTCATGATATTAATCAGTTTAATATGAAATATAACTCAGAGAACCACCTAAAAGCTAGTTAAAACTCCTAAAAACTAGAAAAACTAAATCGAAAAATCTAAAACAGTACAGAACCCTTGTCCTAAAAATATAAAACATTAGTGAAAAAAATTCAGCCAAAGTGGGCTAGTAATTATCAAGATAATAACGCTAAAATATCTAAGGCACTTATAAATTTAACTCGTATAAATAAACAAGCTGGTGAGATTTCTAGAAGTTGGGGATATTTTAGGGGAAAATAATCTAAAAGGAAGTATAGAAGTGGATAGTGATTCAAGTGATTATTCTTAAAGTTAACCCTATGATTTTAAGGTAGTAATTAAAACGCATTGGATGAGGAAAAAGGTAAAAAACTAGAAAGGATTATTTTAAAAGCGAGCAAGTCAAATTAGGTAAACGCTCTAAAACTGTAGGCAAATTTCAGACTAAAAATAGATTTTTAAGCTTAACTGCTAAAGAGTGACCAAAACAACTAAATAATAATGAAGACATTCAAAATAAAAATATAATTAAAATGTTACTGAAAAATCTAAACCAAATATAGTTGCCTAATAATTGTAAAGTCTAAAACTAGTACTAAAATTTTAAGTCAATAAACATCAAGTCAAAGAATTTCAATTTAAGGCAACAGGAAGTAGTTAAAAATTCTATTGAAATATTATTGATAATCAAAGAGAATTACCAAAATTTTTAAGTGAAAAAATTTATTACTTTTTAATAAATCAAACGAAATTTCGGACAAAATAGTAATAAAACGCTTAGCCATTAATACTCCAGTTGTGAAAGTTGAATTAGAATTAATAGAATTAAATTTTAAGTAATAAAAATAACACAACTTAAAAGATAACTTTAATGTGAGCCATCCCACCCGAAGGTATTCGGCAAAAACAACAGTCGTCGCAAAGTAAGCCAGGAATCATACATGTGCAGCGAGCTGGTACAGTCACGCACAACTGCCAGAAAACTCCAAAGTTGAAATTAGACGCCAAGCCAGAGGCAAAGTAGAACGTCATTCTGCGATCTATTGAGGGTCTCTCTGACTGGAAGGGGGCCGGTTGGCTTTTATTGAGAAAAATTATTGTTACAATACAGAATAATGAAGACAAAGTACAATGTGTTAGTTACAGAAAAGAGGATATACAATATATATAGGGGTTGAACAATATATACAGGGCACTAAGGAGGAGTTACTGCTGAGAGTATCTGGAGCTGGAGCTCGCTTTGGAGGATTAAGCTGGCTCCCTTTTTAAATCCCGTGTTCCGGATCTGGGTTAGTTACAAGAAGCTACGGGGAAAGTGCCCCTTTCTGATGTCGGCATACCTGGAACATCTGAGGAGAAGATGGTATGGATCTTGTGTTTCGTCATCATGAGGACAGGTGTCTGACCGGTGATGGAATCTCTTTTTGTAGGATCCGAATGCTCCATGTCCAGTGAGGTACTGGTTTAGGAAGAAGTCTGCCAAGAGCCTTTTCCTGGAGACCCAGAGGAAGAAGGCGTGGAGTCTTCTTGTCTTGCTGGAATTTGTCCACAGGATCTGCCAGGATTTGAGTGCTGCGTCTAGGTGATGGTCTTGAATTGTTGCCTGCTCAGTTTTAAACCTTGTTAATGCCTTGTCGCTTTGTAGCTTCTTTAGCAGCCATGTCTACCTCTTCATTGTGTTGAATTCCTACATGGGCTTTCACCCAGTGGAACGAGAAGACTTCTGGTTGAATCTTGAAGATTTCAAGGATCTCGAGGATTGTGTCAGTTTTGGGACACAAATTCCTTGAGGGAGGAAAGCACGGACATAGAGTCAGTGTGTATGTCGCATCTGGGAATGTGCAAGATGACGACATATTTCATGGCCTGCAATATGGCTACTGCTTCCGCTTCGACGCGGAGTCGTTGAGCCGTATGTGGTATCTTTCTATAAACTGCTGGTCTCTGAAGATGAGAGTAGCGCATCCTACTCTTCCATCCAACTTGGATCCATCAGTGTAGGCGAATCACCCCTCGTGGTTAAAGTCGGTGGACCAAACAACTCTACATTTGCTCCATGGCATCTCTAAGTTTGGAGACTTTGTCCAGGCACTGAGGTGGTTCCAAGTGTCTTCCTCTATAGTCGTGGGCTTCCCAAGGGTCCAAAGTTCATATCTTTTCTGGAGTGAACTTGCAGTGAGATGGATGGGGTCACATCCTGTTAGCACCTGAAGTGCCTCAATGGAGGTCGTTCGGTAGCACTTGGTTACTAACTTAAAAGATAAGTAAAACCAGTTCCCATTTCAAATCTTTTAAAACTAAGAAAAACCGAAGATGTCGAGTAAATTTATGAACTTAAAAAATGTTGTGGTTTTATGATCCGTGTTGAGCCATTTCGAGTCAGGAGTAGTACTTTTAAGTGTTACAATTGTCAAGTTTGGAATTACGGATCATTCCAATGCAACGTTCAACCTAAATGCTTAAAATGTGCTGGTCCTCATAAAACTAGAGAATAAAAAATACCAGTTAAGAAAAATGTAACGCACCCCCACACCATGGTTAGGCATCTGTAGGACTTGAGGACGATAATTTAAAATGGGCAAATTAATGTCGTTCTATTTTTTATAGAACAATTTTTTATTCAAAAACTATCAGAGTGATGATAATAAATAAATATGTATGTTTCTAAATTACTTTAAGGAAAAAACTTTTTTTTTTAACTAAAAGTTTTAAAATTCAGGTAACAATGAGTATTTTAAAATAATAATTCTTTTAAATATTATTTTAAAATACTCATTGTTACCAATAATTGCTATGTTAAATAAAATTAGGATTTATAATATTTTGATAAAACATTTGTCTTTAATCTTCACTATATAACATATTTTATACAACACAAATTATTGTGTTTTTATAAAAAAAAAACTTTGTAAAATTCTAAAAATATTTATAAATTATTCCATTTTTCATGATTCAATTTTCTCTAATACTTGCTATATTATTTCAATAAAATATTATCACAGTCATTTCCTATTTCTTTTATTTTCTTTACAAAAATTGATATTTGCTTTTCTATTTACAAATATGTCAAGATTAGAAGGAAGTCTCTTAATATGTGTATATATTATTGGTAGGTGCAACGCTGCAATCTAGACACGAAAGGAAATATAATAAAACAATTGACATAAATAATTTGTTATGTTGTGTGCTGATGTCTAAGTTTGTTCGTAGTTTTGTGTAAAAAGATGTTAATAAGTGTTTGTATTCCGCATTTCGTTTGTTATTTATTATAAATTTACACACCATACTCAATAAGAATCAACGACAATTTTATCAGGAAGATGAATATTACAAAATATTGCATCAATTCCCAAATACTTTAAATGTATTACAGTACTAATTAAATATTCCGCTTACAGTATTGCAAATTTTCATAATTTTAATGAATTTGTTTGCATTTACTAAAGATTTTAATTTTATTTAAAATTTCAGTGTGAATAATTATTATTTAGGAAAGAAATATAACTCTTGGATAACACCAGAATATTTTCACCAGTTTATCATATATAAATAATGGATAACTTACTTAGAAAGTACTTCCGCGTAGTATTTTATTATAAATATTGTTCCCTAATTTATACATTTATCAAGTAAAGCAGAAAACAAAAACATATGAATGCCACAAAATTATTTCTGTTTGCAATGAATATTTAAAAAATATTGTGAAAAAAAAGTAAATTTGCAATGATATTATTTGAATTTTAAAAAATATTTGTTTTATGTGACTTAAATAAAAATTAAATTCTGTGTTTTGTTATCAGATGTTAAATCTATTTTCTAAAAATGCTTTGTAGAAAATAATTAGTAATAATTGCAATTAAAAATTAATAGACATTATGCATTTTATTTCATTTAAACTCATGTCCATAAATTTAGGATATATAATTCAGAATTACACAGAAATTAAACTCTAAAATAAAAATTTCACATGTGTAGAATTATCACACACATCTTGAAGAATAATATACAAGAAACTACCAGATGGCGCCGATAGTACGTCACAATGACGAGAGTGCAAGAGACGGGTAAATAAGAAATGGTTGCAAAGAAGTAAAATATTTAACATGCATTTTAAAAGACTTTCAGTGTAATTACCATATATTTATGGTACAAAGGAAGCATTTGGATAATGTTTTACGTGATAGAATTATCGGCCGTCTGGAATGTGGAAGTACACAGCTGGAAATTTACGTTTATACCAGCAAGGTTCCCTGTTCCTAACCCAAGAACGGTTCTAACAGTTTGGATAGGAATTGCTGGAAGTTAAAAAGAATAGGAGGACAGGGTGGAAGAATGGGGGAGACAATTACGTATGTTGCGCAATTTAGAAAACAAGATTATTGAGTACAAGTAAAAAAGGAGTAAGCAGGATTGCAGAGTAAAGACATAAAAGCACAGTATAATGGGATAAAAGTAACTTACAAGGAGAAGAGAATACAGGTGAAAGTCTTGATTAAATAAGAGCAGTAGATGTACTGCGGGCAAATGTTCTGTGAGTGGGAAAATAAGCTATGAGAGTATGTACAAGTTATAGAGTCCAAGTAGTCATGAGAAGAGTACGAATGAGTTTGAGCACTGGCGAGATAGGTGTTGATGGAGATTGGCTCTTAATACTCTGTATCCGAGTCAAACAGGTCCCCTTGGCTATCGATTGATTTTTCATCATCATCTCCGTTCTCGTTTGGTATGATTAAGTCTCTATGATTGAGAAGGAAGGAAATAAGGGAGATTAGCTTTGATCTGACATAATGATTGCTAACGATGTTCCGAGTCCATTCTAGACGAAAATGTTCTCTTGGTCTGTTAACGTGCCACAAGCTAGTAAGTAAGCAGATGGTGGCGTAGTGGTACGGGCTTTCAGTGTCTCCACAAGCACAGTTGTCACTTGAGAGGGCTCCAATCCAGTGGAGATATATAGGGAAGGGCCCGTGTTCAGTAACGAAGAGAGTAATTTGGCGTGGCCAACAAAGCGTGTAGTGCTTCACCTTTGGTATAATGTTATGGACTTGGCCTCCAGTTGTGGCCTGATACAATAGCTTTTGCCGCTCTTGGTGAATCTCATCTTTCAGCTTCTTTTTGAGGTAGGAGCGGGGGATGTGGGACAATAGTTTCTCATCATTCAATGTAGAAGCCTTCTTGGCTAGGGAGTCCGCTAGTTCATTCCCTGTAATTCCAACATGGGCTTTTATCCAGCCTAGGGTGATTGAAGTGACTATGTTTAGGTCAGCTTGAATGTTCCTTGCCAGGGGACTAGTGGTAGTTGGGTTACCAATTGCCTTAAGATCAGCTTCGCTGTCAGACCAGATGTGACAGGGGCAGTTAATTTGTATTGCCCAATTTGTTGCCTGCTGTACTGCATCAGCTTGAAAGACAGTGTTATGTTCACTAAGCTTGAATTTCTCAGAGTGGATTAGAGAGTTGTGATGTATTGCAACAAATGCCGCTCCTACTCAGCCCTCCAGTTTAGACCCATCAGTAAAAATTTGGAAGGAATTTCGGTCTTCATTATAGTGCATCGAATGGTGGAGGCTTATGCGGTTATCTACATTAAAATCACCTGGATGAATGGACAACTTGGTGACTCTTTCCTCTATTTGAACGTTGGTGGTGTACTTCAGGCTGTACTTAATATTTGCCTCCATTTTGATAAAGAGATGTAATGGCAGTATCCCAGCAATAGCTTGTAGAGCGGCTGTGGTGTTAAATGCTCCAGTTTGTTAAGAAGGAATTCCCTTTGAATCTTGTTGAGGGGAAGTTAGTTCTTAATGTGGAGGTCCCTACCCAAGATCTGAGCTCCGTGTGCGATAATACGTTCTGCAACTGTTTTGTACACGATAACTATTTACTTCTGTGAAAAGCCCCAGGTTGTTCCCGCGAGCCTAAGAAGCTGTTGGTGGACCCTGGAAACTTTGGCGCCTTGCATTTTATATTTTGGGACAAGTTGAATTTTTAATCAAAAGTGACTCCTAACAGCTTAATGGACTTAGACCTTATTTTTTGGTTGTCCCAGAAAATTTGTGGGACACATTGAAGTTTTGTAAACAACATATAACAGGACTTTTCCACAGAGATTTCCAAGTGATGCTTGGCGGTCCATTGACAGAAGATCGTAAGGGCCTCAGAGGCTACTTTCCCCAGTTTCTCTTCGCTGCTGGCTGCAATAACGAAACCTAGCTGGAAGTATCAGAGGTACTTGGGATTTCCAAGAGTGTCACCTCCAGGCTTCCGCAAAGGTTTCTTTACAGCACAGGTCGCCTCCCAAGTTACAGCGCCCAATGACGACAGGTATTTGGCAGTTACTGCCAAAAATAAATACAAAACAGACGGAGCACAGCATCAGACCTGTCTCGTGAATTCTCTTCAGCTACCAGTTTCAGCTGACAGTTTCAATGCAGACCGTGTACATACGCTTAGAGCACATAGTTCTATATGCTCGCAGGCCTCTTTGATGAGTTCCACTTACCGCAACTTACTGTCGCTAGCGGTTAGCCTGGAGTAGAAAGCATGAATTGTGGATACCGCAACAGTGGTTTTGCGTGATATTTTCCGACGAATCCAGGTTTAGCCTTCAGTCTAATTCTCGCCAGACTTTCATATGTTGGGGTCAGGTACCCTTTACCACCAAGAGAACACCATTATTGTGGAGCAGAATTGCTCATTTAGCGAGGAATTTTTCTGTGTTCCAGTACTATCCTGCTTTTTACCTTCTGTTTAATATATAGACTTTACAAATAAGTCACATTTTTTGCTACTGTCTCTTTCTTTGCATGAACTTACATTATCCTTCATTAATGGATACTTGTGTGTCGATTATATATACAATAGTTGATATTCCACAAAATGCCGAAAAATATACTATATTAACTTTTTGAATTTTAGGTTTTCTATAAAAAGAGTGATATCCTGTTAAAAATGGATAATCAGAGTTAAATTCATAAGATTGTTTGTGAGTGTTTACGAAAATATTCTGTTAAATTTAATGTTTAAATGATCTCTTTTGAAACGGAAAATTATTTATAACATTTTAATTGCTGCAATAATATTTATAAAATACTTAATATTTATTACATTTTAATAAATATTTATAACATTTTAATTTTAATCAACTCTGCTGACCACAGAAAATACAACTATCTAAAGGAAGTATGTAAATAGCATGAAATTTTTAACATCGATTAGCGGAGGTGAGTTATACAGATTACAATTTCAGCGCAGATACATATGACGCACACCTGTGACACCACTTCGAAGTGCTATTTAAGGCTTTTAGATTTCAACGATTTTAAGTTCGGCAATTGTTTTTCTTGTAGATCAATTATGCCTGGTAGAAAACTGCAATTATTTTTTGGTCGAGTATCAGATTTCGATAGATTAAGTGTAATGGCCTATCGAAATTGTGGATTATCTTTCAGGGAAATCGTTCGTCGTGTTGGACGAAAAAAAACCACTGTAATGTTTATATGTAAACTTTGGATATGCAGGAGGGTACGAAGGACCGACATGTTCGATCACATCCACTTCAGTGCACCAGTTGACGTGTTAACAGACAAATTGTGTGCATCACAATGACGCATTGCTACTCACATCACGAACCATAGCATAGCACATTCAGTCTGAAACGCATCAACCACTGTCTGCACGTGACATTTGACACCGCTTAAAGCAAAGTGGTCAGTCCGGAAGACGTTTATTGCATCGTCTACCCTTGAAGCAGAACCACGGACATCTTCACCGCCAATGGTATGAAGAAAGATTGTGGGCATTAAAATGGGATGAAACTGTCTTTACTGTGAGTCACACTTCTGTCTGCAACACCACGATTGTATGTTCATGGGTTCGAATCTCACCTTGGGCATGGATGTTTGTAGTGTTTCGGAATCTACTTTAAACCGTAGGTCACGGTCTAATTAGCCCACGTAAACAAAAAATGACCGTTGAGTGACAAACAAAACCAAACAAACCAATTCATTGCCGGTACTTTAAGCAATTAGGATTCCAGCTCCAAAATGTTGGAGCCAGCTGTCCTTCCTTTCCTTCAGGGTTTGCCCACAGCCTTATTTCAACTGGTTGATACGTGACCAGACGTAGCACGCATTGTGAAAGAAGGGTTAATCGTCCGTTACCAAATTGAATCGCATTCCTGGCCGTCTCGCTGTCCAGATCTTTCGCAGATAGAAAAGATGTGGTCTATGGTTGCTCAAGCATTGTCTCGGATTACATCCCCAGCAGTCACACCAGATCAACTTTGGCAACGTATTGAATCTGATTAGTCTGCTGTACCCCAAGAATACATCCAAAGTCTGTTTGAAGCAATGCAGAGTCGTGTGGTAGCGGTGATGTTCAGCAATGGCGGTATCTGGCTACTGATTTTTACAGGAACCGCTCTTCACAGAAGTGATAAATTTAATCATTCAAACTTGTTCAGCATATTATCGATAAAAATAATTTTGTTGTGATACTTCTTTTCTTACTGGGTATCACAATTAGGGTGGCCAACAGTGTATTTTGAAATGAGCGACAATAGATAGCAGTTTTCCTTCTCTTAAGAAAATTTATTCAAATTTTTTAATGACAAGAATATTATTTTCATTACATATTGCATCATTTATCTATGCTTGAATTAAAAAAACTTGCAATATGGAATCGTGAAGATAGTTGAACTTAGGTACTATTCTCTACGATCAGGAGCATGCTGTTGGCAGTTCTCTAATTTTATTTATTCTCTTCTGAAGACAATCAGTCATTGCACATGCGTAAAGTATTCTCTGCTTTATACCATACATTTTATTTAAAATTTAGATTGTCATTGCAAAACTGTTACGGTATTTTGTGGCAGCAAATTCCTATACCTAAAATGTTAAAACTTCCTTTGTTTACAGAATGTTACAAAAATTCAACCTAATAGTTAGAAACATTTTCCTAATTAAATACACGGTTTTTCAATAGTTAATTGTAGAATTTATAATTTTATTGCACATTTTTCTTCAAAAATTAAATATTTTATCGCGTGTTTTTTACTTACACGGAATAAATTTTCAAAAATTTTAAATTCTAAAATCAAAAAGGAAATTATATAGAAAAACTTTGTTCAAAATATATAAAATAGCACATTTGATACGCATACTAAGTTTTAATTTCTGTATTTTTTTCATAGATTGATTTTTATTTAGTATTGAAAAATGACTCATCTTTTGGGAAACTATTTTTTAGATGAAAATTCCGCATTTATTAATGCATTGCAAGTCAATAACAGAAATTATTGGAGCTATTTACTCGAACATCTGTCATTCTACATTTTTCATGTCTTATTTTAATTCTTGTCTCTATAAATTTCTTTTTTATTATAGATTGTCCTGCTTATGATCTCGTTTCTTTCTGAAATCGATTTTAATTGATTTTAACACACCTCCTGGCGCAATATTTTGCAGAAATTTCTAACAAAGACCTTATAGAGTGAGTTAAAAGACATAAATTGCGTGTCAAGATGTAGTTAATATCATCTGAATTCATTTTTCAATTAAGTGGCTATAGTTTACACTTCTAACGATATGCAAAATCTATTTACACCTTCACAAAACTTGTGCTCCGGTTACTACTTTGAACTTTCAAATGAAGAGAGAAATCTTAAGCTTCTGTTCGCAAATATTACTTTATGGTCTGGACTATTTTGCTGGAATTTTCATCGTACCCTCCTACAAGTATATTAGAAAATATTTTTTTTCCAATGGCAGATTGTAGACAGTTACAACTGCAACATAGTCTATTAATCTATTGTCCCCTGATACCTAAGGAACCGGCCAGAAACAGCGACCTCTTAGCCGCCGAGGCGTTGCCCTGGGTGCACCCCAGGGGATGAGCCACCATCTCACCCTCACACATGCCATAGGGACCCGTTTATAGGGTAGGCATCATTCATACTTCATTCACACACTCAAGGAAAGGACAAAGACAGGATTGAGAGAAAGTACATCCATGCCTGAACCGGGATTCGAACCCAGGACCTTCTTATCTGTAGAAAGGCACGCTAATTACTAGACAAGTTGGCCGGCGTATTAGAAAATGTAAAGTGTTGGCAAAGCTGTGATTGATAACAGTTTAATCTATTTTTCTATTAGCTAGTTATAACTCACATTTCTAATGATGTGCGAAATCTTTCCACTCACTATCATTAACCTATGACTCTTATTACCACTATGAACTGCCTACTGAAGAAATCTTGAGTATCTGTTTGTAAATTGTGCCAGTAGTAACTATTTTACCATGTTAGTCATCTAAAGGGAGATTTTGTGGTCGGGAGAACAATTGTTTTCCAAGTATCATTCCTGGTCATAACTTTTTTAGCCAATTTAATTCAATCTTTACGATGTTTTGAGTGTTGGTTTACTTGTGATTTTCAACAAGAAACATTTGAATTTGATTTCTGACGAGTCATTGTTGTACGTTAAATTTTAATTGTAGGACTACTTTACGATTAAATAAATTAAATACTATATTTGTTCCACACAGGGACATCACCAAGAGACCTAGTATTACCATCTCCGGTCACACAGAATCTCCTATACCTCTGAAATGAAATATCTGGGAATCCTCCTAGATACCAAACTGACTAGTTTTTACACTTGAACTGGATCAAGGATAGAATAAACAATTTGCAAAACAAACATGCCCGAGTCACTAGGGCCACATGAGGACTCAAACCAGAGATTCTCAAACTAAAATATACCTGTGTTGCTGAGAGCATAATCCTGTATAGCTGCCAGGTGTGGTACCAGGACACTGTTTACATCAATGCTAAGTTGCAACAAATACAGAGAGTTGATCAACTTAATATCACCAAGTCTTATAGAACCACCTCTGCTGATGCCCTTCAAGTCCTAGCTGGGTTCTCTCCTCTGCATCTGAAGGCAGATTCCTATAAGAAACGATTCGAGCTGTGGAATTATGGTAAGACTATTAGTGTTGACAACAGAGACTGGTCTTCAAGAATGCATGGACTCCTAATTTGAGGAATAATTCTTCCTGGACTCATAGACAAATGGAATGGTTGCCTATTCCTAACCATCTTAACCATGTTGCCTACACCGATGGCTCAAAGATTGACAACAGTGTAGGATGTGCTTCTATTATTCTTTGCAACGAAGTTGTGATCTGGAGCACCTAAGTCCGACTGAATGATGACGCAACATTATTCGAAGCGGAAGGTTCTGCCATTCTTCTTACCAAAATACGTTCTCGAACATAATGTTCCAGTCTGCCACATCCACACAGACTCTAAATCTATGCGTTTGGTTTTCTCTGCTACAGTCATCAATAATGACGTCATCAACGGCATTAGGAAGATTCTCACGAACAACCCCCAGACTTTTACCTTTCACTGGGTAAAAGCACATGTGGGCATCCTTTTCAATTAGTAAGAGGATAGAGCCACCAAAGACGCAACCACAAATGAGGATATTGTAATCACAGTCCAACTCAGCAGGGAACAGCTTATCACCCTCACCAATGAAGACGAACTACACAGATGGCAAGAACTCTGGGAGTGCTCCATCAAGACCAGGAGACTTAATTCTTTCCAAAAGTATCTAGTAAAAGAATCTCTGCAGACTTCTACTTCAACCAGTTCCTCACCGGTCATGGTTCCTTTGGAACCTATAGAAGACGATTCCATGGAAGAGGACACCTGCCCACATGATGGAGAGATTCAAGACATCAATCATCTCATATTCGACTGTGAGCACTACGCTGATGTCAGGACACGCCATTTCCCAAGTTATGTCAGAGCTGATAGAGCCCACAACTCCTCTTCAACAAAGACTTCTGGAAGGGGATCCAGGAGATTCTACTACAAGAGATGCACTACCACCTCGTTGGCTGACTTCACTCCACCTCTTCTGTTCTCTTTACATACGTAAAATATCTTATCTGTATTTAATCTGGTATCATACTGTATTGTAACCTTGTTTGTATTTTATCTTGTATCATACTGTTTTGTAACCTTGTTTGTATTCAATTATTATAGGCCAGATTGGCCCCTTCTTCCAGTCAGAGCGAGTTCCAATGAACGTCTCTCTCTTCCCATCACTTTGGGCCTTTTTTTCTCTCTCTAGTGGTTTGATTCACCCCACCACTTGCTGAGAGTGCTTTCGGTCATTTGACTTTTGCGACCACCTCAACCTTCGCTTCGGCCTTGTAGCGACTCTCTTGACTGGATTATGCAACGACGTTTACTCACCTCATATCTTCGTGTTTTATTCAGAATTACGATTAAATAATTTTTGCTTCATTACAAGCATGAAAATATTACGACTACCTGTTGCTGATAATTTACTCTTTCTTAAATATCTGATTTTCCATAATTATTTCTTATTTTAAACATTATGAACAGCAATTTTTGAACATTTAAGAATCTTGTTTATTTTCCGTATCAAATTAACCAGAATTTTTATAAAACCAAAATTTTTGAATTTTTTTTTCTCTTGTAATTCAAAATTACAATTTATATAATTTAAAAGTAAATTGAAATGCAGTTTTACGTTATAACACTCTGTGAAACTAACTTAATATTTTGTCATTTAATGATATATTTGAGAAAATTTGTTTTAAGCTTTCGTCTTTTAAAAGTATAATTTTTATGCAATATTTACTATTAAAATGTGTAAATGAATAAGTGATTTTGGTTTACTTTATAAATATGAAACATACTTTAGTGTTAACGCGATGGAAAAGAGACTTTCATTTTCTTTATTGCTGTAAATAGTTAACTAGCCATTTTATTTCAGGTAATATTTTTTAGGAAATTAAACTAGACATTGATAAAATAAGAATTAGATAAGGACAGTTTTCTACGCAGCAGGAAAAACTCCTGCGATTAATTTTTACAGTATATTATGCTTGTTCTTATTAATATGGCCAATTCGAAACGAAGGATACGTAAATGAAGGGTTTTATTAGAAGGAAATGAAATACGTGTGTCGTAATTAAGTTTATAGATATATATGCTCATGGTTTTCTTTAATTCTTCTAGAAACAAATGGCACAAAATTACGTTTGAGATTCACAAAAGTCATAAAAATTTTTTTTACTTCCTTTAGTTTAAAATTATGGCAAAATATTCTAAAGATACGTGCTAAAACGCGAAAATGGTGAAAACAAAGCAAAATTGAAACGATATATATTTTAGTTAAAAGTGCAACATTTATACATTTTCTTACTATTTAATTTTATTGTACGACGTACTCAAAATGTTTGTCAATATGAAGAAATTGGTTAAATGTAGGTGATAAATGTTTTTAAGAACATGAAAAAGCCACAGTGATAAGTTTAAAAGCCTTTCATAAATTGTCTATAGTTCAATAAGCAGATTGCAAAAAAAAAAAAAAAAAAAAAAATAGGACGAGTTTTATAACAGCAAAGTAATATGTTCTGATTTTTTATGGCTCAAATTCCTCATAGTCAAAATATTGGTTGACTCCAATGAATAAAATAAATTGTAAATATGAGTGGGGTGTTTGGCAGCATTTTTCACATTATTTAATGTCCAAAAGTTTAGTAAAATCAGATCTTTATAGCGTACTTAGAAATTCTTTTGGAAGTAAAATGCTGTGTGATTCGGATGGGAGTTCCCAAAAGCAATTTAATATTTTAGGACTTTTCATTTCTTAACGCCACTGCATAATATACTAGAAATGTTGACTAGAACAAATTGATGAAAACGGAACCAAGATGCTGCGTTTAATGGACTGATGAGTAAATTATCTTAAGATGAATTACGCGATCATTAAAATTTTGGAACCAGGTGTATAAAGACCATGTATCTATTTTCAAAATGTATCTTTTAAGGCCTGTTTCTTTAAGAGTCAAAAATGTTACACTGTTAAAAAAAGTCTCCGTTTGGTGAAAGCATTTAACTTTCGGTAATTTCGTTTAAATTTTTTTAGATACAGAAGGAAAAAAAACAAGATTGATTTGATCTCTGTAAATATTTCACATTTATTTCATATTTCTATGTTATCTTCAAATGTTTGTAAAATCAAAACAGGAATAGAATTCTGAACACTCAGTTAAAGGACAATCCTATGTATTATGTTATGCACACTATTCTAGTTTTTTTAAGTCAGTGATTTAATTTTCGACAAATTTATTCAAATTACAGTTTCTTATCTTATTAATCGGGTTACAGCTTTAAAATATTTCAGAAATTCTATATAAAACAGAAAATGCTTCTTTCAACACTCGCAGTAAAGGCACATAAAAAGTTTTTAAAAGTGATAAAGTCGATATTTAATTAAAAAGTCTATATTATAATTTAAATGAAAGGAAAACTTTCATTTAAATTTATTTGACTGCGTTCTCAAAATAAAAGGATTTATAGATAGCAAAACTTGGGTCCATCTCTATTGGCACACAGAAACGACACGTCCGTGGTTTCCAAATTTTATTGTTTTGCTGACAAAAGAACGATGTTTTGTGTTAGCGCCATCTGGTCCGCAAAGAAATTAAATTTTTACACTGGATATACAGGGTCAGAACATTCCGCCCACCTTGCAATAGAAGTATAAAATTATACATTTATAAGAAATGAAATTTTATTTAAATTGAAGCATGAAATTGTCGTTACACAGAAAGTTGGCATAATTTTGTTATGTTTCTTTTGTATACATCATCTGATGTTTTAAGCGTTACTACCCTAACATTATTGTAAAGTCCAGGGTGCAATTGAATTATTCTACCCATTTTCCATTTTGTTGGGGGTAAATTGTTCTCTTTTAAAAGGCATTTTAAAAGGCATAAAGGCATTAACTTGATAATTTTTAGTCGGCAGTAGCCATTCTGGACTTTGCTGCAACCGTGTGAGAAACTCTTTATACCAACGCTTCCAAAACTGTTGCAGCATTTTTTTGAATATGCTGCCATTTTGAAAAAAAAAAAAAAGAAATGTTTGTTTCAACGTAATTTGGTCATGGAAGGCTTGTTAATGCCCTACCAATAATAAAATGGCCAGGTGTTAAGGTTGATTAGTCTTTTGGATCGGTAGATAATGCAGTTAAAGGTCTAGAATTAAGACAAGCATCTATTTGAGTTAACAATGTTTCAAATTCTTCATAAGTTAGTTTTGTCCCCCCTATAATGCGTTTTAAATGAAACTTGGTAGACTATGCCAGCTTCCCATAGTCCACACGTGTGAGGTGCACCTGGAACATTTAAATGCCAATTAATACCATTTTGAGACATAAAATTGTTTACATTTGGTTATAATTTTTGGAGTTCCTAAGTTTCTCAATTTCCATGAGTTTTCGCTTTACACCAATAAAGTTGGTACCGTAATCACTGTGTATATCACTATATTTACCCCTACGAGAAATAAATCTCTTAAGAGATTCAATGAACGCATCTGCAGATAAGTCAGTAACTAATTCTAGGTGTATAGCTTTTGTAGTAAAACAAACAAAGTGCTATATACCCTTTGTATGATTTGAAACCTCTGACTTTACATGCTTTAATTTGAAAAGGACCAGCATAATCTACTCCACATCGCAAGAATGCAGGAGCAGGAGAAATGCGAGAATATGGTGAATTGCTCATCCTTTGATTGGTTACAGAAGCTCTTATATTCTACAACATTTTCCACATTTTCTGATTAAGTGCCTAGTTACGTTTCTAACACCTGCAATTCAATACTGTTTTACAATACATAATTGAACAAGTTATGAACCAGCATTCAAAAGATTTTTATGAAAATGTTTAACTATGAGATCAGTTAATATATGCCTTGTTGGCAGTAAAATAGGATGTTACTGATCGCAAACTAGATTTGCATGTCTCAAACGACCACCTGCTCTAAGAATACCTGAATTATCAAGAAATGGATTTAGAGATAAAATTTTACTATTACACGATATTGTTTTATTTTTTTGTAATGCATTGATCTTATTATTAAACTCATTAGTTTGAACAATTTTTATTAACACATGCACAGCATTAAATAATTCACAAGTTTGTAAAAATCCAGTTAATTTGTTCAAAGGATTTCTGCAATTGTTCACAAATCTTAAACACAAAGCTGTTATACGTATAAGTTTAGAAAAAGATGAATATTTATGAAAAACATCAAAGTCAGTAAAGGAATGTTTGTTTTCTGTGGTTGATTTGTAAAGTACAATACCTTTCTTCTGGAACTGGGTTACTAACTGGTAGTTCAGGCTGCTGTAAGAAAAAGAATGAAGAGCTGCTTTAAGAATTTGAAAAGAAAGTGAATTATAAAGAAAATTTGGACCATTTAACCATAATGAAGAAAGTAGTTCAGAAGATGATGTGCCACGAGTAGCAAGATCAGCAGGTCTTCACTAACATGCCATTGGCTAGGGGAAGAAAGTGTTTGTAATTTGTAACTCTATTGAGAACAAAACATTTCCATCGGCTGGCAGAAGAACCAATCCAGGATAGAACGATAGTAGAATCTGTATAAAATTGAGCTTAGGAAGTGGGTGTGTCCATAGCTTTGCAAGTGAAGTCCATCAATTTAGTTAACAGCAGAGCACCATATAGTTCCAATATCCGAAGTGAAACAGTTTTAAGTGGAGCAACCTCTCTCTTTGTCTTAACTATTACTAAATGAACTTTAATTTCACCAGTACTTGAGAATGAGCGACAATGAATTGTTGCAGCATATGCCTTTTCTGAAGCTTCACTGAAGCCATGTAGTTGAAATTGGTTTTTTGAATCACAAAATAAGAATCTGGGGAATTTAACGTCTTTCACAAACAAAGGTTTTTTATAAGTTGCTTCCATTCATATGCTATGGCTGAAGGAATAGTATCATCCCACTGCAATTGATTTTTCCAAAGTTTTTGAATTATTAATTTATACTGAATATAGTAATTGGAGATAACCATCCAAGAGGATCAAATATTTTTGCAATTGTTGAGAGTAATGTCCGCTTAGTTAAGTTATCTTCAAGAGATGGTTGATTAGTTTTGAAGGAGAATACATCCAACTCAGTTTGCCAAAGTATGTAGTCCCAATGTTTTCAGTTTCATCATTGTCTAAGCTTAAAGAAGTGTTTTATAATCGTAAATATGGATCAATTGAGTTCAAAAATTCTTTAGAATTCCAAGCCCATTTTCTCAAGGGAAATTTGGCACTTGACAACATTTGCATTAATTGTTGGTGCTGTTTTATGCTTGGGAAACTGAATTCGCGCCAGACATGAGATCAACATAAAAGTCCTCGAGAACTGCTTTAGAAGCTAATGGATACTTTTCTGTTTCTCCTTCTGCTAATTTTTGTAGACATTTTATAGCCAGGTATGGTGCTGAGGCGGGTGCCATAAGCAAGTTATATAATCGCGATTGAGAATCATTTCGACAATAAATGCATAAATTAGAAACGATCTAAGATGAAAAAGAATATTTGCTTTGTTTTTGATTTGTAATAATTTTCCCATCAAATTGAGTTACTTTATCTTCCTGTTTCAACATCGTGAATGTTTTGAATACAGCAAAAGACAAAACTCGTTTGTTCGATTGTTCTAACGCCCATACTCTCAGTGTTTCGTTATCAAGGTTACCCTTTAAAAGAAAAATAATTGTATCCCAATGATCAACAGGCTGTTTCAATATTTTCAATGTATCATTACATTGCTGCGTTGTATCAATTTCCTCAAACCCGCTGCTGATTCATGTTTAGGAATAGGCTGAGAAATTAATTTATCTAATGCTGCGTTTATGATTTCTGTTTCGTTTTCAAAGCGCTCAGTAAGCAAATCCCGAGCTAATTAGAAATTCTCATATGTAATTTGAATAGACTGTAATAATGTAAATGCTTCTCCCTTAATGGAAAGTTTAAGATATTGCAATTTTTGACTATTACTTAAACTATCATTATTACCAACTCGATAAAAATAAACCGGTAAAAGAAATCCAATCTATGTAATTAGAAGTAAAAAACTGGTAATTCTATTCTAGGAAGTTTAACATTGTTGACATTAGTTCATTATAACAATCATTTTTTTTTGTAAGTTTTCTTGATTCGACTTTAAGAATGATTTTTAAATTATTTGTTTTAGAAAGCAGTTCATGCATTTCCCTTTCAAATGTATCGAATTCTGAATTTGAAGTTAATACATTATCATAGCTTATTATTTTACCACATTGTTTCTTTTTTATTCTTAAATATGTTATTTTTGGCATTTTTTAGTTTTTATACAACTCCGATTAATTCTGCTTTTTTTCGGCAGAGTTTTATTATTTATGCTTGAGTACTGTAATTTCTAGAATTGCTTAAAAATATATTTTACGAATTAAAATACAAAACAGCAAATTAAAGTTCTTAATGTATAGAAAACGTTTTTGTAGTCAAACTATTGTACAATTCAAATCATACAATTGTTCAATACGACGTATTAATTTATATTTATTGTATGTAGTTGAAAGAATTGCATAATAAATTAAAGTAGGATTTATTTATAAACTATTTAATTTGAAATAAAAATCACAAGAGTTTAATCTTCAATATGAAAGAAATAAAATGGCTATTTTATCGCTGATGTGATTCGAAAGAAAATGCCTAAATGTAAACACTAATAACTGAGGGTAACAGAGTATTTAAAAATATCAAAGTTCATTTACCAAAAACTAAATTTGTCATTTTATTGCAGTTTTAGTTAATATTAATCAATGCTAAATATAAAAATTTTCTTACTAACATTTTGTATTCTGCAGAATAATACTTTAAATTTGTTCCTGAATAAAATCCAAAACATTTTATTTGTAACTAAAAATTATATTTTTAAGGATGTATTTCATTAGAAATACAAAATTGGTAAAATCTAGTACATCGATAACTTAGTAACTCATCGATTTCTTCAAAGAATTAGACTTAATAAGTTTCGTTGTTATAGTTTCGATTACTGTCAAAACCTTCCAAATTCAACAATTTACTTAGACCTATGAAGGGAATTTGTATTAAATAAGTGAGATGAAAACCATGGTATGCACCAAGTGATTAAACGGCTGCGTTCCCCCAACATCAAACGTTTCGTAATTCCGAACAGTGAATCAACTGAAGAGGTTCCCACATGAGTGATAGATATTCAGTCAAGTGAAGGTCAACTACAAGTATTTGAAGAGCTTTGACCTCCTGATCGTAATGCTTAACTCTGGTGTTTCCATGAAAAGTAGCTTCAATCTACAAGACTATGCAGATCTAAAGATTAGTAATTGTTAACAGAATGACCATATTTGTTATATCGAAAATATAGCATATTTAATCGAAAATTATGGTTGATATGCAAATTCAGAAAGTATTATGATAAAACTACCTAAATGAACATAACAATGCAAATAGTTTCATCGATTTGTTAACATTTGAAGCATGCATCAATCAATCTAAAAGAAAAATATATATATTCGTATCGATGTATTATTTAATTCAATCAAGTGTAAATATTGATAATTTTTTTATTCTTTTTTTAAATAAAAGCAATACTCCTTTGTAGCTATGAAAAGGTACTGCAGTGTAATGTTCATTTTTATTAATGCAAACATACATATATATATATATTGCTTTTCTAATAATTAGCAACCCCCCATTTATGATTACAATTTTTTATCTTTGTATATACATAAAACAATATCTTCGAATAAAAAGAATGCCTATAACTTTCAATAATACACATTGCCTGAGAACTAGTTCATACTGCATAGAAAATCTCTCACATAAGTTTAATATACAATAGTTAATTTTACTGACTGCTGCAACCATGAACATAACAATTCAAGTCCTATGTCGACTCTGTGATTGTTATATTTTTTTGTTTAAAAATAAATTATTTTTATATAAGCCATGTATATAGAACAAGTCTTTAAAACTTATATTTCCATACACATTTATATAATTCAGATAATAAATTTTTAATGCACAATGTAAATAAAAACTGTTATATATGAATATTTTTCAAGTCATTGTAGAGATATATTCAGAAAATACATAAACTACTATTAAATTATCTAATTACTTACACTATCTATATAGTATGTAATTATTGAACTCGTTTGCATAACAGAATATTTGTTAAATTACGGAAAAAAAAATTAGGATATTTTCAATTGATTATAATGAATGATGTATGTTGCAGAAATATTCATACTTCCATGCTGAATAACATGAAAAAAGATTATTCAAATATTATGTATCAATGAATTTAATACAGTTTTCAGTTTAACATTTTAAAAACAAATTTTTAAAATATTGTATAGTTTCAATATTTGATATATCACTAATTTTAAACCAAGTTGAAACAAATAAAATTTTGAAATAAAATAATTTTTTTATTATTATTATCTAAGTGTGTATGATTCTACAAATAATATTTACAGCATGGAATTTTAAATTTGTATAACTCTTTAAGGATGTGTGTGAACAAATTACAAACAATTAATTCCGTAAAATGTTTAGGTTTTACATCTGGGACTTTTTTTATCATAATAATGTATATTTAGACGTTATTAAATTCTGATTATATATTAAGTCTAAATTAAAATGAATATTTAAAATTTATGATTTTATTTACAGTGCATTAATATGTATAACGAATCATTACGAGCAGTTTTACTCACATGATGATCAGCAGTCTGACCCCGAAGCAGATAGCTTGATCGAAGAGGTATCTGCTATTTATACACAACAGTTTTGCATAAACAGAATAGAAAGTTCAAAAATAATTTACATATGATTAGAAAAATGTTCAGCTGCTTTGAAGTCAGCGAGTGCCTTAAAGTTTTGCCAATGTGGTCCGAAGTCGATTCTATTGTGTATTGCATGCGCATCGGGAATTAGCAAAGGTCGCTAACTTGTCGGTATAGCAACAATGGGACAGCGGCGTTTCTCAACTTCGCCCTTCTCTTCTTGCGTTGCTGTCATTGAAGTTCGCGTTAATTATTTGTTGGTAAATGACGACAGACTCGTACGGGATTAGCGAGATTTCAAATTTTCATGACAAGCACTCTACAACTCTGTTGCCAACCTAAATTACGTCACTACGCGCGATACCCTTTAACCAATAACGATTGCTTTCTAACTTCAGTTTTGAAATCGCGTTTTTCCTAATTCCAAATATTAAAAATTTGAATATTTCATTATAACCAAATACTGTACAAGTCTTAAAATTCTAATAAATAGAAACAAAATTTTTAATATATCGAGCAATGGCACCCATCTTAAAAAAACATCAGTGTAGCGCTACCTACTACAACGCCAACCGGGCAATAAAGCTAAATTTCGAACGTTAACAAATTTCATTTTTTGTTTAAACTCGAATTTTAATATAACGAGCAGTTACGTACACAGTAAAGAAATTTAAGTACGCAGCACATTCTAACACTAACATGAAAAACGCAATACACACAACTTAAACATTCATTTACTTACGGGGAAACATTTTTATAAAAACTTTAATTTCTAAATATGAATAAAATTGTAATGAAAAACAAAATAACTCACCTAATCTTCATCGATCTACGAATCGTTACTTTTCGGCGAATATACCGTTTTTATCGCTTCTAAAAATCTTCTATTATGTTTTCCTGATGATTATTTCTCCATACGTACTCCGCGAAAACGTGAAGTCAATACATAGTCATCCATACTTATTAATTTTCGCAAGCAACACAAAAGCTCCAAAAATTGAATATCAAAACTCAATGCTTTAAGATTATTCTGTAATAGTTTCAAGGGTTACATACGAAACGCGCATGTAAAACGAAAAGCACGTCATACCTACGTAATCCGAACCGGTAAACCAGTCTGGTGCACTTTATCGCATTCTTGGCGCATTTTACCCTCTGTACGCTCTGTAGAAATAAGGTTACCGTGGGGTGTGACAGTCACTTCCATATTAGCCAAAGATTTCATATTGGCCAGAATGGCTGCTTGAGAGTCTAATGCAGCCTCTACAAGCAAGTCACCCGAGCGCATCTTTTGAACTTTTCTGACTTCCCCAACAATTGCCGATATTCCTTTTGAAATAAGGAAGGGAGACACAGTTGTGAAATTTCCCTCCTTCCTCTTAATTACAAAATATTTCGGTTTAAGATTTTCAAGTTGTTGCTCCCGCAGGAGAAAAGTTAGATTTTTTGTTCTCCATGATATGTAAAATTTCGGGACCTGACCGCACTACCCACCACCAAGTCCAACATGGGGATACAGACCAGCTGCACCAGTGCTAACCAGGTCCTATACGCTCACAGTACATCCCTGAAGTGGTCTCCACCCTTAACGAGTCACCCAGTGGATGTACAAATGGCTTGATCCATAAAGCCGATTGATGTGCTGAGGACCACAACACACCTCCCGTTTACCTGAAGCAGAGGCCAAAGTAATGTGTTGGTCTCTGGGGGCCTCAATTACCAGAACCCTCCTTTCGAGGGACACGGGTCTCCACGCACGGCAAACACGTGGGTGGTTTAGTCCCCAAGAGGAGTTAATAGCAACAGAGCGGAGCAAGTTACTCAAGGGGAGGCCTCAACCTCCTACGAGGCAACCACAATGAAGGAGAAAAAGCAGAAGAGTACAGGAGAGAAGAAAATAAAGAAGAGGAAAGATCACTAGCATACCTCGGGATTGTGACACACGTGTTTACCTAAAGAAGGTAAACCCCTGAGGGGATAATAGGATGCGGAGTTTGGAAGACTTCTGTTTTTATTTTGTCCGATACAACCCAACCAAAATTAGTATTTTGTACAGTTTTATTTTTATATCCAACAATCTGCCCTGTCTGAAGCAGAGAAAAGAAATAGTCCCCTCCAATTATGTCTATTTATTTGGGCGTACTAAAATTCGGATTTGCTAGATTAATTGTATTCAAATAATCAAGGTCTTTGCCGTAAATCTTTACTGAAGGTAAATGTAAAGTTAAATTTTTGAGAATATATATGCTTGTATTAAAACACCATTTTTCTTCTTCAACTTAGATTTCGGAAACAATTTTACATTTACACAACCGCGCATCAAAGCAGCTTCAGAATTGCCAAGTCCTTTTAACGCAAAAATTATGAGTGTTTAATATTTCAAGTGAAACACATCTTAAGTTTAAGAATTCCAAAGAACATTTCAAGGTAGGAAATTCTTCGTCAATTTTTGTGACCATAAATAGCGGGTTTCTGGATCTATTTTTTTCTAACAAAAAATAATTTATCCAAGCATCTCTAGACGAAGACTTTTTGCAAAGCGATTTTAATCCACGGATAATTTCATCTGATGTATAATATAGGTTCCTTACATTAACAGAATCAACATTAATAATTCTGGGTTGCTCAAGAAATGTCTTGACAAGCGACATGAAAATTTGATTTTTTCCATCACAACTGTTCATTAGTATGTCCCAAGCCTCACTGTATGTAGCTTCGGAAATCGGAATGTACAAAATACTAGCAGCTGGCTCGTCCGTTAGAAATCCTGTCACAAATATAGGAATTTCTAAATTTTCGTTAATGACTGATTGGTATGAACTGTCGCCATGTACATATCTTTAAAATTAAGTTAATTAGTAAATTTACCATTGAAAATCGGAATGTTTAAATGAGGAAGTTTAAAGCTAGAATCAAATGCAGTGGAATTTGAAATCATAACAGTTCTGGTCGTTGAGAATTCAATGGTGGATTGAAACATTACTTTCGTTTCAAAATATTTAGCTTCGAGTTCTGCTGTTTCAGAAATTTCTTCGGGTAAAGTGGCATCATTTTGATCAAATTCTTTAAAAATTTGTTCAATTCATATCGCGCTTTTAATTCCATTTTACTTAACTGATTACTGAGACTATTGTGAAGTCGCGTTAAGAAAGATTTCTTTCGTCTCTTAATCTTTTAAGATCATATTCACTTAATTCAGTCCTGATTACCATGAATAATGCGTAATAAGCACAAATAATTTCAAAAAGTTACTTAAGCAGCAAATAATTTTTCCACTTACCTTCCTTACGTCACGCAGATGATTTTCAGTACTAGTACTTAAAAGTTCGTTAAACACAGTTCCAAAGTATATAATTCCAACTTAGTAAATATCATTAAAAGCCTCATCTGGGAAACCTAATAGTTAACTTGAACTAAAAAGTATCAGTTTTGTATAAAATCTTGATTGATAATTTTAAACATGAAATATTTAACAGAAATATTTGCCGTATATTTTTGTTAAGTATTTCATGTTTAAAAGTGTGCAGTGCGACTAAGAATGCTAATCAACTGAAGTATAAACGTAAACAATATATATTAACATGAACAACTGTTGCCACTCACACAAACTCAATAGTAAACTAAAGCATGTTGCCAGTAACAAGAGTATTGAAAAAATCATGAAATAAATTTGGACAATGAGAAATAATAAGGCAAAACAAAACAAGAAATGTCAATATAAAATGTATATCCAATACTCTTGTCTTTCTTGGTGTTGTGATTTTTATGGCCAACAGAGTATCTAAAATATTTGGATGTTTTTCATTTTGCTTGCCTGGCTTTAGTTTTTTATTTCTAGCATGGAAACAGTATATAATATACTTGAATCATTTCTTCCCTCATTATTCGAACACTGCTCTTGTTTGTATCTTAATACATTTACAATAAATGTAAAAATTTTGTGAACAATATTTATAAATACTAATAAACGTTCCAATTCTGAATCTGTATGTTAAATTATTTATTAAAATTGTATAAACTTTCCGCCATACTGAAAAATTTTTATACACGAACGTATTTTACTTCAGAATCAATAAAATATTTCAATTTCAAGTTATAGATGCTACATTTTCTTATATGTATGAGTTAAAAATCGATTTAACTTCACTATTTGTAAGAAACAAAGGAAAAATTACTGTGTTCAGTATACCTTGTTTTTCATGCAGTTGCCTCTGATGAACGAATTGTTTAGGATATAATATTTTTACTATGTGTTTGTGTATTTGCTTAAATACATAATATAGTTGTAATTTATCGTCTACAACTATTCCTTAGAAACCTTTAATGTCATCTGAATATCTTCATTTTCTTTATCACTATTGATTATACAAATGGATTCATTAAAATGTTTCAATATTTTCTACTTAACCGGTGCCATACCCCATTATCTCATGTGTTGATCAATTTAACATGTAATTAATTATTTTTACAGATAAAAACTAAAACTTGTTCATGCCACATTACTGACTGAATCAAAATTCTCTGAATAAAATGTCAACAAACCATGCATACATATGTACTAACTTTAAATGATGAATAAAAATGCAATTTATAATATAACAGACAAATATAAATATTTAATTCTTCAAGATAATTTGAGTATTTTAACCAGGAAAAAACGCTTCGTATTATTTTATCGGTCTATCTGTAGCCATGTGTCGTATAACTATTAAATAGAACACGCAAAATTTAATTCATCGTATTATATTTATATCATTCATTATTATGTCTAATCCATGAAATTGTTCAGCAAATTTTATCCAGATTAAAGCTGATTATAATCAAATACAATCGATTTTGAATCGATATTCCTTGGAATAATTGCAAGCGGTAATGGGAATCAACAATCAAATAGGTTTTAGTCTTTTAAAAAATAGACTTGGTTTAAATCTAGGATAATTAGTAATTAATTAATATTTATTATTAATACAAATACCAAATGTTCAATATTTTTTGATAACTTTTCACCCACACACATACTGTTTATATTTTTATGCTGCATAAATCATAGTAATGCGAATGTTGAATATATTGCTTATTCGCAAAACTTAATGTGATTTTTGATGAATCAAAATGGTTGATTATATAATTTATAGAAACTCATAAAAAAAGTAAAAACCAAACTATTTTCACCTGATATACTTTCATATCATTTCATTACTGCAATTATTAAAAAAAAAAAAAAAAAAAAAAAAAAAAAACGCTTTAACACATTTGTGAATGAAAACTTTTCAATTACAACTAAATACATAAATCATAATTTTATCTAAAAAACATCTTTGCTGTTGAAGAGAAGCTATTAATGAAATGCTTTCATAGAAGTGAAATATATAACTCCTTGTGTAACAATAAATATCTATGAAACTTATAAAATGTACCTCATAAATTTCACCTGAGTTCTATAAGGCTGCATTTTAAAAATGTTCGCTTGTGTTAATTTAAAAATCTCAGAAACATGGAAAGTATAAAAAACTGAATATATTACAGATTTCTAAATTCATATTTACCGCTTAAAAACACGGATTGAAAGAAATTCTCAATTATGTAGCAAAAACTTTTTAACTCAGAAAATACCCCCCCTTTTCAGTAAATTTTATATTTTCAATCATTAAATTTATAGAATCCTAGTTTTATGCCACATATGGCTTGCAATAATAAACTTACCATTATTAGCCATTTAAAATAGTGATTATTAACAATTTTTTTTTAATCATTTTACATAGATATTGATTATTAAAAACAGTTTGTTTTCCCTTCTACTTTAAGGAACCGGACTCAACTTTTTTCACTAGTATTAGCATTTTCACAAGTTTTTCCTCTATAATAATCCTTTAAGTTAACTAAAAGTTAGTTTCACATTCTCTTAACTTAGCGTGACTAATACTGTAATTAGGATAATTAGGATTTAGTTAAATTTAAATTGAATTTTTATTTGAATTTCATGCTTTAATGTCACGAGAGCAAATATTTTCTTTATTGCGAAAACAACATTTATTTCTATTTATAATATATTTCTGAAACAATTTGTTTATATACAAGTCAAGAGCAATCGTATGCAATGCAAGAAACAAAAGGACAGAATTTGTAAGTAAAAAAGTAAATTATGGTATATGTAAAAATGATATAAAAGACTAACAGTTAAACTCTCATTCGATTGCAATGAATCTGTATAAAATATTTTAAATACCAACAACTATATTTTATGAACATAAATATGGTTTTCAGTATGAAAATTCCACTATGATTTCTTAACTACTTCAAAGCGCAAAAAACATCAAAGTTAAAATAAGTGATAGAATAAATTAAACCACTGGTTTTCACTAAATCACTAAATTCATTTTCATTCATACTCCTTTATGCTTACGCTGAGCTGGCAGCCGAATGGTTAGCACTCTCGCCTTCAGTTCAACAGTTCGTGGGTTCGAATCCCAAATTGGGCATGGATGTTTATAGTGGTTCGGAATCCACTTTAAACCGTAGGTCCCGGTCTTATCAGCCCTCGTGTGCAAAAAATAACCGTTGAGTAACAGACAAATCAAACCTTTATGCTTACGAATGAAACTTAAATATAATATAATAATGTAAAAAGCACACTGAGGTATTTATTGAAAAGGGATTTTTCATTACCTTTGGCATCAGGATTGCTATGGAATGAATTCCCTTAATCATCGACTGGCACTGTGATTTTAAGGTACCGTTTTATTGTTTATGTGACTATTTCCTGCAAAAATTGCGTTCTTATAAAACGTGGTCCTGTTATCTAAATTTAAACCATTACAATCGCGTTTAAACAGTCACTAAAATAATACTATTTTTCATCTAATTTTTAATACCATATATGAAATTTTGTGTTTACACATTCATTCTAATCTCTCCCCGATTATGTAAATTTACTATTCATAAATAACTATTTCATAAATTTGCTTGAAATTACTACCAACAGCTGCTTTAGGAGAAAGATATCTTAATAATTTTTCATTATATATATATATAAAACTGTTTCAAAATAAAATTATACTCTATTTTTTAATATATATATTCTCAATCATAATATATATATATATATATATATATATATATATATATTGGAAATATGCGACACTTTTTTTTTTTTCATATAAATGTTCGTTCTTATAAATGTTTTCATACTCTTTATTTACAACTTCTAGAGAAAAATCAGTTGCAACAGAAGAACAGTTGCTAGTTTACCTGTTAAGTCTCTTTTAGCAGAGACTGAGAGTTTTCATTTTAATTAACATGGAAGAAGCATGACTACCTGATACATTTGCAAGCAAAGTTTAATTAGTTGTGAAATTTATAAAATTTGTAAATTTACGACAGCGTGTGTGTATGTGTAATTTAGGAAAATCAGTACTGTTTAACTGTCCATTAAGTATTTTAAATCATATATAAAAATTAACTTTTAAGTCATTATTAAATTAAAAATGCTTTTGGAATAAACCATAAATTTAAATTATAAATTCGATTCAAAATTCTCAATCATAAATCACTGACTTTTATTTTGTAGAATTTATTCACAATAGTGAAAGTAGAAAAAATAATCTAATAAATTTGCGACAGCTAAATTATGTGCTCTGTGGGTTTTTATTGCGATTATTAATTTTTCAGGGTAATATTAAAATTACTTGAATACGATACACATACGCAAATTTGTATTCAAAACTGAAATAATAAACAAGATAGGCAGTATCTAAGGATTAATGGACTTATTATTCTCTCCCTTAAATAAAATAATCTCCCTTAAACCTTAAACAGCGAACAAAAAAATGTCATTTTTAAGAAAATAAAGCTACAATAAAGGGAAAAACAGAAATTAATACTTTATGTTTAAAAGATACTTTTCGTTTTATCTTTGTTGATATTGTTTCAAATGAAATTTAAAGAATGTGTTAATTTAAATAAATTTCTTTGGTTTTCTTTGATTTCACTATTTTTGTTAATCACTTTTTTCATACATTTTTTTAAGTTCCCTTTATTCCTCTTTGAAACATGCAGTGAACCATTAAAGAGAAGAGAAAGTACGTTGAAGTAAAACTTGAAAAAAATCGTCGATACTGCGAAAAATCGCTTACAGAAGTTTTTTTTTTTTTTTTTTTAACTAATTTTCTAGACTTTGAAAACCTTGGGGGATAACATGAGACATTTTGGATTAATGGTCGGCTACTCGAAAGACAAATGCTTTATTTTACTTTCGCATTTATATATATATTTCCTTTTCATACAGAGGAAGGCAATTCTTCTTAACGATATCTAATAGTTTTATTCCAGTTTTTACTACACATTTTAAATTTATCAGAATAATATGAATCAAATTTTCATTATTGCTATTTTCTGGATTGAAAATTAATTTATCATTATTTTTTACTTGTAAAAATAATATTTTTATGTTTAATAGATATTATAATATATATAATAAACCTTAAACAGTAAATAAAATTTATTTTAAGTTTGAAGAAGGGAATTTTTCACTGTTTTTAGAACATTGTAACAAATTCTTTTTTTTTTTATTTCAGAAGTAAGAAAAATAATTTCATTTCCTGCCTACCGAATTTTTCATTCACTATATTTTTAAATTATATCTTTAAAATAATGTTGCTTAAGACTAAATTCTAAACGTAAATTAAATTTAAAAGGTGCTACTTTCACCGATAGAGGGCAGCATGAAACATTTATAAGAAAAATCGGGGTTTTTATCAAGACAGTGTGGGATATACAGAACTAAAGGCTGCTCTGTTGTATATTAGAAAATTAAAGCAAAATAAATAAAATATTAAAATATTTAAAAATTGATTTTTTTTCTGTTATAGGAAATTTGTGTGTATTGGAAATCGCATAATTAAGAATTTTATAATTTAAATTAATGTTTCATCTATAAGTTTATAATAAGAAAATGTAGATCGGGATTATAATGCCTTTTTTACTTGCTAATTTTATTCTACGAGTTTCATATTTAGATTAATAAAATAAAAATATGTATTGTAATATAATTATATTTTAATATAAAACTTTTTCTTCAGCATATAGGCAAATTGATAGATTCAATTCCGTATATACAATTGAGGTAATATTTATTAAAACCATCGTTAACATAATTAAGCACTTTGTTTTTAAAGTTTATTAAATATTTGAGTGTGATGCAATAGCGATTCTTCAGAGAAATCTCAGTTAATTATATGTAGCTGAAAAAGGAAATCAGATTTCATAGAAACATCTGCTTCTTCCTAAATTCATGAAACAAACAAACAAAATATACAAGGAGATATCATCATGTGTCTGGTTTTACATCTCATGAAATTTCTATTCCGAACAGTGTAATTGGTACATTCATATAATGTTGTATTTTTATCCTTGACACAAATTAGATTTTCTAATAATATTGATAACTATTATTATGAATCAAACAAAGAGACAAGAAGGAACAGAAATAGCTGCACAATCATCTTGTTTTATAAACCATAAATTGTCCTTTATTAAGATACAAAAGATTTTTACTTAAAGTTATATTTTTATTTTGAAGATTATTTTACGAAATTCAATTTCCTATTCCAGATCAAAGGAAAATTTTCATTTCAGCTAGTTGTATGAAGAAAATTGATAATGATTTATATTGATTTAATAAACAAATAATGATAATATTGATAGTGATATTCTCTTCTAGTTTTGTCATAAAACCACCCAATTCCCGTTAATGGAAAAAAATTATCTAATATGTTTTTTCCATTAATTCCTGCTGAGTTTCATGGAAGACATCGATGCTATTTGACACTCTTTCCCATTTATTTGCTACCCTTTGTCATCAGATTAAAACTCATATATCCTTTAGTATTCCAGTTACTTTAAAGCTATCCCACTTTAGAATACTATCCATGTAAATTATTAAAATGAGAAAAAAATGTCGAATCATAAATTAGCAGCACACAATCTAATATCTTCTAGTTGCCATTTTAGAGCACGATATTTAAAAAATAGTGAATTCAACATAATAGTTTGAATTTTAATTAGATTCAACAAAATAATGAACAAAAACACACATTAAAACAGAAACACACACACACACAGAAAAATACAAACAGTAAAATAATATCATTTGTAAAGTTTGTCATTATTTTCAGAGAAAAATAATATCATTTGCAAAGTTTGTCATTATTTTGAAAGTCAAAAGACTAATAGAGCGTGGAATTCCAAAATTATTCCGATTTATTTATGAATTATGATCCAAAATTCGTACTCCATCAAAATGAACTAATTCATAACTTGACTTCTGGTTTGTAATATTATAAAAATTATTTTATTTAAAATCCTTTTTTAACCTATAATCTATTTGGTGACACATTTATTTTTGTTATTCATAGTTTAATTTGATTCACATTTTCATATCATGTAAAAACAATTAATGAGCAAAAAGTTTCATATATATATATATATATATATATATATATATATATATATATATATATATATATATATATATATATATTGATTTTATACTTCTCATTGTACAAGGGTTCCAAAATGAAATCTGAAATACGCGCTTACATGGTTTTATACTATTTATTTAAATAAAGAGCGCTTATAAATAGCTTTGTTAGATTGTGAAAAAAATCCGAAAATTCAAACTTTTAAAAGTGATTTCTGATAAGAGACAAAGAACGGAATGTGCCGAAAGAGAAAACACGTAAATGTAAAACATGTTATCTGGAATGAACTGAACAGTAACACTTCAGCGGGAAAAAATTCAAGTGTATCACTCATTCAAGGAACGCAATTCTTGCCGATAACTACTGAAAAGAATTGAACACCTGAAGAAAATGTTTTTCTACCGCATATAATATAGAGTTGAATTAATAAGCGATGCTCGCATAAATGGAACTAACAATTCTTTGGCTTAGTTAATATTTAAGAATTTTCACTTTCTTTTAAAAAAAAAGGCGGTTTCTTTTCAAATCCTACTCATTTTTAACGTATTCTTAATAATGTACTTTTAAATTAGATCACTATAGTTATATTCTAAACAATTATTTATTCATAGATTCTCAATAAATTTAAATTCATTTTAGAAATTAAAAACGTATTATTGCTGAAATTAATATTAACATTTTAATATGAATGTAGGATCATTATTTTTATTAAATGCAGTCAAAAATAGTTTAACAATTTAATCACCCCTTTTACTACATCATAATCGTTGTATTGGGAAAATATTGGAAGTTTCGTTTATCATTTCTTACAGAAATATTTAATTTCAGTAAATCTAATCTAAACTTCAGTGTCTCCGTTTATTTAAAAAAAAAATAAAAATAAAAATTAAGAATTTTAAGAGATATCTAGTAAACAAGATGAAGATGAAAACTTAGTTATGCAATTTTTTTTTTTGCTTCTATTTTATATAACGACTGGATAGTGATTGTAAAATAATTTTGCAATGCATAAGAATTAGTTTAATCTTCTATATTTCTTTAAAATATTTAGTATATATATATATATATATATATATATATATATATATATATATATATATATATATATATATATATATATATATATATATATATATATATATATATATATACAGAGATGAGAATTTAAGAGTACTGACAAGAATATAAGGGTAAACTCTTTCAATAAAGAATAAAACCTAGAGTTCCATCCCATCTTCAACAACAGAAAACAGATATTGCATTTTTTATTTACACAATTATATTTTGTGAAAGAGTTTCCTCAATATTCTATACAGTGGAGTGTGAATTTCTGAAAGGAAGCCTACATTTGAAGATCTGTGAAACTAAATGTATAACATAATATAAATTTGCAATATGTGTAATATAACAACAAAGATTAATGAAGAATATTTTTATAAATATTTTATTCTGAAGTATTTATATTAAAATTTCCAGAGATATTTTGAAGCGGTAAATCAAAAAAAAAAGGAGCCTAAGAATAATCGAGTAAATGAACAAACATCATACATATACTAGATTAAATCAATCGATAACATCAAGCAAAGGAATATTTAGTGATTTATATGATTTAGCTGTAAAACTTTATAAATTTAAATGTGGGAATGAATTATGCAATATTTAATGTTATGCAACTCGCCAATATATTTCGATTTACTTAATTCAATTTTGTTTTTTCAAATTCAATTCATTTATTGTAATACACCAAAGCGGAATTTGTGTGCGAAAATAAGGTTAACTGAGAAAAAAAAATGTTTTTCTTAATTATGTGAAATTATTACAATGACTACTCCTGTGTTTTAACACTTCAATAATTTTTTCCCTCGTTTCACAAAAAACAGTAAGAGAAAGTTATCTTCATTATTTTAAATTGCGTTTGAGTATTTACTAAAATATGAATGAGAGAGAAAATGTTTGAGTATTTACTAAAATATGAATAAAAAAGCCCATAATTCATATTTAATTAAAGAAAATGCATGATTCGGAGCGATTAATCTCGGAATAAAAAAGACTGTGTTCAGCAGTCGATTAAGCTCGGGAACACACACTTAAAAGCGTAATTCTTCTTCTAGGTCAATCGATAATATTAAAACATGCATCACATATTACTGAATAATGAATATAATATGTATATCATCATAAATGGGTACTATAAAACAAAAAAACATTACAATTAATTTAATTGCTTGAATTAGTTAAATAAATCATTATTTAAAAAAAAGATAATATATTTCTTTCAATTTATTTGCTACATTGGCTTCATAATAAAAATAAAATTATGAGTACTGAATTTCACTTTTTTATATCAATTTCTTTTCATTTGAATAAAATAAATTGCAAAATAAAAGTGGTCTTAATAGGCAAAGCAATGGGTGAAAAAACCACACACACATACACAAAATAAGGTAAAAAAAATGACTCAGAACCCATGATAAGTAATTTCCTTAGTGTTTCAGTTGCAGCTCAGCTCGAAAGCAAATTAATCGAGGCAATAAAACACGGGAACAACTTTCGTAGTTCACCAGGTGAAAAAGAAATCAAAACAAGAAAAGACAAGAAAAAAATTGAATCACACAATCTAACTGACATTAGATTGTTTCCCCTACTGATTTCTTTCATTTGTGTTGGATAATTGAGTACATGAATTGCTTCTAAAGTAACTTTTTAAATGATAGAAGGTAAGTATTGAAAATAGGAACAAAAAAGGAAATCTAAAATATCACTTGGTGTATTTAATATGCAGAAAATTTATTGAATTGTATGTGTTTAAAGTTATGAAATAGGAATCATTTGCATACTTTCCAAAATTTAATTTTCATAAAAAATTTACAAGAAAATTTTTAATTTGAACACATTCAGATAACACCAGAGGAAAGCAAAATAGCTTTAAATTTTAAAACAAAAACATTGACTTTTAGTGCTTGTAATTTAAGATTAAAAAAATGCATTTTTTAAAAAAAATGTATGCATACACTTATATGATTGATGTAAGGTGTTTGAAAATTGTCGTGATACTAATGTTTGCAGACATTTAGTAATATATAAAATGAATATTGAAAAATCGATATTGATCATGTGATTATAGCTTCTGTCTTGACTAAGAAAGAAATTTATTTTTCGAAATAACAAATGTTTCTAAGTAATATATCACATTCATATAGACCAATTAATAAATTTACAGTAGTTCAAAGGAAATATTATTAAGCTGATAAAATGCATTTGTTATTATATACTAAATTAATTATTAATTAAAATGAATGCAAAGAAAAAACAAGTATTTCAGTGTAAAACCGAGAGCTAATGTACACAAATTTGATATAATTACAGTTTAACAAACATTGATTACTAACTATGATTTAAAACGAAATTTTTTTCTATATGATGTATTCCCAAACAGTTTGAATTCTATCCGTCCACAATTTCTTATAATCTATGAAGAATAATATCTGAAATACTATTGCTTTTAGCAGCAAGATACAGATATAAGTAATAAGAAAATATTTATTATTTAAATTTTCTAATTAAATTCTTAAAATTTTGCTACATTGTTTTTTATTTTTTATATTTGTAATTTTAATTGATTTATCTGCTTTGTAAATACACTTAAATTTTCTCTATAACTGAAGCTGAGAGAAAATAAATAAAATTTATATTTTTTGGTTACTTTTATGCCTTTTTTAATAATTGCATTGTAAACAATATTATCCAGCAAAAAAAAATCGAGAAATACTTGACATTTTGTTAATTTTTCCTTAATGAAATTTCGATTTTAATAATAATAATTGAGAAATTTAAGGGCTGGTGCTTAAAACTGTTTGTTAATAATTGGAAAACGGTTTAAAGAAATGAAGATAATTTAAAAATTTTTCAAGACTGCATATTCATTCAATATATCTAGTAACACTGCGAAATTGTATATAATAAACTATCCAGCTGAAAGTACCCTTTTTACACTTTTCCGTTTAAATTATTTTACTTATAGTTCAATAATTATAGTGGTTTTCTTATCAATTCCTTAGATTGAATGCGTACTTAATTTGGATTTTACCAGTAGAAAACGTTTCTAGATTTTAAGGATATTTATTGGTTATAAATAAAAAAGACGAAAAACTTAAATTAGTGGAACGTAAAGGAAAAGCAGCACACCCATTAAATGTTTCATATGAGGCTCACCGAGGTAAAGCGAAATTCAAAGCCAAATTCAAAAGGCCGAAATTCAGAGAATTATTAAAATATCATTTTATCTGAAATTTCATTTCACAAGTGAAGAGACTTGAAATCAACAATTTAATATATATGTGTACACTTTACAGAATACTTTAATAAATAGCTTTTTAAAACATTCCGGAAACGATTCGCGTATAGATTACCTGAAATCAAATCAAATAAAAAGAGTACTTTTCTTGAAAACTCCTTAGTTGTGAAATAATTAAGCATTGAAGTCGGAACTCTGTTTTCATTCACGTCTTAATACACTTCTGAGTGTTGTCTATTGGGAAATGTGAAAACATATGCTGTAAAAGGAACATTTTTCAAAAAATAATGAATAAATTTTTTTTTATTTGTGCCAGATAGGCTTACAATATGGAGTGCGCTGCTCCACTTTTTCACACTGTACCATAATTGGTGTGGAGTCCTAGTGCTTCAATACACACATGCCATAGGGACTGGTTTGTACAGTAGGCAACCATTCACACCTCATTCATGCACAGAAAGGACAAAAACATTCATGCCCGAACCGAGATTCGAACCCAGGACCTCCCTAACCGCAGTCAGTACTCTGACCACTAGACGGTAGGCGAATATTTCCTTTAAAATATTATTTGAAAATTAGAAATAAAAAGTGTATTTTTCTACAAATATTATTTCTCTACACCCATTGGTAACGCATAGATAATTGTAGAAAGAGGAAAATAACTCGATGTTTCTTTTTTGAAGAGAGAAGAGCTCCGCTTAGGAATGTTACCTCACTTAAATTATTTATATAGAGTCATAAACTACGTTACGAATTCGAATCAGCGTTAATTATGTTTTCAATTTACAAAAAATGTTGTGATAAAAATCTCAAAAGAATTTTGATTACAGATTTTTTAAAGTAGTTTGATTATGTTTAGTTTTACCTTGAGATTGATATCTTAAAATAAGTTTCACTTCATTTTATGTAGGCGTTTCAAGTACATTCTGGACAAAATTTCATAGGACAAAAGCATTAAAGATTGGATTTATAATTTTTTTTTTTACTATTGTAGCATGTTACTCTCTAGTGTTACATAAACTAATTTCCGAACATTTAGAGTGTTATGCTTTAAGCTTAAGGATTCTTTTTTTTAGCTTTGCCTAGTAGTTTCATTTCTAAAAAAAACTATTATTAAAAATTACAAAAAACCAAAATAAACTCTTGAAATTAAGCACTTTTAATGTAAAAGCTATTCCTGTGCATCAATCTAATTATTTCTAAGCAATAATTGCTAGCAAAATAAAGAAAGTAATGAAGTGCTAGAGAAGAACTTTGTTAAAAAATATTAATTTTTAATTTCATTTTTTTTTTAAATTTTAAAATAACACTTCAAAATACTTTCTACTGAAGTGCGTAGAAATTATTTTGAAATGTTATTGTTGCGGTATTTTATTAAATGTTAAAAATGTTTAATTATTAAAGATTTTAGAACCGTTACATTTGTCAAACACAAGAATTTTTTATTTCTTATATGTGTGTGTGTGTGAAAGTAATGATTTACCTTAACAATGCACCAAAAATTGTATATTTTATTTGTATATTAAGCTATGCAAAATATTAGTGAGTATACAAAATATAGTTTGTAAACACATTTAAATTATATTGATTTAGTTTGCAAACTTTAGGCAAACGAAAATAATATAATACAAATATTAAAGAAATACTTTTTAAGAGATAACATATTACATATTTAAGTACATAAATACGCAATATGTTGTCTTTTAAACATCATTGCAACTAGATAACAATTTACATACCTATACACACTATACCACAATTTTATTAGTAAATTTAATAGTAAAAGTTTTATTTCAAGTTTATTTTATTTACTGAGGATTCTTCAATTAAAACATCTAAATAATTTTGAGTGCAGCTTAATTACTTTTAATTATTAGAATTTTCTTTTATGTTCATCATACTATTCTAGCGCTGGCAAAGATTGATCTGAATTTTTTATGTAAGTAGTCAGTTCTATATCTGAAAATAGCAATTATTAGATTACTGTTTTACATATTTTAAAAGAAAGCAATTTTTTGAAAAGAAATCATGCTCTTTAAAAAGCAAAAATTCACATTTTGTAACGAAATAAACTTGATTGACTATAATTTATATAGCGAAATAAATTACATATACAAATTAGTTTGTAGTTTTATGCCCTAATGAATGACTATTATTTAAAATATACAGATATTTCAAACAATATAGTCAGAACTTTTTCCTAAAATCCAGGAACTATGTCAACATCTCGAAATTTGAAAAGAGTAAAAATATATGCATACTCTCCAAAATAGAGGGTATTGCCAAATTTTAAATATTAAATTTTATTTTGATATTTGATAAATACGAGGAAAACCCTATAGATTAGTTTAAGTAATGAAATTTCTGAAATTATAAAACAAATTAATGTCATTTTAACTGCATACTGCCCAAATAATTACAGTTTTTATTTTCTTGTTTTAGCTTTATGAAAAATCAACACGAGATATATTTTTCATAAATAAGTAATTCTATATTTTCCTGACAGGTTGGTATTTTTTGTTATATAAAATGAGTGAACTTTTCCATTTCTTTAGATATTTATCCAAAAAATTTAAAACATAATAGAACTTATAAATGAAATTTAATTTTTCAATCATTTATATACAATCATTAATATTTACAGTTGTAAGAATTTTAGAATTTCTGACAAAAAATGAATTAATTATTTTAACAATTAATTTTCATAATTAGAACTCCACTATCTCGAAAAGAATGTTTCACTATTACCGCATGTCCTTTGATCATAACTCAGACTAGCTATAAACTTTTTTAAAATTCATCTAATGCCCGAAAATCACTTTTAATAATTTTCATTTTAGAGAATATTTTATTAACTTAAAATCATTAATAGTTTCCACAAGGATTTTTTTCTGAATTTTTAAAGGAATTTTTTATTTTTAATATTTTTCTTGGTATTTGTAAAAAATCAAATCTCGAAATTATACAAATACAAATACTATGTAATAAGACAGACTTGAATAACAATTATTTTACCGAACTTTTAGTAGTCAAAAATCTTATATCACTAACTATGGTAATAGCCAAAAAATCACACAGTTTTTTTTTCTTTTGAAAGTTTAAATACGTAAAAAATTATTTCGATTTTAATTCAACTTTTTAATCAAGGTGGGCTATTTAATCCCTTTAAATTAAAGATTAATTAGTGGTACTAATTAATTCATTGAAGTAATGTTGTTGGAAACTATTCGATCATTTACTTATTTTTATACATCAGAGAAGTTTAAAACTCGTTAGTTTTTTCACGGCATCTGTGTTAACGAGAGGAGATAGACAAACTTATTTATCAATTTTCATGGTTCTTATTCTGGAAATCATGGCACCTTGATTTCTAGGAAATTAAAACTGTGAGTATAGTTTTTGTACTAATTAGAAACTTTTCGCAATAAACGTTACTTCACATTTGTGAGTGGACTTAATTGCATTATAGAGAGCATCAAATATTGTGATCATTGTACTTCTTCTCCTCTTCTTGTAGCTCATTACGCCTTTGGGCCGCATTAGACCATTAGTTTCCTTCATCCTCTCCAGTCCAGGGCCATCATTTCAGCCAGTCCCCACTTAACGATTCCGAAATTGTTTATTTTATTTAGGATCATCTGCCTAAAATTTATTTCCAGTTGGTATTTCTTCCTGCAATAATTAGGTACCCATGTAAGCGATATTATGATATCAGTATGTTTCATTCTGACGATATGTACAATTTATCACTAACGTCTTTTTTTAAGGATATTTGTAATAGGATAGCATTTTAAATTTTCATATAAATTTAGTAATTTTTGCTGCCAATAAATTAGCAGAGTTTTTCTGAAACATTTGGCTTGGAATAAATTAATTTTGTTTTCTGTATTTAGGTTAGTTTACATCATTCACTACCGAATAAAGTAAGACACATTTCAGTGTTGCATTACGAATTTCAATTTTGTACTTGCTTTGAATATTCTGTGGATAATATATCGTAGTTTATAAATTTAGGATTGTCTTAACTTGCAGCGTATTGAAACATCATAACATGAACAGTAGATTTTAAAAATAAACTAGTGTTTGCATATTTAGGTTATGTTTAATTCCTTAATTGTTTCTTCATTTTGTGCAAGTTTTTTAATATAATGTGTCTTAAAAATAAATAATCCTCTAATAATGCTTGAATCTTAAATTTGTAATTTAAATATTGATAATGCTCTAAATATGCAATATGGTTTATTACTTTTTTTCTGGGATACAAACTTCAGAATAATATTTATACTCAAGTTAGAAGTCTTAATATCAATCACCATTATAACTCTTAATTTGATTCAAGCTCTGTCCTGCTATGAAAAAGAAATGTAATAAGGAAACTGCTCATTCGCTAACGTTATTTTCGCGAAGGATGAATAATTAGACTTATTTAAAGGTTGTTAAGTATTTAAATAACTACTTGAGAAAGAAAAATTAATTTTGGTTCCTAAATGGGGCCCTTCCCTGAAAATACTGGCTATCAAAAAATGCTTACTTCAGTAAATAATATAAAAATTATTTATATTTCTTAAAATTTATAACTACAATGTGTCATCAACATGAATTATTTTTAAAAACCCGAAGGATGAAGGGAACTACAAGGAAATTTTGCCTCAGTTTCTTGAACTTACTCGATTATAAGGATAATAAAATAGAAGAATGCAACAAATGAAAAAAATTAAGAGAATAGTTAGAAAATAAATATTTAATTATTTGACAAGTATTCACTTTTTGTGCAAAATTATAACCATATAATATTTCATTCTTAACAGAAAAAACAATGAAATTGGAGGAATTTATTCCTATTAAATAGCAAAGAAAACATTGATGAACTTAAAAAAAAGACATTTGAATTTAAGTGAACATAAATTTAGTTCCGCTTGGTGTAAATTGCATTGCTCTTAGAATATTTTTACCGCCCAAAATCTATTTGATCAAAATTAGAATACTTTGTATCTCCATTGTGTTTCAGTCTGCTTGATTTTTCCTGAGTAGAGAATACCTAAAATAATTGCTTTTGATTTGCAGTTTTATCTGTCGAAGTTCGTTTCTTTTATTGAAGAAAATTATATTGTTTTTTTAAATTTAAATAATGCTGGAATTTAATCATGCAAAATATTTATTTAAAAATGGTATCAAAGCAATTAGTTCAAACGTATGTGGTAAAAATGTTAAGATTTTTAAAAATGAAGTACCTATAATTTTATGCGAAATTATCAAAATTTAAAATATTTAATAATATTGAAAGCTACAAGAATGATGAAAATGCGGCATGTTTATGGTTCCTGTAGCAGATGCAGTGTATGTTGCACACTTGTACATTTGTGGTTAATGAGCAGTGTGTATTTGTATTGCAGAGTTGAAATTGCATTCTATTACATTAATTGTAATTTTTATATCGTTTCAATTGCACTTGAACAATTTTTAATTATACTTCTACTAGGGATGAAAATGTGGCTTACTTTAAGACTACATTTTATGAATTAGTACTTCATTGGAAAGAAGTTCATTCAATGAAAATAGGTTCATTTACTTTTACTGTAAATTCTTAAATATTACCTAGTAAAAAAAGGTATCAATCCCTGACATATGATCCTCAACTACAAGAAAACCATAATAATAATATTACGAAGGAAGCTGTTGAAAATTTTTGGATCTTTTAATAAGAATAGAAAATTACATTAATTAAAAAATAACATGAAATGTATGTAGGAAAATGAATAATGCCTGATAACATTGCGAATATTGCTTACAGTCTTGATTACAGCGATCACAATAGTAGAGATTTAATCTCTATTAATGAATAAAAAGTAATTAATAGCTTTTTGCAACACAATAACTTTGTTTATTTTATATCATTTTCAATAGAGATGGCAGTGATTACGGTTCAGTAACCACACATACGAGTTCTCAATAAAGAAATGTTTACAGCTGATCTATTACAGATTGTTCTGAGATATAAAGTTTCAAATATATATAAGAATTAATATATGTCGCAAAATATCAGAAAAATGTTCTAGTTTACGGAAAGATAACATGCGAGTTGAATACGATAGTCTTCGCTACCGTTTGTTTAGTCTTGATAGTTAGAAAAAATGAACGAATAGATTTATGGGCCTACTGAGATCTCAAAACAATATAATGTATTAAATAGCCTAACCTAATCTCGTACACCAGTAATTCTCATTCATTAAAAAATTAGAGCATAATAAATCCATTAAAGATTTCATTAATTGAAAAATTCGTATTGAATTTTTTACTACAGGAAAAACATTAAAAATATGAAATTGAAGAGTTATTAGATCTTAAAGATCACACAATATTGCGTTCTGTGGACACTGTTTGATTTTGTTGTGAAAGAACCATAAATAACAATTATAACTCAACATTCCTTATCAATAAGTGAAAATAGATAAGTAGTTAATTGAAAAAATGTAATGATTTCAAAGCTTCACAGACAATTATGCTTCTCTGAATTTATCTTTATTTTCCCTCCAACGTGTTACAACCTCATATAGTTCAAGATACCTTCCAAATTTTCACTATTTAGCTAGGGCTGGGTTTTGATAGCAGTAGTCTTAGGCCATTTATATCTAGTATGCAATACGATAAATAGGGACAGTCATCGTCTCCTATCCTCATGATTGAATACTAGCTATCTCTATAATTTAGTTTATTGAAAGATTTTTACAGTAGGGATTACATCTCCGATCAACGATTTGAGTGATGAAAGCCCTCAAAGAATTTTAAGGCACCCTAAACATATATTTTATATATAAAGACATCACAAAACTTGCACTGACCGCTCTTATTAACATAATTTATTCTCAATCACTGTTTGTCTAAAGACTATCTCTCTTAAGCTTTCAAAAATTATGAAATTTACTTTAAATCAAGTAAATATTAGTTCTAAAGTAACTGAAAAATTTAATCACTTACGGACTTTAAATACCTATGATGGTGCTTTAATTTTCCCTATCATAAAAGTGTTCAAATCAAAGCATAACAGTGTATCTTAAATTAAATTTTGACTTGAGTGCACTGCTAAAATGAAATATATTTATATATACAGTCTGAGTAAAATCTTTAAGCCCAGTAGACATTTTTGAGAAAATTAAAACATTTAAACTGATGAATTAAAATATCATTTGACTGCTAATTATTAAGTTTAAATAAGAGTAAAAAAGTAGAAAAATGCGAATATTTTATTATTAGAAAATATTAAAGTTACAGATGAATATTTGAGCCTGAGTAAAAACTTTAAGGCCAATACAGAAAATAACATATAAGAAAAAAATTACAAATTCTTAGAAGGTTGTGTGGGAGCCATTTCTTCGAATTCTTCAAATATTCTTGTTTTCATGTATAACACTAGTTTTTGACTAAGAGTCTGTTGCGAACATTTTGATGTATTAATATGTTAGATCCCATGGTTGGAGTCGTAACACTCCTCATTTTTTTAAAATTCGATCAAAAAGAACACAAAATTGACATTTTAAAGGGGTGGTGATTAGGACACTTTAAGTGGCTAGAATTGTCTTGAACCAAACTGAAACTTTTAGAGGACATTTTGATGTATTAATATTTAAGATCCCATGGTTAGAGTCATAATACTCTTCATTTTTCTAAAATTCGATCAAAAAGAACACAAAATTGACTTTTTTAGGGTCGGTTTTGTACCATTCATCGTTGATAGTAGGTTTCAGCACTGTTGTTCATGTAAAATGTCTCCCATTTGCATAAACTCTTCTTGCTAAGTGACCCCAAATGTTCTTGATTGGGTTGAGGTCAGGTGAGCTAGCTTGCCATTTCACAGTTTCAGCATTGTTGATTTGGAACCAAATTTTGTGCTATTACTCGAATGGATCGATGCTTTGCCTTGCAGATATTTCCAATTTCCTCCAGCAAGACATTCAGTATTTGGCAAATGATGATTTGTAAGGACATTTTGCTATACTTGTGAATTCATTTTACCTGAAACGAATGCACAATTGAGCCCACACCATTGTAAGCAAACAGCTCCAAATCATGACAGACCTCCACCTAATTGGCGCTTGGAGAATATTTCATATTTGTTTCTTATATCATGTCAGAAGAAATTCTAGCCATGTGGTCCATCCAAATTCCATCTATTTTCATCAGAAAAAATAATTTCTATCCATTGGTTGTCCCAAATTATGACTTTCTTGCCAAAGGTCAAACGCTCTGTTTTGTGCCTCTTCAGTAACTGAGGCATAGTCTAATTTGCTGTATAAGTGTGCCTTTCAGACCGTCTAATTGTATTATAAATCATTTTTGACGAACTTTTAAACTGTCGTTGGAAACAATTTCCTGGTTGAGTACTTTCCAATAGTTGCAAGTTTACAAACTCTTCTTTCAATATTCAAAGACAAAGCTTTAGATCTTCCCCCGTATTCTTTTTATCATAATTGTCTTTCAATGTTAAAAAAATTGTCTCTCGACTACAATATTTGATCTTCTTATCTTTATCGTAATAGCACGACTACTCATTCCTGTTGAAGACAAAGCTTCGACCTGTTCTCTTTCACGATCAGTTAACTTCTTACCCCCTTCGCCATTTTCACAAAGATCACCAATACTTCCAAGAAACGTATGACACATATAAAAAAATTGCAGAGTTGTTACAAGCTAGTAGTTGCAATGGTAATTACATGATTATATTGTATTTATTTTTAAAAAATGGCATATATTTCTACTCAGGCAGAAATACTATCTTTGTAAATAACCACATGTTTCTCATATTTATGTATTTACAAATTATGTTCATAGCATGTATTTCTCTCTTCTCACAGAACTTTAATAATTACTATTATTTAAATCCCTGAATCCCTTTTATTTCATTTTACATTTTTTCAAAAATTTTTACTCAGGCTGTGTATGTATTTATGTATATATATATATATATATATATATATATATATATATATATATATATATATATATATATATATATATATATATATATATATATATATATATATATATATATATATATATATATATTTATATATATATAATTTAATTTTTGTCCATCTTAAATAAGCCGTGTATTATAAAATCAAGAATTTTCGATATTTACTTTCTTACTTTACATTTCCCCATGTTTTAATGATCTATTAGTATAATATATTAAGTGAAATAGCTGAGTTAATTTTATTCACACACACAAATAAAATTAAATATTGTCTAACTTTTGATAGTAAAAATAAATAATTTAACAAAATGTAAAACTTAATTAAGGAATAATTTAAATGTAGGGAAAAATATGTCCATATTTTATTTCAATCTTTTTAAATATCAAATAAATTATACTAAATTACTCAAATGATTTTAAATATAAACTCAATTCCAATTAATATGCTTTACTATATAATTTAATGTTTAATATTAATAAATATTCGGAGGAGAAGAGTAGAATTAAGAGTTTATGTTCTGAAATTATTTCTGAACTAGCGGTTTCAACAAAAAACATGAAATCAAAACAAAAAATATATTCAGTAGTGTAAATTTTATTTTAACTACGCAATAAAATAAAATAAATTTCATAAAAAGAGTACAGTGAAAAATGAAACTTCCACTCACAAATCTTCATTGTTTGTGAAAAAACGAATTCCTTCAAAATCAAGAAACTGATAAATAATAATACTTTTTAGTCAGTTAGTATTTATTTTAGTTATATATGAGAATTCTAAATAAAAAAAATCATTAAAATCTTTATATATATATATATATATATATATATATATATATATATATATATATATATATATATATATATATATATATATATATATAATAGAAATCTTGTTTCTCATTATGTAGAATAGTTTTTTCAATGAGCATTTGTAAATAGTTTATTTATTTTTGTGTTTTAAATGATGAATTTAAAATCAGAACTTGAAAGAAAATTGTAAAGCATATAAACATTGTGTGTTTTTCAATAATAAATACGCATATCCGTTGTAAAATCTAAACCATAAAAGTATAGCAGGAAAAAAATTCTCAGAACGATAAAAATGAATTTCTCTTATAACCAGCAAACTGGAAAGAAGATTCACAAAAAGGGAAAAGTATCGAAGGCAGAGCTTTTTTTTTTTTTTTCCGGTTATCAGCATCAAACTTAAGTGCTATATCAGCGGAAGAAATTTCAAGTAAGCTAGTCATAAATGCCCTGCAGTTATCACCGATAACACATAATAAAAAACGGAAGAAGCACTTGGCGTATTCTGTCGCCTTTGAAGTAGGAAAGTCGTGGTTAAGGATGCATGAGATCAAAGAATTTTTTTTTTTAAAAAAAACCTCATTAATAGTTTAAGTCAATCATTTCTTTCATAGAGAAGAAAATATGATTAGGATTAAGTAGTAGTGTTGAGTTGCATCATTTTTTTTCTTAATGATTATATATTTGATAGAATTTCGAATATGTGTGATTCATCCGCTCCTGCGATTTACATTAACAGAAGCGAGATTCATTTTCATTAGGTTTGCTTAAATATTTACATAAGCGGTGAAAGAACTAATCGTTTCTCTTTATGTGTCAAAAAATGTAAGGATTTATTATTCGATAATTTTTAATAAAGGATAGTTACAAGAATTTATAATACATAATGTAAGATATTTTAAGTAGACTCCATAAACTTATAAACACTACTTCTGAATTCTCGTATGCACTAAAGTTAAACAGATTGAATAAAAGAAAATAAGGCCTATTATTTTCTTGTTCAAAAACTGCAGTATAATACAAATTAATTAATGATTACTACTTTTCTATTAATTTTATCGGGAATAATTAAATGAAATTGTGACGAGTTTCCTCCATTATGCATATCTATATATATATATACATATATATACGTATATATAATATATATATATATATATATATATACATATATATACGTATATATAATATATATATATATATATATATATATATATACCTGCCAACCTTGGAGAAAAAACAAAGTTAGTAGATTCTACTGATTTTGAGGGAAAAAATCAAAATACACGACTAGCGACATTTTGCTTGAAAACGAATTTTTAAAACTGTAGTACCACAAAAAGACAATTTTACTCTTTAGTTTTTACATTCTGAGAATGATTTATGTTAAATATATTTAATATGAATATTTTAATAAAATATTCAGACATCAAATTCATAAAGAACTATGAAAAATAAAAGAATAAACTACACGTATAAAAATAAACATCACAGTGTTTATTTCATAATATTTATTTCATAGGGCAATTGTTACTACATTAGTACAATTTAAAAATATTAAACTATAAATTTACATAAAAACATAAAATACATCAAATAAATTTTATTCATTCAGTGACAAATACTCATATATATATATAAATATATATATATATATATATATATATATATATATATATATATATATATATATATATATATATATATATATATATATATATATATATATATATAAATTGATTTATATATATAACAATAGAGAAATTATCAAATACTTTGTCCATAAAAAACATAGTACATTTCAAATTTGAGTAACTTGTGGCAATTTATTTATTTATTTTTTCATACGTTTCTGACAACATTTTTTATAAATGAATTGGTAAAGTTCTGTTCAAAACATTTCTCAGTTTGATAATATACAGCTATAATTAATCTTTCTCAACTTATTAACTAATTCAAATTTCTTCGTTGATTGTTTAAGTACTAAAACAACGCAATAGACTTTTTTCCGGCAACACTTCCGCAGATTTAAGAAACTTTTTACTAAAATTGCCAAATATCAGTAGATTTTCATATACTATCAGAGAAAATTGGGAGGAGAGAGAACGATGAAAAATCTTGAGGTTCCCGGTAAAATCAGTAGAGTTGGCAAGAATGTGTATTTATATTTATATTTGTAGGTGTGCATGCATAAAAGTACATATTTTTTAGATAATTGAATATATAATTTTTAAATATGCACTGTTTTATAAATTAAAATTATTAAATAGAAGAATTCACATTATAAAATGGGTTGTTTTTGTTGTTAAAAGTATTCAATGGGAAGTGAAACATTCTTTCCATTGGAATTTCAAGAAAAATAATTCATAAGTTTAAATATACTTGGGTTTTGATATATAAAAGACACATAGAAAAAGAATTCAATATTTCATTAGAACCTTAAAATTCATGACTTTATTAACTGTGCAACATAATCAGTGTTTATATTTGATAAAATGTTATCACTAGAAGTGTATAATTTCACATCCTAAAAAAGTATTTTGGGACACATACCTTTAATTGGAAATAATATTTAAGATATTACTACGTACAACAATTTCATCAGCAATATTTACTGATAAAAAATTATTTCAGATTAACAATACAACACAAGACACACGTAATTTGCTCTTTGTAAAAAATATAGAACCAATATGTAAATTCTTTAGTTATACTCACCCATCACTTTTTGTAATATGTAAATTCTTTAGTTATACCCATCAATCACTTTTTGTTTAGAATTTACCTAATCTTTTACTTTAATCTTAATCTTTTACCTAATCTTAAACCTTAAGTAAAATGTAAAAAATTTTCATTTAGAATTTAACTAATCTTTTCATTATTTTGTATCGTGTATCTTCATGTCTTATTTCTCTGAGTCACCATTCGTGATACCTGTTGGTATTCATTTTAAACCTTAAATGGAAAAAGGCATACCCATAGTTCAGATATGTTCACATGAAAGTTTTCAAAGTATTTTTTTAAAGATTTAATTTCCATGTTTGTTGAAAGGTTTTCTAGAAGTAATTTTAGAAATAAGCAAAATTGCATGAACGTCTGATTCTTGTTTGTATGGTAATCAATTATTTTGATGTGTCTTAAAGCTCCCTATCTTAGATTTCATTTCTCAAATTGACATTCCATGCTCATTTGACACAAATGGTTTTCTAGAGGCCACGTTGCCTTATTAGTAAGGGTGCTATTCTCATTATTTGAAGATAGGGATTTCAAATCCGGTCTTAACCAAGGATCTGCTGTGTTCATAGCATAGGGTATGTTAAATAGGTTGTCATCATAATGTCCTCCAAGTGAAATGATACCTATAAGGACATCAGGTCAAGAATTGTGATGTCTTGCTTGATCCTGGATTTTAAATTATGAAGATTTCCACTTGGCAGCTTTCATCTAATTAGTCCCCCACCCCCCAATTAGATAAAATCAGCCAGTTATAAAGTTCAACTCTAGGTTTGTTTCAAAGGAGTATGTTGGTGCACACTAGATTAATAACTAAAAGTAGATCTGACTAATATCTTGGCTTTTTTTTTGGATGTATACAGCTACTGCCAGGACTATTATTGCCTATATATGCTTCTGTGATTTTGTGGGGCAAAGTAGAACAAAAAAAAAACTGAACGGCAAGAAAGGAAAAGTTTGCAAGGACTGCAGAGCCTGCTTGTGTATCACAGTTTCAATGTCTACTGCACCCACTGAAGACTATTTCAGACCTGACTTCTTAGGACATCTTCATTTGCAGCACTGCCAGAATGACTACCTACAGAATTGAGTTTTGAAACAGTATTGAGGGCTTCATCACTGGGAACTATTATTTCTGAAAACACCTTCACAAAATGGGATTCTTTCAACAAGAACTAAAATTAAGGAAATACAAAAAGAGTGTGGAATCTGGAATTATATATGAGAGTGATGCCCTTGTCCTTATTCAATTTACTATTTTAGACAGTTCTTATTATAAAGAGTTGTACCAGAATTTCATTGAGGGTTTGTCAAACATTAAACAAAGTAGGTGACCACAAAAATTGGAATCAGGATTAATCGGTTTGATGTACCTAGTACAAAATGCTTTTAAGTAGAGGGGGCTTATATTAGACAAACTTAAAGCAGAAGAATTGCTGGGCAAGTTCTAGTTTAATAAAGCCTGCAATAATAATAAATAATGCGTTTAATAAAGCCTACCAAGGCGACCTCCTATGCTCTTGTTTCACTCTGAAAATTTTTGATTCAGAATTAAAATCATAGTAGTATAGTCCGCGCACGTTCAGCTTTGAGCAATACTGCTCAAACAAATATTTATTATTATTTTATTGACGGATGTGAGGGCACGCCAGTCAGTCAGACGAGCGAAAGCGTGGGCGAAGAGAAAAAAGAAATGGTGAATCGGTAGGAGGAGGGGTGGCGAAAGTCCCACTCCCGGACGATGAAAAAAATATATGTATCTATACTTTATGTTTGTGTTAGTAATTAATGTTTGTGTATATTAATATCAAATAAATGTGTCGTCAGAATTCATGTTAATTTTCATGTTAACATCACAAAAGAAGGTTGCAGCTCAAAAGCATAGCGAGAACCACGCCGCTTTATGTTACAATGGTGACAGCGGAGCCATGTCACAAAAACGAAATATTAATGGAAAATTTAAAAACAGAATGAACTTCATCGATGTTTTTTTGGGACATCCATCTTACAAAGCGGGAGAGTGATGTTTGCCAAATATTTATTTTTATTGGTTGAGATCCTCTATTAAGATTTCATAATAAGAAATATGTTTAAAAAAAAAGTATGCGTAAGTTTTAAGTATGATTGTTAATTTAATGAGGTTCTGTTGTTGAACAGTGAGAGTTTTGTGTACCACCTCAGTGATACGTACTAAAACTGTTTGCGTCAGCAAATGAGTATAAATTTCTGCTCAGCAGAACTGAATTGAATGGTATGATTGTGGTGTATCAAGCCAGTGATAATTATTTAGAAGTATAAAATTGCTGTCATTAGTAAACGAAATTAAATTTATACGCAAGTAAAAATAAATAAATGTATTTTTCGGCGTCAGCAGTATTGAATTGAAATTCAAAGTAGATAAGTGGTAATATTTTATTCTAAAGAGAGTGTATTGCATGTTAAAATTGTTCTTACGCCAGTGAAATAAATTTTATTTTATTGATCATTGTGTATTTTATGATTATTTTAATGCGATATTAATGTTCATTTACATGGATAAGTATTTCTCTAGAAACTGTATGAATTCATGTGTTCTTGTTCTCTCGTTTTATAAAAAGTGATTTATTTGAAGTCGAGTAATAGCTATACGTAATATAAATTTGTTTTGATTTCGATTCTCATTAGGAGTCGAAAAGTCTGTGGGTGTGGTAGAAAGAAAAAGAACCACACGGATAAAGAAATCGTTAGTCATTTTTTGTTGCTGTTTGATTTCTGAAAATAAGGTAGGAAAAAAAATATTATTTAATATTTCGAACTTGTTCTTTTGCGCTTTTTTTATGGACTGTTATAAATATTTTTTTATTATCTCGAACACTGATTTAAATAAAACGTGTAAAAGTTTGATTTGAATAAAAAAAGGGTATATTTATAGAATTTATTTTAAAAGTTTTGCTTACGTTAATGTTTATTATAGTTTAATAGATTTGCATATTTTTTGAGTGTTTTGATTAAGGATTTGAAAAGAAATTAATGTTTGAATTTTATATATATTGTTGCAAATTCTATTTGATGTGAATGTATTCTAATAATAGAAAGAACTGCATAAATTAATGCTATTAGTAAGTTCGTTTGGAATTAAATTTATCACTATCTGTATTACAATGGAAATTCTATTATTATAAATGAATATATTGATATAAATTTAAATCGAAATTCTTTGTTTATAATTATCATTTCAAAGTTATGTTTTGGTTTTTTTTTAATTTGAAAATAATTTGATTTAATTCATTGTATGCCTGTTTTATAATTTTAATAAGTCATTTCTGCTGCAATTCAATTTATGATTTTCAGTTCGAAAATCTAACTTTCGTTGAAAGAAAAACAAAACTTTTTTCGAAATTTGTTATTTTTGAAATTTTAATTTAATAAATTCATTCAATTAAAATATTTAGCATTAAATATGGCTTACTTCGCAAAAGGAAAAAGTCAGATATTTTAGTTTTGGCTTCATAATTAGGTATCGCGTTGGAACCTGATGTCATGATATTGAAAATTCAAGACCTCATTACTGGAAGTGCTTCATATGATGAAGAATTTACTAAAATGCTGTTAAATACAATCATCTGTACCAGAAAAGAGTTAGAAGCTAATGAATTGATTAGAAAAAAAAGGGAATTAGAAGCAGTAGTTAAAAAGCAGCAAATGGAATTTGAACTGGAGAAATTGAGAATAGAAGCAGGCCTAAGTGTGCCAAAAACAGAAAAGTTAGTTCTGAATAATATACAGATAGAACTTACCAAGTCGATGCCTTGTTTCGATGCAAAAGACTGTGATATTCTGTTATATGTTTCATTATTTGACAGAAAGGTCAAAAGGATAAAAATCGAAGCAAACGATATGGTTTCATATCTGTTACCTCTGATGCCGTCGGACATTGTGGAATTGATTGCCAGAATTCCAGAAGAAGAATTTGGAAACTATGAATATGTAAAAGAAGAATTGTTAAAGAAAATCAAAATGAATACAGAAGGATTTCGGCAAAAATTCGTTTAGAACCAACGAAGTCCTAATAAGACAAGACGAGATTTTGTTTACGAAGTGACAAACTGTTTCCAGGGTTAGATTGACGGACTTGAAATTACTGATTTTGAAGAACTTAAGGACCTTATAATCACCAAGTTAAGAAAAGAGTTCCTATTGAAATAAGAGACCATTTCGCCGATGAATGTGGAAAGGTAGTCAAATCATCACTTTTGGCTGACAAGCTTGACGAATGCGAAGAAGTACGGAAGTCGTTTAAGAAGCAAACAGGTGTACCTAAAGTTCCGACCCAAACTTATAACAAATATCCATTACAACGGGACAGCAGAAGATATGATAATCATGGAACGCCTCTTACCGAAAACAAGTATGTGAATTTTAGTCTCAAGAAGCAGTTTCTAAAATTCGCCTTAAGTATGTGTGCTATTTCTGTGGTATGGAGAAGTTTTTTCATGTGGAGAAGTTTTTCCCAAAACTTTCAAAAAATAAAACTGAACAAGTTGTGAAAAAGAAGTTCAACGTAAATAGAGCTGCAGTGGAGATCTGTGAAGAAAAGAAGGAAACAAAGCAATCTAAAACAGCTGTTGGGGCCAAAGTAATGTCTCGCAAGCGTAACATAATTGGTGAAAAATTATCTAATTTAGAAAGAATCCAGATAAATGTTAATGGGAAACAAGCAACCGCTCTGGTTGATTCAGGAACTGAAATACCGGTGGTAAGAAGTAATATGGTAGAAGATTTCCTTATAGAGAACAAGCCATCAATTTATATAAAAGGAATTTTTGGACCTGCAAATAAATGTCCCTTAGGAAACATACCAATGAGTTTATATATGGGAGGTAGGGGTGACGTCGTGCATCAAGATGTCCTCTGTGCAGTAGCTCTTTCCCTCGTAGAAGACGTCCTCTTGCCACTAGAAATAAAAAATATGCTAATGGAAACTATTGTTTCTGAATCGAAAATATCAGTAATAGACAATTCCAAGGTTGAATGTGAAGAATTTGATGATATGCGTAAAAAACAAGAAAATAGAGATATCCTTACTGACGAATTTACAATGAAATAAGCTTATGTTGCAGGAGTGGAAACAATTCTGGGGAAACGTATGAAAACTGAAGAACTTCTCCAATAACAAGAAACTTGTAATGATCTAAAGGAAGCTAGGAAAAATGCAAGGGAAGAAAAAGGAGAATTTTATTTCAAAGACAAATTTTTGTTCCATAAGGAAAAAATTCTGGGGGAGACAACACACCAATTGGTTTTACCAAAATGCCGAATAAAGGAAGTTTTAAAACTGGCTCATTGCTCTGTATTTGGTGGTCACATGGGAACAAAGAAGACTGCTATGAGAAAAAGATATTCCTTTTTTATTGGACTGGCCTTTCAAAAGACGTAAAGAACTTTTGTGAACCCTGCAAAGACTGCCAATTAAGAAGGAAAATTTAAGTTAAGGATCGAGCTCCTATAACACCTAAAGCAAGACCCGAATTGCCATTTCAAGAGGTAAACGTTGATGTGATAGGACCAATTGAGTCGCCTAGCTCAAAGGGTCATAAACATGTGATGTGCCTGTTAGATCAGCACACAAGATGGACTGAAGCTGTTACATTAACAAGTCTTACAATCAAAGCTGCATGTGATGCTCTATTGTCAATATTCGTGAGAACTAGAGTGCCTAATATGATTGCATCAGACAATGGGACTTATTTAAACTCTGATCTGACTAAAGTGTTTGAAAAGAGAATGGGATCAAGTCCAAGATTTTCTACACCCTTGTATCCTCAATCCAATGGACATGTGGAATGTTTTAACCAAACCTTAATGCAAGTTCTAAGCGCAAAAAGTGCCTGAGGTAAAATTTTCTCCCAATCTGTACCCTTTTCTAAACAAAGGACTTTCAGTATTCTCTTTAAAGTTCTGTGCAATCTTTCAACAGGATTGCTTTGGGGATGCTGTACAGAACTATGCACTACTTTAATACCAAATTTTTCTAAAAATTCTGATGTCAGGACACTCATGAAAGATGTTCCTTGATCACTTTGCAACTCCCTAGGAAAACCCATACGGCTAAATATCTGAAGAAAAGCATCAACCACAGTAGTAGAACGAATATCTGGTACTGGGATGGCATCTGGATACTTGGATGACATGCAAATGGCTGTTATAATATACCGGTTGCCGCTTGAAGTTAAAGGTAAAGGTCCACAGGCATCAACATTAATTCTAGTAAATATTTCCGGAATTACTGGAACCAGTTTCAAAGGAGACTTTTTCTTATCTTGAGGCTTTCCTACACGTTGACATTTGTCACAAGATTTAACAAAATTTTCTATGTCTTTAAAGCAGTTTGGCCAGTAGAAAGTTTTACACAACATATCTTTTGTTTTAGTTACACCTAAATGAGCTGCAGTTACCTCATGGCAGATTCCTTTTAGCTGGTTGCGAAACTTCTTGGGCACAACTAATAATCTTCTTATGGTTCCATCATTGTCCATTTTATTAAAAAACAACATTTGATTTATTATAACATATTTATTGTCTTTTGAAGATTGTCGTTTAGCTTGCTCAAAAAGAGGTTTCAAATCTTCGCACCCTTTTTGTTCACGAGCGAATTCTTCTGGGGATGTCTTTATCAAATCCAGACCTTCAACTTCGGTTTCTAATGGTGGCAAAATTGCATTTTCCTCTAATTCTTCATTTTGTTTAGTTTTGAGGCAAGACCTAGAGGATTTTATTTCAGAGTCAATTATCTCTTTATTCGTGCTATTTTCCTTGCGTCTTTTTTGAGCTCGAGTTTCTATAGCATTTATCATATGTACTTTCACCTCTTCGTGTTTTTTGGTTTCTTCAATTAAAGCGGCTGTTTTGTTACCTAGTAAATACCTTCCTTGATCCAAAGAATCTCGAAGAACTGCTGCCTTTGTCAAAACGTGACCTAATTCACAATTTATTTCAACCTCGGCAATAGGTAAGCATACTAAAGTTTCATCAAGAGGTGTTCTTAGCCAAACCTTTTCCTTAGTGAACATATCAGGTTTAACGTATTTTCCACAAATCAAATCAAGAGTTGCTCCAGTGTCTCTTAAGATTGGCATTTGAATTCCATTAACAGTGCCGATACTAGTGTAGGGAGCCATCAACTCATTAAATGTACTTTTAGCAATTTCATTAGATGCTACCGATTCTAAGTTCTTTTTATTTTGTCACACTGAGGCCGCAAATGACTATAAGAACCACACTCATAACATCGGAGTTGTTTTCGTTTTTCAAATTCCTTTCATGTGCATAATTTGAATTTTTATTCTCGACTCTTTTAGGAACATGAGATTTATTATTTCGAATTACTTCATTAAACTTAAAGGCACGGTTTTCGTTTTGTTGACGAAAACCAAAATTATTTCGAGGGAGTTTTGTAAAATCTTTAGCCTTAAAACTATCTCTTAAGCTTTCATATTCATCTATTTTCTCTGCCAGATCATACGGAGAATTTATTTTAAGACATTCCGCCAAAAATGTTCTTTAATTTCAATTGGCACTCGACGTTTCAATTGATCTGTTACCATTAGCTCCTTAAGCTGTTCAAACGTCGTTATTTCTAATTCCGCAAGCCATTCCGTAAAGTAACTATTCAATTCTTGTGCATAATTTCTCCATGATTTTTCTGTCGTTTTCTGGTGTTTAAGAAACAATTGTCTTAATTTTTCGCTATTTAACTTGAATCGTTTAAGAATAAGTTCCTTCACATAATCGTAATCATCAGCCCTTTCTGGAGGTTCTCTAGCTAACATGTTAGATATTTCTGAAGGTAAAGCACTTACAAGATAAACTACCCATTCGTTTTTTGGAATATGAGCCATTTCTGCTGTACGCTCAAAATTTATTAAGTATAAACTCATCTCATCTTTCTTTTCATCATACTTTGGCGTTATTTGCATTAATTGAATTTTTTGAGCTTGTTCAGTCCTATTTGTAACTGATTCTCTGTTCGAAATTGTGGCATTTGAAGAGATTTCCAGACGTTTCATTTCCAAAATATGTTCTCTTTCTTCACGTCTAATCCTTTCCTCTTTTTCTAGTTCTTCGCGCCTAATTCTCTCCTCTTTTTCTAGTTCTTCTCGCCTAATTTTTTCCTCTTTTTCTTCTTGTTCCCTTTTAACTCTTTCATCGATTACTCTATCTAATATACATTTTACTTCTTCCTCGTTGAAGTTTTTGCTAGCTAAAATTAATTTTTTAATGTCTGGGATTTTAAAAGAATCTGGAACTATTTCCCCTTACTCTTCCGCTAATTCTATTAAATCTCCCTTTTTTCCCCGTGCTAAAAAAGCCATTTTAATTACTAAACGTTTTATCTCAGAAAAGATGCAATAATGAGAGAAAAAACAGACTATACCCACCAATATGCAAAATTTATTAAATAATTATTTAAATTATTTATCACACACTACTAATATAAGCATATCAATAACGTTTAAAAAACTAAATGAAACAAACTATATTATAATACAACAAAAGTATAAAATGGAAAATCAATTATTTCAAAAAGAAGAAAATGTTTAATATTAAATCTACTCTCGAATTCAAGTTATTATCACCAAGCTAATGATTGATACTCATATAAATTGAATCATTAATCAAAATGTAAATATATTATATGTATAAATTATATAAAATCATATTCTTATATAGATACTACTATATTAAATCCAAAAATGAAATTATACATATTTTTAATTCAAAATATAGAACACTACAATTCTTAAGAACAATACAAATTAACAGCTTTAACTAATCTAAACCAGAAATCAGCTTTCGATTTCAAATCAATAAACTTAGTTAATCATACACGACATCAAATAATGTTAATAACGTAAGATATTTTAAACATTAAGAATATATCTTTTCAAATTCTTAACAATGTAAAAAAAAACATATACGATTTAAATATCAAATAAATCAGTTTTATATCATATAAAACATTGCAAATAACAATCAAACACATCAATAAAAATTTCACATTACATTAAATTTAAACCTATTTGTAATAATATACTTTCGTTTTCACATAACGAAATCAAAACCTTTTAAAAAAAATATATTCCTTTCTTTCTTAAAATCTACTTTCTATATCAGTTGAACAATAAAAAAACTAAGTATATAATTGTACTTTTGATTTTACACCTTAATCTATAACAACATAGTTATTTTAACACATATTCCTAAGTGAATTGAAATACATCAACCACATAAAAATTATGAAATACACATTTAATAAGATACACACTTTTCGTTTAAAAAATATTACACTGTAAATTCGAATACACGAAATACAGAAATTATCTTTTGTAATATGGAATACACCATTTACAAACTTATAAACAAAATTAATTGATGTAACATGAAAATTCACGTAAATAAGATTGGAACTAAATATTCTATAAATTTATAACATACCAACTATTTATTTTTAATTGTAGCCAGAGAAGGATTGATCAAAATGGCCTACCTGTATTCCAACATTTCGGCACGTAATCCATTATAGTGCACATAATTAATTTTCACAGTGGATGCTAATGCAAAGCATTATAAAAACATCCAAAACCGCTGCCACCAAAAACATAAGTTTGTTATGAAACAAACTAACGACTCCAAATTTAGAAACAAAACATTTAATTAACCAAAAAATTTACAAGGAGTCATCTTTGGGTTCATAAAACTCTCGCGCTTGCGTAGCGTACCAAAGAGTATATCAATTTTTAAAAAAAAAACGCAGCTTCTTCAGCCTGCTCCTCGCACCAATCGTCTACCTACTCACCCTCCCCATCAAAAGCTCTGGAAATCGAAAGCGCTGAGTAGGAGACGTTACAACATCTAACCATAAATACATTTTTCCTTAATATTTTTCCATAGCATTTGTAATTTCAAACCAGATAATTTATTTCCTTGCGTTGCATATTTTTAATTATTTGTATTAACAAATAATTGTAATTAATGTAAATAATGTATAATTCTACCAAATAATTACAATTGTGAATAATATTAACAAATAATTTTAATATAATTAAATGTAGTCAATACAATATTTGTGCAAATAATTGAAATTATAGATATTATTAAGAAGTAAGTGCAGGTAATATTTTTAAATATTAAATTAGTGTAACAAATTTTGGTTTATATTTATTATTAATGGCTACTTGCTAATATTTCATTTTACATATTAGCTATTAAGCGTATAGTGTTTCTAACATCTCCCCACTTTAATGTAAATATGGTACCTATTTAAACTAGTCCAGAATCAATAATATATTTTCTGTTAATTACTTGTGATGTAAATTTACTGGACAAGAACATAAATGCGTGTATTCAAAATTTGTAAATCTTTTGTATTAATTGACATAATTTTTTCTATCAATCTGAGAATCATGAAATATAATAAAAAAAAACTAAATTCAATTTTAATGAGATTTAGCATAGAATATTGTATAAATAATTTGAGACTGTCAATTTGTTTTAATTCTATGATTTAATAAACTTTACTTATCTGTAATCTTAATTTATATGTAAAAAATAATTTGATAATCATTGATGTAAATTTTTTAAACCGTTTCTTATTAGTTTAAATATGATTTTTTAAAGTATGAAATATAATGAGTATGTTTTAAATTAATTACATTTTATTATAATCTTGAAAAAATGTAAGATTCTGCTTAAAACATTACATTGAATTTTTGAAGTTAGATGCTTAGAATTTCTATTAAGCCATTCAATTGAAATTATTCCCATTTAACCCAATTATTTGTCTTTATTTTTAATCAAAGAATTATCAAAATTAATGAATGTTGATTTTTCATTTGTTTCTTAGTGTTATTTATTGTGTAAGGTGTGTATATTTTTTTATTTCCAATGGCACAGATAAAAAGACAATTACAGCAAAAATACAAATAACAAGAAAAATGAAAAATAAAAGAGTTGAAACAATAGTTTATGTATGTAAAATGTCCCTGGCCTCCCAGAAGCCGTCCGCAATTGAGCATTTTAATAACGCCGTACAATGGAGTAGATGGTCACGATCCATGTCCCGTCCCAGATTACAGAGGTTGCAGATAGGACATGAAACTATACGAAGACAGTACAAGTGTTTAAGAAGGCAGTCATGACCAGTGGCGAGCCTAAACTCAGCCACCATTTTACGTCTGGGCCATTTTGAGACAGCAGAAAGTCTGTCTTTCCAAGACTTTTGTTCTGATCGATATTCGAGAATCTTTTTGAATATTTCAGACAGTCTATTTTTAATTAGACGTTTTATTATGCAAAAAGATACACTAGGAAAAGATGTTTGTAAAGTCATGGCCCCCTTCTTTGCCAGTGCATCGGCAATTTCATTGCCATGGATTCCACAGTGTCCAGGGATCCATTGAAGAACAATATCTTTTTCATTGGAAGACAAACTCTGAAGTATGCTCCAACATTCATGGACAACAGAGAATACAGAATTTGAAGTAGGCATCAAGGATTGTAATGCGGCCCGGGAGTCACTAAGTAAAACTGCCTTGGAGAACCCATTAAGATGGCAAGTCAACTGAGAAAGAGCAATCCTGATCGCATACAGTTCCCCATCAAATGTGGATGCAAATGTGCCAGCTGGATTTGCAATTGAAAAAAGGGGACAATAGACCCCTGCTCCAACGTTGGATCCTTCCCTCAATCGGGAGCTGACAGCATAAATTCTCAGCCAGTCTGGCTCAGGATAATGAGTGTTTATGGTCTCATAGATGAGAACCCTTAGGATCTCCGTATCTGCGACTTTCTTGAAAATTCTCTCGGATAGATCAAGGCGCACACTAAAATTAGAAGATTCAATTGGGCAAGGTGGGAGAGGCAGAGGTTCTGGTTCACACCGCAACTCAATATGCCTCTTTATCAGGACTCCCTGAAGAATCCTCAAAGAACACATGTCTCAGGAGGTAAGGGGCCACTAAAAATGTCTAAAATCGTAGATCTCTTAGGGGTATGTATGTATATATATTAAAATATCAATATGGTTATATAAACTAAAACTAAACTCTGTGGCACAACAGACCATGTATGCCAAGGCCTACAATGCCTATATTTTTTCCTGACCGAGAGCCCCTGGAGTACGAAGCACATGTCCCAATTGTCTACTCAGCATAACGTAAAACTCCCAGTGTATAGTTCCCAAGCATGCTCATTGTGTACTTAATGATACAAATAATTACCATTCTCCCTTTTTTTAAAGAGATAAAACTGAAATTGCATAAAAGGATTCCATTATTTAAAATTTTTTTATTAGTAATATTAATTTTTTATGAATTATTAATTCTGAATGAAAATTGACACTATTATAGGCATTTACAACCAAAGTGAGCTAACATCCTGGTGTTTTTATTTTGTAATTAAATTGAATCAATTTAACAATTCTGTTTTTTTTTTTTATTTTCAGAGACTATTACAACAAAGTCATCATCTTCATAAAGGGAGAAATTTGTTCCAGAGTATTAATGCGGAAGTCGGACCACAAAAATAAATAAAAATAATAAAAATCTTGTAAATTAAAAATGTTAAAAAAATTTTTCAAAAATTATTTTCAGATGTAAATAAAAATAGATACTTTTTTATTTTCAGTGTCATAAATAAAAATGTACGATTCCATTAATATTTGCACCTTTCACTTATATATATGGTTTTTTCTGTGTAAATTTTATATGTAATAAAAAATGTTAATCTTTATCCTTTTTGTATAATTTTCCTCAACATCTTGTTGCGTGTAGTTAATTGATTTGGAAAATAAAATATTAATTTTTGTACAAAGAAAAAATATATGTGTGTGTGTACAAAGAAAATATAAATTTAAAATAATTCTATAAAATTATCATAAAACAACTAGAATTCTTTCTTACCTTCAAGTTCAATTTTAGCAGTAAACTGACAGTTGCTTACACAAGAATTTTTTAAAAAAAATATATATATATATATAAATAACGAAGTTCTATAATTACAAAAAATTATTTCAAAAACATAGATTATAAAAATTATTTCAATTATTTAAATAACTGTAAAATTTAGACACCATTGTAAGGTATGAGTTAGAAATTCATTTTTTAAATCTTTCTATATAATTTAGGAACTAAAAATGCACTTAATGATATTTGACAATTACATGGATAACAATTCTTTGAAATTAACCAAATTATATTCAGAGTATTAATTTGATGGATTTTCAATACTCCTATATTAATTTTAACAATGATTACAATATTAACAGACAAAAATTTATTCCATTTTTATAGAAAAAAATAACTATAACCAGCCCTACGTCGGTAAAGCTGCTATCGTCGGCCGAACAGCAAAGGACCGATAGATAACCGTATACGGGCATGTACTGGCAATTACATGGGCCACGTGCTTGAAAATATGCTTGAGGTACACACACAACAAGTAATCCTTAATACTTATAAACTTGTTGGCAAACAAATTATAAAAAGCAACATCATACATGAAAATCCTTGATTTTAAACAAAGTCATTTTTAAAATTTTTGAAAATTGAATTTCCAAATCATTGGCAGGAGTTTTCTTGGGGAAAAAAAGGAATGCAACTGGAAAGCCTTTATGATTTGTATAATTTACTGTTACTGCTGTTAAGGAATGAATGGGTATAAATAAATTGATTAAACCATATGAATTTATTCATAAGGGCTACAAATTTCCATATTATCTCCCATGAGCCTAACCTTTTTAAAGAAATCTATGCTAAGCAAATTTTATTAGATCCAATACATTTTGGGTTTTCTGTTAAACTTAACATAATATGAACCAATTCTTTGGTACACAAATTGCATATAAAAAGTTTTACCATCTCTTTAAGTACTTTATTTCTATTCTTTTCTAACAAAATTCCTTAACGTTTCTCTTCAATTTCTGCTTTCTATTTGAAAAATTTATTAAGTGTAAAATTATTTCTCTTAGAAATTTAATGTCTTGATGAGTCATTTCTACATGAATAAGTTTTCCATCGATGTAAATTCTTGTGTTATACAACTCTTTAAACTTTTAAGCACTTTCCTCTATGATTCTATATATGTATTTGAATTGTATTCTTAGAATTTCATTAATAGTTTTGAATCAGTTGTGTGCATAGATTTCATGTAATCATCTGAATCCTTTCTTGAAGCAAAGTTGATTTTGCTCACAACACAAAATTTAAGAAATGTCTCTCATCACATTTCATCAAAATAAAATTCCCAAGATGCCTGTAGAAATATTTTTTGATGTAAAATTTTTTCAACATTGAAAATGTATATTTTGTTCGATGAAATTTTAACAGCTTTATTATGATAAAATTTAGAAAAAATTGTTCCTTTAAAAAAATCTTCAAAACTTTTCACTGAATACTAAAATTGTCTGTACAAGGAGCTTTCAACTAAAGTTACTCATATGTATGATACTTGCACTACAAATATCATTTATCTGGTTACTGGCCAAATGACACTATTTTGCTCGTTTGTTGACAAATAAGTGTTATTTAGACAAAGGACTTTAAATTGCATGAATAACATAAATGTTGACACAAAAAATTTATATCCTTATCAGCTGATCAATCTTTATAAAAGAAAAGCAACCGTTCCTGTCAAGGACAAATATTACTTGTTTCCACCATTATACGAGGGTCACTCTGAAATTTTTGAGATACAACTAGGTTTTTAAAGTTATACATACAAAATTTTAGGTGTGTTCAAAGCAGTCTCCTACAGCATCAATGCACTTTTGTAGACGAGTTTTCCACAGATTAAACGCCTCAAGCCATTCATTTCTTGGAATTGATAAAAAAAATACATTTATAGCCACATCAATCTCTTCTTCTGAATGAAAACGGCGTCCACGTAAGTTCTTTTTTAGATTAAAGAATAACCAAAAGTCGCACATAGCTAGATCAGATGAATACGGCGGATGTTCCATCACTTTAATTTGTTTTTGTTTAAGAAACTCAACTGTTAATCCGGTTGTATGTGAAGATGCATTGTCATTGTGAAACTTTGGACCCCTAACATTCAGTTCTTGTAGAATTTCAGAAAGACATTTAATGGTATACCAGGTTGCTGTTACTGTCTTCTGTCCTTCCAACTTGATGGCTTTGACCAATCCCGTACTTCTGAAGAAAACGGCATACATCATTTTTTTCAGTGCGCGTTGTTTTTTCATCATTGTCGGTGTGGGATCATCTTCAAAGACCCATACTTTCTTTCTTGACGTGTTGAAACGTCAAAAAACGGTATGGATGTGTTATCACCTGTTACAATTTTTGAAATGATGCGGTGGCCACCATCATTTAGCAATTTAAGAGTTTATTTACTGATTCTGACACGTTCCTCTTTTTGGTGCTCTGTTAGATTATGGGGAACCCAATGGCAAACTACTTTTTTCATATATAATTCTTCATGAATGATTTTGTCTGTGGCTGTGGATCCAATGTTAAGATCCTTCTGTATCATTTAATAGGTACAGCGATAATCATCTATTAACATTTTTCGTATGACAGACACATTATCCGGGATTACTGCCGACGGCGGACTTCCTGTGTGCTCTTTATCCAGAAGAAAATTGCGACCTCTTCTAAATTCTCTAAACCATCTGAATACAGTAGCACGAGCTGGAGATTCATCACCAAATGCTAACCGCAACCGTTGAACGCATTCTTCTTGATTTAATCCTGCTTTAAAATCGTAGAAAATCATAGCGCGAAAATGTTCTTGAATCAACTCCATTTTCTCTTCTGTTTAAAATTTATTCTACGCTAAACAAGTTGAAGTAAGTCCGTAAAAATTCGTCTTCTGTGTTAAAATACTTTGTATTTTAAAATTAAACAGTTATTTTTATTTTGTAAATTCTCCTCTGCGCGTATCTCAAAAATCTCAGAGTAACCCTCGTAACAATTGAGAGGCAAAATACTAAAAAGTTAATTTTACTCTAAATTTTTTGATTAAGGCATAAAACACACACTTATAATATTAATAAAATCATTAATATTCAAACAAATTATTTATAGTCCTTACCTAAATAACAAAAGCAGTATCTTAATTAAAATAAAATCTTTTGTAAATATTGATACTTCAATGAGAAAAAATCATAGAATGAAATGAAATTAAAGAATTATGACTTAATTACTAATCTTTAAATGTATGAATAGCAATTTGAAATTAATTTTCAACTGAATTGCTTTAAGTTAAATATAATGAAGAGTTTGAAATTAAATTTACATTTTTAATGTATGATTAGTTCTGTCATTTCATTCAATGTATTAAAATTGCTATACATAAAGTAAAAATGGAACCAAATGCATGCAAATGTGTAATATTTACTTTAAAATATAATAAATATTAGACACATTAGCATCTGAAAATTACACATTTAGTAACTAAATACAGTATTTCGCTTATATTTTTTAATCATCATTTATCTTAGCAAATTACAAATTATTTATTAGATTCCCATATTTTTTTAGGATATTATTATAAAAAAGTTAAATATATTCTTTTTAAATTTATGCCCACTTTTAAATATAGAAATGACTTTATAAAAATTTTCTGTTTATTGATTTGCATTAATTTCTATTTTTCACATATTGCACCATTCTTCTATATTCTTTTTTTTTTCTGTTGCAGTTTCTCTATGACTAATTTTACTGATTTAGATTTATAGATGGTGCTCTATCAACAGCCAAGTAATGCTATTATAGATTAATCTATTGACTGGAAAATCTGCTGTATAGAACAGATACAGAATAGTTCCCCAAATGATGCCATGTGTGATAACAGCTTCCTAAGAGTTGAGCATGGTTAATTAATACGAATATTGAGTTTTCTATTTCCTAGGCACGTTTTCATAAGCTTGATGATTTTGTTGTTGAAATTCAAGTTCATTAAATTATAAATTAATCCATCATGCCATAGTCTGTTAAAGACTTTCGGGATGTCAAACATGATTAAAGCTAATTTTTCTTTATTTCAGAGCCCTCTACCTATAAATTTGAATATTCTAAGTTGTATTGAAGATCTTTCTGTAGCCACATAGTTCGTTAGGTACATTATACAAGTAGCATTTCATTCTATTGTAAGCATTTTTCAAAAGGAAGTGAATAAGTTAATGGAAAATCTTTTCTAGATTTCTGGAACATTATTATTTTTGCTTCATTCCAGGGAGAAAAAAATAGCTTAGTTTTAGGCTCTTATTAAAAATATTTGTTAACTGTTGTATTGGGTTGTTAGGAAGAGCTTTTATCATTTTATCATTTTGTCTTTTCAAGTTGTTTTTTTTAAGATTCTTACGATATCTCGGGCTTCTTTAATCATCATGGCTTCTATTTCGCTTTCATAGATGGCCACTTGAAGTCTTTTGCTTGTTCTGTGGACTAAAAATTTTAAAAGTCTGGGTCAATATTTGTATCATTTAAGGCATGGGATCCCAAACATTTTTTCTCGTGGATCACTTTCAAAGTTTTAGTATTTTCGGTAGACCCCCTGCTGCTATATTTCTATTGCATTCCCAAGACTCCTAAAAAATATCACCCTAATTTGGGGGCATTAAAAAGAAAAAATCACATTTTGTGTCCTATTTATTAAAATAATACTTGTGGTTATGCAAAATTATAACATTTTTTATTGCAAACAATTAACCATTGACAAAAATCAATAATGAACTCTGAAATATAAATCAACAATAAAAATAGTCATACTTTTAATGATACTGATGTACTTGATGAATTAAAAGCAAACTATCAATATTTGGCATCAGTTTTGCATGAAGCAATCTCAAATATCCGTATTCTGTAATGTTCAATCTGCTCCCTTTCTTTGTTAACATGTTGGTAACGTCACTAAAACTTCTTTCGACAAGACATGACGAATGAAACACTATCAAAAGTTTTCTCGCAATTCCCCACAGCCCACGATATTTTTCGGGGATTTCTGCCGGCAGCCAAAATGTTTGATAGCCTTTTTTTAAATTTCACCTTCTGTTCATCGTTCATGCTGAGCTCAAGTAGCTCCTCTTGTAATGCCACATTCGTTTCTTAAATTTCATCAAATGGAGTTATGATCCATGGTGGTATTTCCATCGTCAGAATATCTTCAAATGTATTTTTGAAGTCATCACGCAGGGTATTTAAATGTTGAGTGTAGGTCTGAATATTCTCATCAAAACATTACATCTGTGACAAGTGTGGAAACTGGGAGAATTCACGTCGACTAATATTCGACTTCTTTAATTTCAACTTATTAAGAAAAGCCGGAACTACACCCTTTGTTCTTATGAAATTATAAGCTGTCCCTTTGTAACTGAAAGTTAACGTTATTGAATTTTTTAAACAACACTGTTAAGTACACAATCCCTGCATTCAATTTGATCACATTTTCTTTTAAATCTGGTGCTTTAATTTCCAGAAGCTCTATCACTAATTTGAAAAGTGAGTAAAATTTCAATAAGCATGCACCTTTCGACAACCAGCGTACTTCAGTATCAAAGAGAAGTCGTTAGAAATCTTCATAATTTTCATCGCACAATAGAGCAAATGAACGAGTATTCACAAAGCATTGCTTCTTATTTTATTAACTGCGTTAATCACAAATTGAAACGATTGATGCAATGTATCACTCAATTGTTTTGCTGCAAGGTGTTGTCGGTGGATGACATGGTGAATTACAATTAGTCCTGGTATTCTTTCTTAAGATAGCTTATAAACCCACAATATCGTGCGAACATGGCTCGATCTCCATCTGCTGCTACCGAAATAATATTTGTAAATGCAATAGATTTTTCTTTAAAAAAAATCACACGGGACATTAAATATCAATTTGTCTTTAGTGTCCGACTTCAAAGTTTTTGCGAATAGCAGAGCTCTTCATAGATGTCTTCGTCCATACCAAATCGAACACATACCAATAATAATTATTTCATTACCAGGCGAAGCAAACCCTTCCCATTGAATAGAAAAGTATGTGGTTTGAAGATAGTTACTCAAGAAGCTTTCTATATCAGAGCTCATTTCATCAACCTATTTGCTTTCTTGAGGGCAATAGGATACATACATTTTATTTAATTAATATTTTAAATTTTAAAAAATTATATTTGTATGTGATTTATCTTTTTTATAGTTTATAATTAGATTTTAAAGTAAATTATACATTGATTTTTGTCTTTTAAGTTTTTAATGTTGCTTGGGTTTTTTATTAAAAAAATAAATAAATCTACTAAAACCTTGCTTTTGGTGCAGCATGTCCATTTCTGGACATTGCGCCATAAAACCCATCCAACCAACCAGCTCATTTCATCAATACGTCTTTTTTACAGTGTAGCTACTTAAAAGCATTCTTTTGAGTACATCAAATGGTGATTTTTGCAGAACAGTTTTTAAAACCTCTTAAATAGCAGGTAAAATTAACTCTTCTAAAAAGTTGCGTGGTTTTCCAGATTTCGCTATAAGTAGCGAAATATTGTAAGATGTCCACAAGCCATCATCCTTACTTTGAGACGTGAAGCAAATATATTATTTACGGTGTGCTTCTTTTCATATTTTCCTTCAATATTTGAAAGTATTTCAGATCTTTACCTATTTTTTCAAGTTGACACCTTCTTAGATGGTCTTCTAGCTTCGATAGTTTCACAGAGTCATTGCTCAGAACTTTGTTGCATAAAAGTCACATGGGCAATCATTTGTCTGCCGTTGATGGAAGAAAACCAAATTTCAAATAATCAACACTGTACTGTCAACATTTCTTCTTAGATTCAGGTATTTTCCGTATCAGTTGTGACCAGTAAAAATCTTTGTTTTTCAGGTGATTTTACCAGAATATGACTATTATAACGCAACACAATAAAATTATTGCAAAACAATCTGGAGACAAATGAGTAACGTTTTGTTCTTGGCATTCGCATTTATACTAATATGTAGATTGCAAGCACAGCACAAGTCGCATTTCATCGCTTTGCGGGTCTTAACAAGCATCCCGAACCAGCAGGCGCATGGGTGGCACTTTGCCGTGTGGTGTACACTTGCACTATTATCTAATGTTCTATTCAATTCTGTGTTTGAACTGAGTCTCGAATACTTTTGAGTACCTACATAGTGATCGATGCTACCTGCGTATAGTGATATTTAAATCCAAGTAAAAAATTTTGTTCTATATTATGAAAACCAGAAAATTTTTCGTGGACCCCCACTTACAGCTTGTGAACCCCTGTTTTCTTTTCACATTTACGTGGACCCTTGTGTCGTTTCCTATGGATCCCTGGTATTCCACTTTGAGCACTTTGGGAACCTATGGATTAAAGGAAACTGATTTTCAATACTGACGGCAAATGCCTGAACTTTTTCCAACTCAGTATGAACCATGTAAGAATTTGCTGGTTTGAATCTAATTTTTAAATTTTTTTGTTATTTGCCGTATAAATTTGCCTTCCGTTCAAAAAATGGCTAATTTTTCTTCCCATATGGTTTTGTATTTCCACTTTAATTACCCTGTTTAGGACTCATATTTCAATTTTATACACTACAATTTGCGTATTCATGAATTTTTTATTTAATCTATTTCTTTGTTTTATTATTTCACTAATTAGATAAAATCACTCTTACTAAATATATTTAAAATATTTAATTTAAAAAACTGACAATGTACACACACTAAATAATAATTTTTTTTTAATTATGCAGCTTTTTTTTAATTTAAATTTATATTACATCGAAAGCTTATTAAAATAATTCATCCATAGAAAAATATTTTTGATCAATTTTTAATTTGAATTGAAATATTTTTTATTTTTGCCTTCTGAAAAAAACAACTTTGGATATTAATTTATAATTAAATCATGAGAGATAAAGTGTCTAAAACAACTTTATGTAGTAAAATTAGTGGATTGTATTCTTCTGTATGTTTATCTCTATGAAAACAGAAATTAGAAGAAAATAAGGGATAATTGCAATCCATCATTCTTTGGTACTTACGCATTATCCCATCTACCATATCTTTGTAAAATTAAATGTTGTTAATTACGCGATCAACAACCATATTAAAAAATACAAATAATGTTTTTACCTACTTCTATTTCATATGGTGTGCTGGGATGAAGGTAAACTATTCTTATTTTCCTTCATATTTCGAAAAATAATTATTAAAATTTTCAAAATAATACCACATATTCCTAAGGCGAAAAAGGTCGATGGGATAATACATGAATACCCATTATTTTCTTTTTTTTAATATCTTTTCGTTTGTACAAAAGAGAATTTAAGAGTGCAGATAAGCAAATCGAAGACCAAAGGGTTGCTAGAACTAAGTCAAAGTTGGTTTGTTTGACGCTCAACGGTCATTTTTTGCACACGATGGCTAATTAAACTAGGAATTACGATTTAAAACGGATACCGAACCACTACAAACATACATGCCCATGGTGGGTTTCAAACCCACGAACTGTTGAACCGAAGCCAAGAGTGCTAACCTTTCGGCTGCCAGCTCAGCAAAACCAAGTCATAAAAATATATTCAAATATTGTGTCGACACAAATTATTGTTACTTGTTTCATCAAAGTGGCGTGTGTTAGAACTGCCACCTGGAGTTGACAATCAACATAGGCACACTTTACGGATATACGGTTCTGGTGAAATTATATCGCAGTAGACCACAAAAGAGTTTCGAACACTATAAAATTAAAAAGAACGCTCTTTCCAGAAAAGTGGGGTCTATTTAGTTACGAATATTTAGAACCGATAAACACCTCCCTCCATGCATATTGATGAAATTATAAAAGGCATATTTTGTTAATAATATAGTGGTAGACAAAAAATATTTAATTTGTTATTATTATTTAGCATATTTTTTCGAAGTAATTAAAAATATTTATTTACCAAGACAGAAAATGGAAATTTTCCAATAATTTATGATTGAATGCTCGATGTAATATTTATTTCAAAACTCTAGTTTGTGCACTTGCGAATTTCAATAATTGTCATTATGTGCTGCAAAGATAAGGGATGTCTTGAAAATGGAAGTGTGGTGAATGATATCAGATTATATGGATATCAGATTATATTGCGGCACCATAAGCAGCATATTTAATTTCTGATTATTATTCCAGCGCAAGCCTGAGAGAACAGATTTGCTTTTACTTAGGTATTTATCCTACGATGGAAAGTCTGACAGTGGGGAAATGTGAAGAGTGGGAGGAGTCATGCAGAAAACGGTGATTGGTCCGCCCGTGGAATTCATTAGATGGTGACCAACAACTAGGAGTGAGAAATGCAAAATAAAAAAAAATTGCATGAAAAAATTGCATTGAATTGAAATTTAGTTCATTAAATTATAGATTAATCCATCTTACCATAGTCTATCAAGGATTTTCTGGATTTCAAATATGACGAAAGCTAATTTTTATTTATTTTGGAACCCTCTACCTATGAATTTGAATATTCTAAATTGCATTATTGAAGTTCTTTCTAAAGCCACATTGATCATTAGAGAGATTATACATGTTGCTTTTGATTGTATCGTAAATTCAGGGTGAGAACTTTATACTGTTAACAAAATTGCTCTGCTTTTGACTGAAATAATTAATATCCAACACTTTGTATAATAATTTCTTTTGTTTAAGAGATCTTAATGTTAGTAAAACAAATAGGTAATTTTCATTTCCTGTTTGAAATACGAGTAATATGCCTAACCAACGACAGCAACTCATTGCTTTATTTGAGGCTGAATTAAGGCAAATTTAGATTGCACGAAAACGAATATTCAGAGACAAAAGACATCAAGTACTACAAAATAATTCTTGGAGCTTGGCCTTAAAAACAATAGACTCAAAAAAAATAAATAAATAAAACTGTCATTAAAAATGAAATTTGCAAAAGAATCAAAGAAAAAATTAACCAAAATCAAGAAATTCCATGAGAAAAATAGTTAAAGAACACCGGTTAATAGAGAATCAGTTAGACAAATTGCAAAAGAAGTACTTGAACTTAATCCCTATAAACTTCGAAAAGTACAGAAATTATTTGAGCGAAATAAGACTACACGGTTGCAAAGATGTTGAGCTCTCTTTCGGAAGTTCGCAAGAGGCACATGGAAACATTTCATCTTCACGGACAAAACATTGATCCTAACTGAACAATCCCATAATCGACAAAATGACCCTCACTGGTCATCTAATCATCCTTAAACTTCCAAAAGAGTAGAAAGTCAGCAAAAACCACAGTTATGGTTTGGGGAGGCATTTGTGAATCTGGAGAAAAGATCTTTTGGTTTTCATAGATTTAGGTGCCAAAATGAACAAGACCATATACTGCAATGAAATTTTACAGTCCGTTTTACTTCCTTTGGCCCAAAATCATTTTAGAAACAGCATCTGGATAATTAAATAATATTCTGCCCAGTTTCATAGAACAAAAGCAACCCAAGACTGGTATCAAGCAAATATTTCAGATTTTGTATCTGTGAGAATGTGGCCCCCGTATTTACCTGACTTAAAATCAATGAATTCTAGTGTTTGGTTTATTCTGCAATCAAGAGTAAGCTCTAAGCTACATCGAAGTTTGGAATGCCTAAAGGTTACTTTTAAGAAGGAATGGGTTAAATTAACGCCTGATGAACTACGGCCCATTGCAGAAAATTTTACGCGACGTTTAAGGATCTGTATCGATGCCCAAGGGGACCATTTTGAAAATAATTAAATGTGTATCCAAGTAACAAATGACTTAAGTAAAGTTAGATTTTTGAAAATAAATTTCGTGTTTTTAGATTAATACAATATTTTTTGTCAACAGGATAAAGTTGCCACCCTGTATATTACAAAAAGAAGTGAATAAGCTGATGGATTGATAATTGTTGGGCATGGCAAGATCTTTTCTCAATTTGTGGAACATTAATTTTTCTGCTTCCTCCCAAGGAGAAATAAAATAGCTTAGTTTTAGGCTCGCCTTAAATATATTTGTTAACTGTTGTATGTGGTTGTTTGGAAGTGCTTTTATCATTTTATCTTTTCAAGATGGTTCTAAGATTCTCATGATATCTCGGACTTCTTCAATGATCATGGCATCTACTTCACTTTCATTGATAGCCACTTGAAGTCTTTTGCTTGTTCTGTAGACCAAATTTTCCAATTCTGGGTCAATATTTGTGTCGTTTAAAGGGAACTCCTTCACACTGTCTAAAAATGCCTCAACTTTTTCTAACTGAGTATGAAACATGTCATGCTCACCATGAAAGCGTTTGCTCGTTTGAATCTATATTTGTCATTTATCATAAAAATTGCCTACCATTCTAAAAAAGGCTTATTTTTATTCCAATACTGTATTTTTATGGTTTTGTATTTCCACTTTAATTACATTTTAGGCCTTATATTTCAATTTTATGCACTAAAATTAGCGTTTTCAAGAATTATTTATTTATACTTTTTCTTTGTTTTATTATTTCTCTATTTAGATAAAATATCGCAAATTAAATATATTTGGAATATTTAATTTAAAAAATAGACATAGTAAACCCACTAAAATTTTTTTTAATCCTGCTGTTTTTTAGTTGAATTTTATATTACATCGAAAGCTTATTAAAACAATTAATGTGAAAAAATATTTTAGAAAATTTTGCATTTGAATTAAAAAAAAATTTTTAATTTTTCCATTGGAAAAAAAAAGTCAGTTTGAGATATTAAATAATATTTTCTAGTAAAATTATGGATTGTATTTCCCTATATGCTTATCTTTATTAAAAAACCGAAATCAAAAGAAAATAATAAAATTGCAATCCATCTTTCATTGGTACTTAAGTATTATCCATTCGCCCATATCGGTATAAAATACTAAATGTTGTTAATGACGCGATATTTAACACCATATAAAATACATATAATGCTTTTACCTATTTGTATTTTATATGGTGCTGGGATAAAAGTAAACTATTCTGCTTTTCCTTAGTATTTTGAAAACTAATTTTTAAAATTTGCAAAATACTACGATTTATTCTTATGGCAAAAATGATCAACGGGATAATACATAAATACCAATTCTTTTTTAATCTTAGTCGCTTTTCACTAAAAAAAAAAAAAAAGAAAACATAAGACTAAAGATGCGTTAGAACTGCTACCTTAAGTTGACGCTCAACATTGGCACACTGGACAGATAGACGTTTCTTGTGAAATTCTAACCCTATAATATTAAGTAGAACCCTCTTTCCAGAAAAGTGGGAACTACGTTACAAAGAATTAGGAACGGATAAATACTTCCCTCCATTCTGATTGATGAAATTATAAAAGGCATATTTTGTTAATAATATAGTGGTAGACAAAAAAAAAATATTAAATTTATTATTATTATTTTGCACATTTTTTCGAAGTAATTAAAAACATTTATTTAACAGAGAAAATGAAAATTTTCCAATAATTTATGATTGAATGCTCGATGTAATATTTATTTCCGAACTCTAGTTTGTGAACTTGTGAATTTCCATAATTGTCATTATGTGCTACAAAGATAAGGGATGTCTTAAAAATGGAAGTGTGGTCAATGATATCAGATTATATGGAGGCAGCATAAGCAGCATATTTAATTTCCGTATATTATTGCAGTGCAAGCGAGAGAGAACATATTTGCTTTTACTTAGGTATTCATCCTACTATGGAAAGTCTGACAGTGGGAAAATGTGAAGAGTGGGAGGAGTCATGCAGAAAACGGAGATTGGTCCACCCGTGGAATTCATCGCTCATCGGACGATGGCCTTCAACTAGGTGTGAGAAATGCAAAATATTAAATTTTTAAAAGAATCATATTCTCACTACAAGAAATCAGAAAGTCAGTGTAAATGTCAAATCCATTTATTTATCGTGCTAGCTAATAATGGCTGGGACGCGTAAGATATGCAATGATAACTTTGGGATTTGTAAACGAAGTCTGGGGTCTTCTGCTTGGTCATTGTTTCTTAATTTGAGGTGGATCATAATTTTAGTTTATCTAAATTAGGAGCTACCCATTTCAGTTTGTCAACATCACACCCACTTTATTACCAATAAACAAGTAATCACTTATAATGTCAAACTGAATGGAAAATAAATAGTGCTGGACATAACCAAACATTGATTTTGTTCAAAGCACTTAAATTGCTGATAGGATTTGTTATCTGCAAGTGTAAAATATAAACTGATCTAAAATTTTATTCATAAAAGAATGTGATAATGCATTTTTGATTTTAAAATTCTTGCATATTTGAAATCTATGTTTTGTAATGCTTAATTTACTAATTTATCTGCACATTACTTCTGAACGTATCTGAAAATTCGTAACATTCTCACAATTAAAAGATAATTTAAATAATAGATAGTTTAAATATAATAATATTAAGTATCAAAGCAGGATTTAAATTATCGAGTGAAATTAGAATTTTTTTAATTCATGTTCTTGTTAAAATATGTGTGTGATTCTTTTCTTTTATTAATTTCTTTCATGCCATATAATTTTCTGTACTTTATCCTTAACACAACTGATTGGTTTATTTAAGCCTTGAAAAGACATTTCCTGACTGACACACATAATTAACGAGTCCTCACATCCTTGTAAGTTTTAAAAAAATTAAAACATACGTTACCCATTCACTATATATACACAGTGAAAAAATAATCTGACATCAAAGTAATCTTTTCTATTAGTTGTAAATATACTGCTGGCCATCGTCAGTGCAACACCTTGAGTAAAACATGCAAATATCATGAAATTGACAACATACATTAGCGAAAGGTGCGATCTGCAAATGATTAGAATTTAAACGCAGACGCACTTCACGCGCACATGTGGCGTCACTTCAACGCTCTATTTAAGACTTGGAAATTTCAACGATTTCAAGTACGGCAATATTATTTTTCTTGTTGTTTCTTCAAAAAAAAAAAAAAATCATTTATAATCGTAGAAAACAGTGACAATTATATGATCAAGTATCCGAATTCGACAGAAGAAGGATAGTGACCTACTGAGACGGTGCATTAGGGAAAATAGTAGTCGTGTTGGACAATACAACTGTTATGAGGGTATGTGATCTTTGGATGCAGGACGGTATGCTGGACTGACGTTCGATTGCAACCACCTCAGTGCACAATTTCTCTGATGACAGGCAAATTGTGCGCATGACATTGACGTGTCTCTCAGCCACATCACGAAACATAGCACAGCTCATTCAGTGTATAATCTGTTATTCAGTGCTTACGTGTACTACTCGTTGCCGTTTACAACAGAGTAATCTGTCCGCAATATCTGTAGATGGTAGAATGGAATGAAATTGTCTTTTTCACGCTTCTGTCTGCAGTACCAAGACTTCTGTTTGCATTACCAAGAATTTAAGACAAACATGTTTATTACACAATATCCTCATTATATTTTTAAGAATAAATATTGCCATTATTTATTGAGTACATTATTACTTTTATTATATTACTAGTGTTTTACAAGAAAAACTTTTTTCAATTACTGCTTTATCAACAAAGGCAAATGAACTTTTAATAGTTTCAGAAAAATGCATAAAAAACTTAAGGAAAAATCAATTTTATTACCATTTAATTACATTTTCAATTTGTAATAGGTTCTCCTCTTGTTGATTTATTTAGCAAACTTATTTAAAATAGACTGCTGTAAATTTTTATCAACAAAAAAAAAAAAAAAAAAAAAAACTGATTAATAAGATTTTAACTGTTAGTAAAATGTTACTTTTTACTTAAATAAGCATCAAATTATTAATTTCAATAGTTAAAGTTGTGTTAGATGAAACCAAACTGTAACGTCGATATGTGATCGTTGTATACAGGAGGGTACGACGATCCGATGTGTTCGATCGCATCCACCTCAGTTCACCACTTCACGTGATGGCAGACAAATTGTGCGCATGGCAGTGACGGATCATTCAGCCACATCACAAACCACAGCACAGTTCATTCAGTCTGTTACGCATTACCCAGTGTTTATGTGCACCATTCGACGCCGTTTACAACAGAGTAATCTGTCCGCAATATCTGTAGATGGTAGAATGGAATAAAATTGTCTTTTTCACGCTTCTGTCTGCAATAATAAGGCTTTCGCATTCGAGAGTGGAGATACTGGAGAGAATGCTGAAACGCTACGTTATGCACCGCCACAGTGATCCTGCACCGGGTACTATGGTATGGGGTGGCATTGGGTATCACTCTCACACTCTTCTAGTACGCATTGTCGTTTTTTAAACAGCCAGCATTACATCTCCGAAGTGTTGGAGCCATTTGCCATTTGTCTTCAGGGGTTCATCATAAATCGCCAAATTGAATTGTTTCCCTGGCCGGCTGGCTCTCCGAATCTTTCGTCGATAGAAAACATGTAATGTATCGTTGCTCAAAGATTGTCCCTGATTATATTCTTAACTGCAACACCATATCAACTTTGGCAATGCGTGGAAGCTGCTTTGTCTGCTGTACCCCACATCCAAAGTTCCTTTTGAATCAATTCCGAGACGTGTGGCAGCGGTGATCTCCAACAATTACGGCTACTCTGGCTACTCATATGAAAAGAAACTACATTTCATAGAAGTCTATAAATTTAATTATTTGATTCTTGGTCAACATGTTATCTACAAAATAAATTTTGTTGCTATATCTCTAGTCTTTCTTGGTGTTGCAATTAGGTTGGCTAGCAATGGATTTGTATCTAGCCTGAGTAAATTTTTTAATCAGTCAATAGTTATTTTTTAGAGATTTCCATTATGAAAATGTAAAATGAAGTAAAATATATAATTAGACAAGATAAAAAATAATTTCCATTTTTAACCTAATCAGCTTAATTTTTTGTTTGAGTTTAGTAAAATTTTATAATTTAAAGGTAAACGGTTTGCGAAGAATTGTAATATGAGAGGATTATTAAATAAAAAAGAGATTTTTAAAAGTTTGCTTAAAAAAATACAAAAATTGTTTTTTTTTTTTAAAAAAAAAAAAAAAACTTTTAAAATTTTACATAATTTTCTATTAGTAAACTTAACAAAACAATAATAGTAATATTTATTGATATTAAAAATGATTGTAATTTTTCTCATAAAAGACGTTTATTAGCTTATATTTTCTAATAATAGGTAAACCAGGTTTCTCTGAAATAAAAATTGTATTAATTCACATATCTTGTTTTAATTTCAAGAATCTTAAGCATGTTATGGATAAAGTAACTTTGCAATTAAAACTGTCTTAATAATGTTTCATTAAATATGGTCATTCTATAGAGTAGCTTTTACAGTTGCATATATAGTCATTAAATATCAAAATACGTAAAACAGTTTTAAGAGTTTTTAATGTAAAATATTGAGTAATATAAGGTTTAATACAAAATGTGGAGGATTAAAAATACATATATTTTAATTACATCAATTCATAATTTAAAAGATACACATGATGGTATCAATAAAGATGAAAAGTAAAAACTGACTTTAATCTAGGCATTTCATTTTCCATTTCGAAATTTTAAATTGAAAGAAATGGTTTTTTTGTTTTTTTTAAATCACCTCTAAATAGGTATCGAATTTACGTTATATAGTTTTAGGATATATATAATGGGAATTTATTTGTCATAAACTCTCTCTCTTCTGTACACACACACACACACAAAATATAATGCTTTTTCTGTTATCAAATTAACTTCAGGATTTGAAGTTAAATTTGATTTTGCGAAATTAGAATTATAGAGATTTTTTTAAGAGTAATAAGTATAAATTTTTAAAGTTCGTTGTGCAGTTCGATAAAGTTCAAGCAGTCACTTAGTATGCAGTGTTCTTTGTGAATTCAATATAATTAAAACATAAGTAATCTTTTAAATTTAATATAAAAAATGCATTATTTCAGCTGATGTTTGAATTGAAACAGATGTATAAAGTTAATTTGGAGTGTACTTTTCAAATTAGCATAGAAATTTAAATTTTAAATGCCAATTGAAAATAATCATTCTTATTGAAGTACGTAATTTTTTTCAATGATTCTGTTTTCTCATTTTCAGAATAATAGTTTATGTAATGCATAAATAACTACCTAATTTTATTGGCAAGGAATATTTTTGAGGAGAAAAAAAATTAAAGTTTTATTTGTTAATGAAAAAAAATATTTATTATTTATTTCTAAAAATATGTTTAAATTATTTTTAAAGCTAAAATATAGTAAAATAAATTATATTTATATATTTGTTCTAGTCAATCGAGTAATTTTGGAGACAATGACTATATTTTAAAAATTTAATTAAAAATAAAGTAAACTTAAATATTTAAAAGAAATAATAATAAAAATAAAAGTTAATAAAAATTGCTAAATAAATAGCAAGAATGTCGGAGTTTTCTCATATTTAAAAAAAAAAAAAACGTGATATATTTGAAAAATAATTATACACATTGAATAAATGCGCTGAATTATTGATTTACCCAACTCATTTATTTTATATATCAAAACGAAAAGAATGAGCATGCTTATATTTCGCAATAGAAATTAATCATGTCCCCATCCCCAACCGAAAGAGGTCTTCTAATTCCCAAGAATTTATTTTTCTATTTTCATATTAAATCAACTGTTATTTCTTTTCTTCTACCCAGCCACAGGAAGCGATTGCCTAAATCCTACCACAATCTCCTAATTCATCCGTCTGTATCAGTATATCGATGACATAGTTATTTTCAGTTGCTCTACTCGCTCTGTTATTGGTTCTTCTGTACTTGTTACATTCAGCTATGCACATTATAACTGCACTGATTACTTTGACGCAAGCATGCACTCACTCTCTCATTGCATCTCTCCTATACTTGAAATTGTTACTTTCCATTTAGTACAACAGCAGCTACACTGATTACTTTGAAAGAAGTACTTCCAGTTGAGTACATTGTACCTGAAACTGTTGGGGAATATTACGACCCTCATTAACTTTGTAGCATTCAACTAAAAGTACCGAATATTTCGAAAAAATATGCTGACTACAGAATGCTACATTAAAATACCAGTTGCAAAGTACAGGTTACAGGGATTACTTCCCATTCCTACCTAAGACCTACGTAGAAGCCCTTAATTATTGTTCTAAGAATATATCGACCACACGTGAACAATTATGGTCCATGATACTCTCTCTTGACCTTAAGAAATAAGTGTTTATTTCAGAAAAGTAGATCCCTTTAGGGTCAAAATGTTACAAGAAGAATTTAATGTAGTAAGCACAATTATTGCTTATAGGTTGGAAATCGTTCAGTAATTGGAATTCACATAAAGAGCAAGTTCAAATGGCAGCTATTTTATCGTAATTTTATTGAATAGGTATAGAATGAATATTATTAGTGGGTGGGTTATTATTTTATTGTTTCAAAATCATGACCCACCTACTTTCGGCATTACAGTGTTACACCCCTTTGGAGAAACTATAGAAGTAAGAAGTAACTATCTCTTCCGCCCTTTAATGTACCAAAGTGTAAAATATAACAAAAATATATAAAATCAAAAATTACACATTCCACTTTTAATTTATCTTTCACGAAAATTTGATTTAGTAATTCCTCTGCATATATATGCGTATGTGGATTGGAAAATGCATAGTGAAAGAAGTATAAGAGACCTCAAGTTGTGAAATGCCATTTAATTGTTAGTACGAAAAATCAGAAATATATAACTTCCTTTTGCGTTTGAGTGAAAATGATGCGCCAGAAAAAAAGTCTCAAACGCAATGTGTAATGTAGCTTTGTCGTTGGTTAATGTCATTCTGGTTTGATTAATTTTGGGTACATATTTCAAAAACATCTTTTTAAATTTTTTGTTTTGTACTTGATGCTTTCATGCATCAACTACAAAAATGACTATAAAAGTTTAATAATTAATGTGTATGAATTTTTTATTTGATAAAAATGGCTTCTATGGATTAATATGATCAATACTGATAAATAATGAAACTTTCCATCTCAGGAATAAAACAATAATACTTATACAATCAAAACTCGTTTTTTTTAGGATAAGTAACATTAAAAACGCCCACTTTATACTATGAATAACGTTACTGATTATATCATTCAGACAAAATATACTATTTAGTATGACTTCTAATTGCTTTTAGCATGAGCTAATGGTGGCTTGATTCTAAAAGCATCTTTACTAGAAATCAAAAAGTGTGTGTATCTGTCAAATCCGTTGATTCATAGTGTTCGCTAACAATGGCAGAAACTCGTAAAAGAACCTCTAAATGAAATGATACCTCTGGAATTTGTAGGCGAATTCTGGGAGAATACTACTTGGTCGTTGTCTTAGAATTTGAATCATAAATTTAGTTTTTTTAAATTTTGAATAACACATTGCGGTACAGTAATATCCTCTCCTTGATAAAGCTATACAATAAGTCATCAGTCTAAACCCCTTGTTGTATCAAAGTGATGTCAATACATAAAAATAGCTCTGCATAATCAAATGATTTATTTGTACCAAGCAATTATTATCATACAAAGATTTCTTATCCGCAAGGCAAACTGTGTAACTGAGATATAATTTAATTTATAAAATAATATGATAAAATTTTTTCTGTTATATGGTATTTGTGTATTACAAATTTATGTTTTGAAACATTCGATGGCTCTATACTGCATAATATCTCTGAAAATTAAGCCCACTCCAAGTAAAATAAAATTTATATTAACTGGTAGTAAATGTAACAATATTAAGTATCAAAGCAAAAACTATAAGGAAGAGTCTAATTATAACTTATCTTTGTCGTAAAATTGATTCACAAATTCTTTTATGCAATGTAATTTCTGCACTTTATTCTTAACAGAACGGATTGATTTATTCAAGCCTAAAAAAGGTAATTTATGTCTGATGCAAAGTTAGCGAGACCACAATTTATTATAAATTAAGGAAACAAAACTATACTTTACTCATTTTGATGTTAAAGAGTAATTTTTAAAACAATATACAGAGGTAAATTTTCATGCTTTGTTGTGGGTTTCATGTACACTTGGAACAGTGTGTCATGATTAAGTTAACCGTTGTGTTTGAAAGTGATCTCTGTGTGACGAATAACGAGTTTCTCTTAAACCAAACAAATTCTGTATTTTTGTATTGATATTTAGTAGAAGTCAACTTGATATGGTACTCTCACCGGGTCCTTTGCTTTGAGCACATACAAGGAGAAATATATTCAGTTTAGGTTTACATAATCTAATATTATTTTTACATGACATTCATTATTTTAATGATTACTTTGTAAACTGAACTATAGAGGTGCAGATAATTGATAAAATTTTTTCTCTATATTGATATATATATATATATATATATATATATATATATATATATATATATATATATATATATATATATATATATATATATATATATATATATATATATATATATATATATATATACACACATACATTTATTCTTATGTGTATATAAATATGTGCGTGTTTTTAAAGCAAATATGGAGACAACAAATTTTCAATAATAAAGTGAATATAAGTTTTAAAATTAAAGGTAATGAAGCTGATATGAAACCAACTCAATCAAGTAGCAAAATTAAACTAGGCCATTTATTAAGATTAAAACGTATCTAAATTATAAAATTGTTGCTAAATAATTGCACATACACAACTCCAAGATTTAAATTCACTTAAAAAATTTCTTAAACTTTTCACATAAATCTATTAATTATTTGATAAATTAAAAACAATTTTACTGTTTATTTTAAATTAACATAAAAATTTCTTAGTTTAAAAAAGGATTATTTTTTATTTAACTTCCTTGAACACTTATCAATTAATTAAAGAATAAAAACAAAAGGATGCTTATCACGCGAGTCTGCTTTCCGATATAAAAAGGAGTATCTGTATTTCTAACAATCTCTCCCTGTAATTACACTTACAGTTGAACAACTTTGTCTTCTTGATTCCAGTTCCCTTCTGTTCAGGATTTACTTAGTCAAATAACTGCTTAAGAAACAATCCAAGTCGGCTATCGCCCAACACAATTGAAGAAATCAGTGGAGGATAAAATCTCATTGTGTGTAAGATTGTGTTTTGTCCGTTTTCTTTTCTCACTTGGTTTTTCCTATTCTTTGTGTCTATGTGTTTCTTCGTTTCTACACGGGTTGAAACAATTGTTTTCATTTCTTATCAGGTTGATTCAATTGGTTGGCGACAAATTGAGGAGCAAGTATGAAGCAAGTTAGGGTGTGTGAGCAGGGATTTTTTTTTATTATTCTTACTTTTTATTTTTATCATTATATTAATTGCTTTCTTAAGTATATTTCTTTGACTAGAACTTTTACTCGTTGTTTAAAATTTAGTCAGCATGTGAGCGAATATTCTTTTGTAATTTAATGCACAAAAGGATGTGTTAACCATTTCTTTCTAAATAAAGTTTCATTTTGTTCTAATGTATGTAGAGAATGTTTCCCATTAGAATAAATTTTTAATTTTTTCAGTGGAAACATAAACTGTGGGTACTCCAAATTTAATCTCTTTTCTTAATTATTCAGTCTCTATTCAGATTGTTTGGTACATGAGTACATGATACGTTTCTCATTTAATTTTTTTACATCGACATCTGAGAATCTTCAGAACTGATAGAAAAAGGCATGATACAATTGTTGATAAAAGAATGATAAGAAATGGTATTAAATTCTTTGAAATGCAATATACATTTGTTTTAAGAAATTCAGTGCATTCAATGGACATGTCACTGGCATTCTAACAATTTACTGATCCCAAAATATTTTCATTCACTCTACATATCTCCTGGAAACTATACATTGTACATTATTGTATATTTCACCTGTAAATATGTCTAAATGTTGAAAATATTAATTTTTTCAGACATTTTACACATTTTAGGCAATATTTCCTGGTATTGATCCTGTAGAATTATTATTCTTCGTATGTTAATCGAAATTTATATGTCGATAGAATCACAATCAAGTTTGATCACAATATATTTTTGAAATTGCTAAATTCAAAAGTAATAGACTCGTTTATGAATGAGAAATCAAAAAATTTCTGATCTATTACAATTCAACGTTAATGAATAAATCTGATATAGCACATTTGATAACTGAGGTATAAGGGTTCTTAGAAAAAAATGTCTTGAACCGGATTACGAGAATACCAATACATATTCCTAAATTTCCTGAAATTTAAAAATTTAGCAAATGGAATACGAGAATATATGACTTGTGTTTTATCCAAACAAGTAATTGCAACTAGGGAATATTGGGAAAATCGACTACTAGAGTTTTTTGTAAATAGTGATTAGGACTTCTATGAGAGAGGCATTATGAAGTTACCTTTAAAATGGCAACAAATGACACAACAAAAACTATGCATATTTTACCCAAATCGGACGATTCAAAGCATGTTAAATAAAGTCTTGTAGTTGATATAAAAACAATGGATTTCTTTCCCCCCAACATATTATAAAATATATAATGAACAAAAACGTATATATTCTGGTATTATGTAGTTGCTTTGTTCAAGATCTGTAAGTCCTGGATCTCTTTTTCCTCAAAAATTTAAAATTTAGGACCTTAAATTTTTAGAGGGCTGAGCAAGGAATTGGAACATTCCGACTTTTAACCGTTTTAAGAGAGACGGCTTCTAGAATAATAACAGCATACCAACAATTCAACATGAAAAGCTCGACGAAAGGAAATAGTGGACGGACAGAAAAGCTTCGTAAAAGAAACCGATGGATATTAAAGCGTATTTGTAACAGATAAAAAGTGAACAACAAAATGTGACAACAGACATCAATCAGCTTCTGGATTCTGTTTGTTTACATAGAAGGCATCTTCAAAAATAGAATACTTACAGCAGTTCGCAAGGTTACAAATTTTAAAGCCATACCTCATCTACAGTGGCGTCTCTCTCACAAAATCTAGTCGATTTATAAGTGAAAGGAAGTAATATGGTCTATTGAATGGTTTAAACATGTTTGGAGAACACTTGCACAAACATGATCGTGGTTGTTTCCAAATATACATCATTTAAGTGATTAACTTGCCTTGTGGGCAACGGTTTCCTTGTTTTCTGCTGGACGAATCAGAATTCTGAAGGGCAGGAATAGAGAAAAATATTAGCAGTGTGACAACGTTCATTCTGTGATGAAATATGTTTTCCAGCAGGAGATGGAATTTTCCTGGATGATAATGCAACTGCTCATGCAGCGGTACTTGTATATTCAGACGATGAATATGAGGATAAAATTAAACATGTACCTTGACCTGCAATCTCAGCCCTCAATAGAATTGACTCTTTGTCAATTTTAGACTTACAATTAGAAATCAATTGCTTCCATTGTATTTCACAGAATTTCCCTGAAGAATGGGGTACAACACTCCTCTAAATATTATTCAAAACTTGGATGAATGGATTTCTAGAGAAATATCAGAATACCAGCTGTATTACACGCGAAAATCAGTTCTACACTATACTAGTAAAGGATATTTTATCAATTTAAAGTGTTTGCTTTATTTTGATAAAATCCTGTATGTATGTACATTCGTGTCCATAAATTACGGATAAAATATTGTCATGCAAAGAAAGGGATAGAAGCAAAACAAATGTGACTTATTTGTTAAGTCTATTTATTAAGCAAAAGGTAAAGAGCAAAAAAAATGCTAAAAATTCATGTTGTGTCAATTTAGATAGAAAAGCTTTATGAAAATCAAAGAGTTGCCATTTTCTCATTGAAAGAAAAAAGAACCTCTTACAAATGTAATAAACAAGGGAGAAAATATACGAAAGAAAAGATGGATCATTAAATTTAAATGAAAAATTTTTATTTAAATAATGTAAACTGCAAGCAGTGTTATCATCACTCGATTATCTTCCTGTAAAACAATGATTATAATTCGTGTTCAGGTAGCCTCAATTAGTTAATGAAAAAAAACATTAATTAAATTCTCATTAATTAAAAATATATAATCAGTTTTATTGATATAAAACATTGACATTTATTTATATATTTTATCAGTGATAAATAATTTATCTAAAAAGGTAAATTTAAAGGAACTTTGATTTGGTTTGCCACTCAACGGTCCTTTTTTGTAAACGAGGACTAATAAAACCGGGACCTACGGTTCAAAGTTATTTAAAGGAGCAGTAATTGGTAATATTTAGAAAATTATCCCATCATCTCAATAATTAGTAATACTATACTCGTGTCCATAAATTAAGGGTAATGTATTTTTAAGATAATTTCTACATATTCATTAATGATTGTAAACACAAATGATCTTAACAAAAAATTTTCACTAAATATAAAATGCACAGAGTGTATAGAAGACTGGGAAACTTAACCAATTTTACAGATATTTACCGAAATTTCACACAGAACAGAATTTGCTTCCAAAAATTCTCTTAGAATTATTCTTGACCCGAAGTGCTTTAAAATGAAGTATACACAAAACCAAAAATGAGCCAAAAAAATAACTGGAATCACTTACCATAGAATTCTCATTTTTGACAAAAATGAGCAGTGGTGTTAAAATGCAGTAATATATTGTACTAATGTTATGACTATCTTTCTAGTTTGTTCAAAAAATAAGAATACGAAGAAAGCTTAAGCTTATTATGATAGTACATTTTTGCTAAAATTAATTTTATTGGACGTTCTTGTTACTGTATATTTGCTGTATACTGTTATTTTTAGGACATCCTGTGTTTTAAATACTCTATTGACCATAATTCAAGTATATATTTTCAATCAATAACGTATAGCTTAAATAAAAAAGAATCAGTTCTTTTTCGTACTTGAATTTAAATAATAATACTAACAGCTTTAATTCTTAAAAGACTATTACATTCTGTTGCAGATTCTTTGTTAGAGATAAGCAATTAAAAAACTATTTAAATACTCAATTCTAAAATGTTGTTTTCACAGTTCTTAGATTTCATATTTTATTTACTTCATCAATTTAATTTATTTAGTTTTGTTAGTATATACGAACTTAAAATTTAGATTTTTTCGAATTTTAAAGAGGAAAGTAAAATTCAAATAAAAACTAATAGGTTTTTACAATACTGGGAAAAATTGCTCTGTAGGATATTTTTAATATAGTTAAACAAAGTAAAATTATAAGTTTTCAGCTGATGAATTTCTCTTGAAAACAAAGAATTATAAATTTAAGTATCGGTTCTCAATATTGCAAATAAGTATCTTTTGCCCCTTTAATTTATTGTAAGTAGTCTAGAGTGCATCGCAGTTATTAAGTTTAAATAAACATCCATTTAATATTCTCCGTTATTTGTTCAAGAATTCTTGACGATCCCAAATTTTGGTTTGATAATCAACTGTCACTTTTTGTGCACACGAGAGCTAATTAGACCGGAACCTATGTGTGTGGTTTAAAGTGGATTCCGAATTCTAGAAATATTCATGCCCAAGGTAGGATTCGAACCAACGAACTGTTGAACCGAAGGTAAGTGTGTTGACATTTGCAGGAGTGAACGAGTCTGTATCAAGAAAGCTTGTGCTTATTTGGCTTTAACAATTTGGTCCAGAATCCAAATGATATTTCTTGTAAAATACTAATAATCAAATTAGACACTGCAATAAGTTTCCCTTGCTATATCTACCAATCAGAGTTACTATACTTAGCCATACACTTAATTTTCATTTATTTTTATCAATCAAAATTATTTTATTTGTAATTCTTGACCAAAAATTCTTCATTTTATCCGAAATTTTATTTATTTGATGCATATAACATCGACGACACTAATTCACTTAATAACTTGGATCAATTCTGAGTACTTTGCGTACTGCAATTTAAAAGCTGTAAAGTTTAGTTGAATGAGCGATGCCATGGTCTTAAATTCTAAATTTCTGATAAAGAAATTAATACAACTCATTGTAGCAAAAGACACATTTTTAATACAACATACTATTTAAAAGACATCAAAATTAGAATTTAAAAGTACACTTTAGCTCTAAGCGGTGTATGTGGTGCAAATACACTACGCAAGAGTGTATTTGCGCCGAAAACTTGGGAGTTGGAAACGTTTGCTATTGCTGCTTTCCACAACAACCTCCCACATTTTAAGTGTCATGAATTTAACATTCAAAATATAACATGCTAATTAATAATAATATAAAGGAAACACAAGGTACAAATATAAATAAAATAATATTTTCATATAAATCACAATGAACTTCAACTAAATAAAAGTACGCTACTGGCCATTAAAATTGCTACACCAGGAAGAAATGCAGATAACAAAATGATATTTATTGGACAAATATATTATACTAGAAATAACAAGTGATTAAATTTTCAAAACATATATATTTGGCTGGATAGATCCTGAGAAATCAGCACCCAGAACTACCACTTCTGTCAGTATTAACAGCAGTTATACGCCTGGGCATTGAGTTAAACAGAGAATGGATTGCATGTACAGGTACAGATGCCCATGCAGCTTCAACACGATGAAACAGTTCATCAACCGTAGTGACTGGTGTTTGGTGACGAGCCAGTAGCTCGGCAACCATTGACCAGACATTTTCTATTGGTGAAAGATCTAGAGAACGTGCTGGCCAGGGCAACAGCCGAACATGTTCCCTATCTAGGAAGGTTCGTACAATACCGGCAAAATGCGGTCGGGCATTATCCTGCTGAAACGTAGGGTTTCGCAGGTCTCGAATAAAGGGTAGAGCCACGGGTCATAACACACCAGAAATGTAACGTGCACTGTTCAAAGCACCGTCAATGCGAACAAGGGTGACCGAGACGTGTATCCAATGCACCCCTTACCATCACGCCAGGTGATGGGCCAGTATGACGATGATGAATGCACGCTGCCAGTGTGCGTTCTCCACGATGCCGCCAAACACAGATGCGACCATCATGATGATGCACACAGAACCTGGATTCATCTGAAATGATGTCGTCTCGCCATTCGTGCGCCCAGGTTCATCGTTAATCAAACAATTGAAGGAACTTTTGTCTATGACGCAGCGTCAAGGGAAGCTGCAGCCATGGTCTCCGAGCTGAGAGTCCATGCTGCTGCAAACGTCGTCGAACTGTTCATGCAGACGCTTGTTGTCTTCCAAACGACCCCGTTTCTTGACTCACGGCTAGTGACGTGGTTGCACGATCCATTACGGGCATGCGGATAATATGCCTGTCTTCTTGGCTGTTAGTGATAGGTGGTTGTTGAGTTCCCGCATGGCGTTCCGTATTACCGTCCTGAACCCATCGATTCATATTCTGATAACAGTCATTGGATATCAACCGACGCGAGCAGCAATACTGCGAAAAGATAAACCACAATCCCGGTAGACTACAATTCGACATCTTCAAAGTCAAAAACGTGCTGGTACGTATTTCTGCTTCTTACACGAGGCATCACAACAACTTTTAACCAGGCAACAACGTTCAAATGCAATTTGTGTATGAGGAACCAGCTGAACAATTTACTCATATAAACACAAAGTAGGTGTCGCTAATGGCGCCTGCTTTGTCTGAATGCGCTGAAAAGCTAATCCTTTGCATATCACAGCACCTTCTATCTTTCGTATAAATTTCACGTCTGTAGCATGTCGCCTTCTTTGAGTAGCAATTTTAATGTCCAGTAGTGTACATATATGAAACAAAATATCAATAAAAATAACACTTTACAAAGAACATTTGTTAAATAAAAAATTTTAAGTACAATTTATAAAATTTTAAAAAAAAAATCACTTTAACATTACAGACCTTAAATTTTAATTTTACGTAATGTCACAACCAAGTTATTTTGGAAACATTTGAAGAGAAACACACACACATAACGAACAATTGTAGCAAATGCCATGTACATGGGAAAAAATTAATACGCGTGGAGCATTTTACGTTCACATATTTATCAAAAAATTAAAATCTAAGAAAATCAGCAGTTTAAATCTGTGAAGTACTTGAGACAAATTCATATATAGATACCATTAATTTGTTTTTATTGAATTTTTCATAAAAATATGTTTTATTGCTTAAAAAACCTAAAATGTTATTTAAAATAAATTTAATTAATTAAAATTTAAATATATTTCATTTTTAATATTTTTTCGAACTTTAGAAAAAATTATATATTGCATAGAAATCATAAATTCTGTAAGGATATGCAATATTAATTTTGAAATTCTAGATAAATACAAAATTGTACACATAGAAAAAAGTATTACATTTTAAAAATTATTTTAAACACAAAGTTATTGGAAAATAACAATAGAAAAACATGTATTCTTATTAATAATATGCGTAACATTTATACTTTTGGATTTTACTATACACGTATATATTGTTGTAGGTAGAATATTTATGTTCTAAAATTTTGAAAAAACACAAACATTTAAAATTTCTTAAATTAATATTTTTTAAAATGCTCCAGCTTTGTAGGCAATCTTTTGGAATTTGTTTTAATTTTTTATACTTTTTTGTTGCAGTTTATAAAACTCTGAAGACCTTCGATTTTGTTGTGTAAATCTTGTTCCATCTTTTATCTTTGCAAGTTTTAAAATGTGATCAGAAAACACACCTGCGTGTAGTTTTGATCCATTTAAAACTCCAAAATGAAACTCGCTGATGGCTAGAGTTATTGCATAATCCAGTCTCTTTTCAGATACAAATATGTCTTTCGAACATTTTTTTTGTACAGCTGTGAAGACTTTCATTTGCATTTTGAGTTTTTGCAGAAGCACAACGAAGAAGAATTTCATTAGAAGCCAGTCTTTGGTACACTGGTAGTATATTCTCGACAATATTTTTATGAAAGTTTATTCTTCCTCAGTGAGTGCCTTTGTGTTCTTTCATTGCATGCCACAGCTCTTTGATAAAATCACCATGATAAACATTCCTTGGGATATTTCTATGTTGAGCTTTTTATCTACTGATATACAGTGATAAAGAGTAGCAGGATTGAAGTTTTCATCTTTTGAATATCAGAAGCATTATCTTTTAGAGCTTTCCGATAAAAAATTTAAAGTTTTACATTAATTTCTTCTTTTAAAATGCCTTTTGTCGACCACCTAGTGAGACGCATTACATTTTCCATACTTTTCTAACATTGCGAATTGCTGTTCCAAGTCTTTTCGTAATATGATTAATACATTCTTTCTTAACAAGAGGAATATTACTATATATTTTCTCTTCGTTTAAGTGCATAAATATTTTAGAATCACCATCAGATATAATTGTTGTGTACAACATATTATTTGAAAGTGAACGTTTCCAAATTCGTGATGCAGCAGCTATTTCCATGATCCAAGATGAGCTGCTGAAGTTTTTTTGGCAGTTTTCTCTTTGTTCTTCTTTCCAAATGTGAAATTCAGCACTGTCTTCCCTGATATCTCGAGATCCAAATGCACACTCCGAACAGTAATTCGATATGATTTCAAAGCCAAATACTAAATCTGTGAGGGAATCAATGGCACAATTCCAAAACTATATCAAGAAGTATGACCTCGTTTCTGCCAAGTTGTATCATAGTACACAGAAATACGTAACTGATCCTTAGGATTTAAATTTGAATTTGATTCCAAATATGCTTTCCTAACGTCACTGTACCTTACTTTTAACATTTCATCTTTAAACCCTTCATTTTTTAAACTAAATTAGAGAAATATTTAGAAAATGTTTTTTATGCATATTTGCACAATCCAGAATTCGATAGAAGGATTCCATTGCTGCATGGCCTTTTTCAAAGCTCAGAAAAGCTGCTACAACTTTGTTATTGACATCAAATTTTCGTGAATAAGATTTTCCATTGCTAGAAAAAGTTGAGCCAAAATGTTCTTTGCAAGATTTGCATGACTTTTCTAGCTTCACTGAAACATAATTTTTCTGAGGGGATACATCTAAAGAGAAGAGACCACAATTAGTGCATTGCGAATTCCTTAGAAGACTGTATAAGCAATTTTTATTCATCATCATATATACTCATATCCACATGCAGGAGGAATATCATTACGTAAATGGACTGGTTCTGGAATATTTACATCTTTAAAAGAAAATTTTTTTTTTGGTCAACTGTTTCCTTTGGTACAGCTTCTTTAGCAAATTTTTATTGTCTTTTACGAGCTGATTCAGTAGCAGCGAGTTTTCGTTTCTTTAGTCTGCCTTTAGGCTTCCTGTATCTTGAACTAATTGTATGCATTATGATGGAAATTACAATGTTCAAATTAAAAGATCATTATTTGAGAAAGTAGTTCTGAAAAGAACTGTTTTGTAAACACTGAACAGCAAGCAGAAATATAAGTTTCAAAATTAAAACAGAAATCAAGAGGTGAAATCAAAATAATGATAGCTGTGAAAAATCAACAAGTTTAGTGTTGCCATACGAAATCCTACACATAATAAAAACTAAATAATTTTGATGTGCCTAAAATATAGCACATTCTAAAACAAGAATTCAGTAAATAATAATTTCAAGAATAAATATTTGCATTCTGTGAGACGATAGGAAATAGGCGTGGCCGTTTGTTTACAAAATAAACATCTTACTTTTTTCAAGTTTTAATAATGTAAGACCAACAATTATTAGCCAAAATATGATATGTGAATCTTATTACAGTCTAAAAATACATACATTTCATTGTAAAAATTAGTTATTATTCAAATACAATGTCCCCGTGTTACTTGTTTACGTTTGGAAGCAAAAGTAAAAAAGGGGCGTGGTACATTGTTTACATTATTAAAGCATTAATAACTTTGTATAAAATTGAATGAAATCAAAAATTCTGCTTGAATAACATACAGAATGATTCATTATTTTTATATAAATTAAAAAAAGAAAAATCGATATTTTTGACGATTTTGCACATTTGATAGTCCACTGTCCCCTTAATACTGTTTTTGCTCTTTTCCTATTTGTGGCATTAATAATGTTGTAGATTGGTATCTTTGTTCTCAAAGTATGGGAAATAGCTGAAAAATCTTTGGCTTATATGAAAGAAATAACTGGAAATGTTAGTGACATACAGGTAACAGGTTATGCATTATAGCTTCATTTCTGAAGTATCACGGTGACTCAGAAATTGTTCAGAAAATTATATTCTGGATAGTTTGTAAAGTTTCTTGAGATGACTGCCAGCTGTAGCTACAAACATTTGTCAAGCGTAGATGACCACTGGATGCAGCATTGACCTATATAAAAAGGTTTTATTTTTAAAATTTATTTTGATTTGCACATCTTATAATTCGATATATAATTGCATATGCTTTACTAAATTTTTTACTTATTTTATTGAAATCGGATTTATAAGTCAGTCTTTTATCTCTCTCTCTCTCTAAAGTTAATCCTAAAAATTATACCTCTTTCGACAATGGGACTATTTGGTTACTTATATTAATAGTAGTGTTTGGCATTTCCTTTAATTAAGAGAAAATTATAGTATGTGTTTTTCTATTGTTTTAACCTATTCTCCACGAGTTAAACAAAAAATTATAAGTTTATTTAAATGTTCTTTAAAACTATTAAAAATTATTTGTTTTCATTTCTAGCCAATATGGCAATATAGCCTGCAAAATGTGCTCTGACAATATTCCTCTATTTTTGGTATATCATTTACATATTTTAAAATTAACATTGTTCGTAATTTACTGCCTTACAGTACTCCAATCAATATACTATTAACTTCCAGGAATGTATGGAATATTTCTATCAGTGTGGTAGGTTTGAATTATTTTATTATATTGCAGAGAAATTTTAGAAAAATTTATTTCTAAATTCGAACATTTATAAAAACTTTATTGAAATCTTTTACTGTATCGAAAATTACTGGTCCTGTATTTTGTTTACGTTTAAATCCCTTATTTTTTTTCAGTTACCTTTAGTAACTCATGTACTATAAAAACTTCGGCTGGGAATTGAAATATTCTTTTTAAAGTTTTTTCTTATAGTGCAAAAATTTTTTTTTGATTCTCTTTGTCATTACTTCCTCTGCATTTTGCTTTGTAACAAAATTATTATACTGCAAATGTCTGATTTATTTACATTTTCCCTGGTTTTGGTAGTTTTAAGTTCCTGGTTTAATTTTATTCTTAAGTTTCTTTTTCCCTGGTTTTGATAGTCTCTATAATTATGACCGTTTAATTGGCCCTCGTGTGCCAAAAATGACACTTCAGCAGAAAAAAAGATGAAATTATAAGAGTAAAATATCCTCCATATTAAATTATGCCTATGGAATGTGTTGGCAAAATCTAGTATTTTTCTTCCTTAACGTCAATTCCTAAATTCCAATTTTAGTGGGTGGGCCATGGAAATAGTTAATCTAAGTTACGATCCACCCATTTCGGGGTAACAATTTCGAAACCTCCTTCATACCGCTAAACATGCGGTCGAGGAAGATGGCACCCGTTAAACTTAAAGTACATCCCGGGATTTCCCCACATGTATACATGCATGTATGTATACATGCAGCCATTCTTTCTGCCTATTATAGTATAAAACAACTTCAAATAAACAAAATATTGTATTTTAAAAAAAAGTTATTTTTAAAATAGCGTATAATGGTAAATATTAATGTTTATTGTGGTATTTCATGAGCACTTTGAGCAGAGTAATTCAGGGTTAAGATCGTCAAAGTGATAAACGCCATATTCCAGAGATAAATAAATTCCTTTTGTAGGGTATTCTTCATTCTTAGATGTAATTGTATACATATATGCACATAATATATAAATATGCATATATAATTTCATATATGTATGTTTATTATTATGTATATATGTGTGTATTTTAAATGTGCAAATATAACAGACAAACAAATTGCAGTAGCAGAATCAATATAGGTTACAAAATTGAAGTTTATGAAACAAAAATAAATCTGATAATTTTTGAAGCCAAATGAAACCATGACGTTAAAATTTAGCTAAATAATAACATTGTTGCTAAATGAATGGAAATCTAGGGCATAAATTCTTTAATGAGGAATTTTTCATAAATTTTTCACTTAAACCTATTAATTATTTAAAAAGCAACATATAATTTACGTTTGTTTTAAATTAACATAAAACATTTACGCTTTAATATGCATATTTCAGATTTTCATATAATCTTTGACAAAATTTAAGAAAATTTGAAGGCAAATAATAAAAATTATAGATTTGTTTCACCAACTAACAATATTTTTCGTAACGTGCAATCATCACCAATATTTGTAAAGCTACAGGACATCTATCGAAAGAGAGTTTTGAACCATTCATTTTTATGAAAGTGGACGTCTTCTAATTTTAGCATACCTCACTGCATACAGCTTGAGCAAAAGTTTTAAGGCCAATAAAATATTTTGAGAAAATTTAAAATAAAAAAAAGGCATTCAAATATTATTAATTATTAAAGTTCATTGGTAAGAAATAAATGCTATAAACATAATTTTTAAATACATCATGTGGTTATTTAAAAAGTTAGTATTTCTGCCCGAATAAAAACTTTAAGGCCAACAGTTATTTTTTAAAAATAAATATAATATAATCATGTAATCATATTCCCTCTACCAGCTTGTAAAAAGCTCTGCAATTATTTCATAAGTGTCATAAATTTCTTGGAAGTATTAGTGATCTTTTGGAAAATGGCGAAGGGTGTAAGAAGTTAAGTGATCGTGAAAGAGAACAGGTCGAAGCTTTGTCTTCAACAGGAATGAGTAGTCGTGCTTTTATGATAAAGTTAAGCAGATCAAAGACTAGTCAACATTTTTTTTTAAATTGAAAAAAAATACGGGGGAAGACTAAGGCTTTGTCTTGGCGTGATGAAGAAGAATTTGCAAACTTGCATCAACTGGAAAGTACTCAATCAGGAAACTAGTTCCGTTGACATGTTGAAACTTTTGTCAAAAAATGATTCATAACACAATTAGAAAGTCTGGAAGGTACACTTACACAGTAAAATTGACTAAACCTCAATTACTGCAGAGATATAAAATAGAGTATTTGAACTTTAGCCAGAAAGTGGGAAGACCAATGGATGGAAATTATTTTTTCTTCTGAAAGTTTTGAGGATATGACAGGGACCAATAAAATAAAGAGAAATGTTAATAAAAATAGATTCCTACATCACATAAACACACACTGTAAAACTTTTTTTTTTTTTTTAAAAAATTCGAATATTAATATACGCACTATTATTTAAAATTTCTTATCATAATTAAATATTTTTTAAATTTTTATTTAATTATTTATATCAGAAATAACATTGTAGGTGAAATTTTCATCCATTTCATAAATTCAAATTATATACACAGAAGAAATTCGTAATATTTTATACAGAATCACCTGAGGAGACATATATGTCAAATATATACATCGCTATGTAATTTAAAAAATAATGTTTGCAATCTGAACATAATTCATTTCAACAATGATATAGGATCATGTTTTGGACTTCCGTTTCTCATTATAAGGATTATCATCACCCAACACACAAAGATTTTTTATATTGAAGATATAATGAAACCTTATGGAGTCATTAATTCGTGAGAATTTACTTAATGTTTACAGTTATTTACTTAGGTGTTCTTGACATGAATTACGTCAAGGATTTTTAGAAGTATGATTATGTTGAAAAACTACACTGGACTTATTTTCTCTAAGTAAAACTGAGTATTTTTAAATTTATTAATCCGTCTTTATTTTTTTCTTTGTTATATTTTTTAGAGGATTATTGCTTTTTTTCTGGAATATGACAATGAGCTATTGTTAAAAAGTTTCTCTTGAGAATAAATCAAACGCATATTTTCTGTGAGTGCAAGTAAATTTCACAACAACGAAGAATTTCTGTTAAATTTAACGACACGCAGTTTGAGCATCGACAAGGCGAAAGGGAGTAAATTGATGCACTCCATTCATATCTATTTGAGTGGGGAAAATTACGGAATAGATATGTAACTACACGATAATTCTACAGGTCACTTAATTGTTAAAATAATGTATTTGCTGTCGTTCTCGTGTGCCAGCAAGGCTGGCAAATTGGGGTGCGCTGCTGCACTTTTCCAACTGAACCGTATTTGGTGTGGAGTTCGAATTCTTCAGTAAATACACATGTCATAGGGACCCGTTTATAGGGTACTGAACAATTCACACCTCATTCACACTCAAGGAAAGGACAAAGACAGGATAGATAGAGAAAGAGAGAGAAAGTACAGCCATGCCTGAACCGGGATTCGAACCCAGGACCTCCCTTTAGTTAGTCAGACACGCTGATCACTAGACAAGTTGGCCGGCACAATAACGTATATAGAATTGCTTTGAAACTTATACTTTTATATTCTCATTAATTTCCTAAATATCTTTGTGAAACTTGACTACAAAAATGAACAAATAACTCTCTGGAATATGCTTTTAAATCTTTTCTTTAGGATTAAGTTATTGGGTTATGTGGTGAAATCTACAAAATTCATTCTGCTCCAAACTTATGATACATGTATATATAATTCCTATTTCAAAACCCAATCACGACTTAAGATTGTTTGATTGATTTTGTGAGGTTTAGTGAGGCCAGATCCAATATTGGACATTTCTGCACCGTACAATAATTAAAACTATAGGTAAAAATTCTGTGGTAAAAGACTAGTCAGTTGTTTACAATAGAATGTATTAAAAGTTCAAATAAAGGATATGTAAAAGATTATTTAATATAAAAATCATAAATAGAATCCGAAACAAGAATAACTGCTTAAGTGTAAATCTACTATGCCCAATACGAAGCCATTTGAGTTTTACATCAATTCATAGCATGGGTGCAACTGGGAATGGAAGAATGTGGGAGGATATGCTATATAATTTATTGCTCTTCTGCAAATCCCATGTTTTTGAAATTGGTAGGAAATTAAATATTTGATAATTTGTTTTACGTCAAAAAATGATATTGCTTGATGCAAAATGCCAGAGGCAATTTTAGCAGCATTATCTGCAAGTTCATTCCCTGCAATGCCAACATGGCTTGTGGAACCCAATGAATTAATATGTCAAATCCTTTATTCTTCAATATATTTACAATATCAAATATTTCCACAATAATTCGATGACATTTATCATTAAAATGATCTAATTTATCATTAACATGACCACACTCATGCTATCTTTATAGATACAGTCTTTTCGATGAGAGTTGGATTGTATTATTTCTAGAGCACGTTTAATAGCAACAGCTTTAGCTGTATACACAGAGCATGATGTATGAAGTTTATAGCTGTAAACAACAAACTGTATTTCAAACAACAAAACATCAACCAACATGACCACTTGATTTTGAGCCATCTGTATACGCAGAAAAGTGGGAGGAATAATGAGAATGAATGTACGAAAACATCTGTTGCAAAATAAGGGAAGATGTAGCTGATTTATTGTATCCAGTAAAGAGTTTGATTATATTGACAACAGGAATATTCCAAGGAGGAAATCTTAGAGCATCTGTGACTTGAATATGTAAATAGGGGAACTCAGATAAAGACAGGAATGAATTTCTACGCTCATAAAATGGTAATATGTTAAGTGGCCGTGCATTATATAGCCGTCTTAAAGAGGGACAAGTAACCATTGATCGCAAAGGGTGTTGTGATACTGATAACATTTTAAAATAATAATGAAGAGAGAATTGCTTACGCGTCTCAAATCAAGAGGTAACTTGTTGCAAATTACATAAAGGCTCTGGACAGGAGATGCCCGGAATGCTGCAGAACAGATTCGTAAAGCTGAGTGATGAACAGGGTCTAATTTGCGCAAAACTTATGATCTAGCTGATCCATAAACTACGCTACCATATTCAATTCGAGATAGAATAACTGATTTATACACTCGGAGTATTGCTTTACGATCTGCACCCCAAGAGGTATTAAAAAGAATATTCAGTGATTTTTCACATCTTTTGCGCAAATCTATAAGATATGTGGTAGGAAGGTTAACTTTTTATCTAATATAAGCTCAAGAAATGATATCTGATTAACTACGGGAATATTTGTGCCTGATATCTTAATTTCTGGATCAGGATGAGGCCCAGTTTTTCTGCAAAAATGGATACAATTGCTTTTACAAGGGGATAAAGTATGCCCATTTTCATTACCCCAAGCAAATAGATTATTGACAGAAGTTTGTAATTACCGTCCAATCAGTTCCATATTGGAAATTTGATAAGAAATTTAGAAATCGTCAACATATAATTTTCCATGGACAGATGGTTGCAATACATGAAGAATGTTGCTGACATACACACACACAAATATTAAAACAGTAACACTTAAGGAGTAACACTTAAAAACAGTAACACCCTGAGGAACACCCTCACATTGGTTAAATGGATTAGATAAAACAGATCCTATACGGACATTAAAAATGCGAGAACTTAAAAAACTCTGAATAAAAATGGGTAAACTTCCTCTGAAATTAAAATTATACTAAATTCGAAGAATTCCATAACACCATGTCTTATCATAAGCTTTTTCTATGTCAAAAAATATAGACACCAAATGTTGTCTCAGTTCAAAGGCATTCCTTATTTGTGTTTCAAAGTATGCAATATTGTCAAGAGAAGATCGACCTTTCCGTAATCAACTTTGATGAAGTGATATGTACTGATTGTTTTCAAGTACATATGGAAGAGGTTCATTGGCCATACGCTCCAAAGTTTTAGCAAGGCAACTTGTGAGAGCGATTGGACGATAGTTTTGAAGATTAGTAGGATCTTTCCCAGGATTAAGAAATGGAATAATAATTGCTTTGCTCCAAAGACTGGGATAGACATGTTCATTCCATATTCTATGGAATAGAAAAACAATGTTTGTTAAAAATTCATGATTAAGATGACAAAGCATCTTATATGAGATACCACATGGTCCCGGACTAGTATATTTAGTTTGGGACATGGCTGTCTGCAATTCAAGCAAAGAGAAATTGCAATTATATGGATGTATGGCTTCTCATGAAATTTTATAGGTTTCTTTTCAGCTTCCCCTTTGATTCTGAGAAATTCAGTATCATAAGAGGCTGGACTAGAGATCCTTGCAGAAGTTTCACCTAAGAGATTGGCAATATCATATTGAGAAGAAATTGTGTCAATTCCTGTGCGTAATATTGGGATAGAGAAATCCCGATATAAACCACAGGAAGCTTTAACTTTCTTCCATAACTCTTTGCTGGAAGTTAATGATGTGATGGAGGAAACACATCTCATCCAAAATTGTATTTTTTACTATTTTGTCGTACTCGACCAGCAAAGTTTTAGCTTTTTTGAAAGCCATGAGTTGTTTTATGTTAGGGCACCTGCCAAAAACAATCCACATTTTTTGTTTTTAAAAGACACTTGGCATGGTTCGAACAGGAATTATGATATTTGCGTGGAATTGGAGAGCGCGCCGAGGAATTGTGTATTTGGCAGTACCTAGAAGTGTGTTAGTTACTTTTTGCGCAGCATCATTGATATTATCATTTATAGCCATGCTGTCAGTATTCGCAGTTAATTGACTGAAGAGAGAGCATTCTGAACGATGATAAAAATAAGAGGAGTGGAATATTTGTGGTCTGCTTATAACAGTTTGATTTATAATTACAGGAAAATGATAACTTTTATATAAATCCTTAACATTAAGATTTAATAACGGTATAATTGATGGAGAGCAAATAGCTAAATCTAATGATTGAAATTTCTTCATGTTTGATGGAAATAGGTTTTTGCTGTGGAATTTAGAAGACAGCTACTGTTTTTAGAAATGAACTTTTCAATTATGTTGCCACGAGGATTCATATTATGAATATTGCATAAGGTTTAAAAGTCTTGTATTATATTGAAAAAAATAAAACCTATTTGAACATTCTGTATATTTAAACATGGGTTAATCAGTTATCATGGTAAAATATGGTTAACAGCATTAAGTATTTCTGTTTGTTAACTGATATTTCAAAAAGTAATTTATAAGTATTACTTAAAATTATTTTTAGCTATAACAAACCAGTATTAATAATTAAATGTGGAAAGCTATTGGAAAGAAAGTTTTACGTTTGAATTTATCCAAAAAATCAAAATGCTTACTAACTGTAATTCACACACACACGTTTCATTGTAAATATTTTAAAACTTAGTCATCTTTTCTTATATATTATTCAAATATTTAGTAAATTTAAAACAGATGAGAAAATGCTTTCAATTAAATTACATAACGAATATTAACAAGTCTAACAAAAAGCTTGAACATTTCTGGTAGGAAGTTAATAACATTTAAAAAGAATTTCAAAACAATAAGAAATAAAATCTGAGTGTAAATTTATAATTTAAATGAAATTCTATGTTTAAAATTAAAATGTAAAAATAAAAAAATCGCAAATTCGTTGTTTTATTCATTGATTTATGCCAAAGTGTTAAGTTTTCCTAGATCTATTTACTTGAACCCAATAAAAGCATCTTATACTTAATCTTTATTTCATATAAAGTTATTGTCCAGTAATGAACGTTTTCATATGGATAAGTATAAGAGTAAATTTCTCTTTACTTAATGAAACAAAACGTGTTTGTTAGGAATTTATCATTGCTATTAATACTTGAATGTCTTAAATATAAATAAATATCTGTATGCATGTGTTAAAAATAATTTAATAATTTGTTAAGTAATAATTATAAATAAATATTTTTTAACAAATTATTAAAATGTTATTCAAGAAATTATATCGTACTTAAAATTTCCAAGCAATTGAAAATTACAAATTACGTACATAGGAAAAATTTTGTAATATTTTAAGCAGGATCACAAGAAAAGACTTAATCGGCATATATCTACATTGCATCGCAGTTTTCAAAAAATGGTTGCAATATTAACATAAATCATTTCAAAAACTAAATAGAAACACAAGTCAATGAATTATATTTTATCATATTTCTGGTGTCATCAGGCCAGTCCGCAAATTACCATCATCCAACACAGAGCCACCTTTGTTTATCACATCAGTTTAAAGTCTTATTTTCTTGAAAAATAATGATTACTCATTTGATAACCTATCGTAATACCACAAACAAGAAAGATATAAAACGCAGAAAATTGTGTAAGCATTTTTAACAATTCCTTTAAATTCCTATGCAAATTAATTATTAATTACTGAACAGAAATGTAAAAAAAACTGGAGTGTAATAATTTGCTGTCTTTCCAGCATCTTCATGTTCGCGTCTGCTCCTCACCACAAACTGGAGCAGCATACATAATAATTGGGCGGAAATAGACCTTATAAATGAGCAGCTTATTCATCAATGAGTGTTTTTATTTATATGCGATAAGTGGGTACAATGTTTTTGCTGTTATAAATTTGTTCTTAATTTTAGATATATGGGGCTTCCAAGTAAGCTTTTTATCGATAGTTAGTCTCTTGTAATCCGCCTTGGATGACCATGGAATTTCAATGTCTGCTATCTTTATTCTAGGACATTGTGATGATTTTCTCGTGAAGAGGACTGCCTTCGATTTCGTTACATTAATTTTGGTTTTCCAGATTTTCAACCACTTTTCTATAGCCTCTAAGGAGTAAGGTAGGTTGTCGTGAATTTTGTGGTATACCGAACTAGTGGATAGAACTGCAGTATCATCCGCAATCAGGGATAACATAGTTTTTGGATGTTGTGGAATATCATTTACATAAATATTAAATAAGAAGGGTCAAAGCAGTGATCCCTGAAGGACGCCTGCATAAATGGGCTTATCCCTTGAAAAGTCATTACCTAGCTTAACAGCAAAAGATCTATTAAATAAATAATTGTTAATTATTTGATTAAATAATTGCAGAATTTAAATTTAATAAGCTTAAAAATAAAATCACAATGCCAAACTCTGTCGAAGGTTTTCTCAATATCAAGAAAGATTCCACCTGTAGATTTTGTGTGCCAAACCAAGCGAAAATTTTCCCCACCTCTGAAGAGTTGGTGAGTAGTTGAAAGTTTCGGTCTGAATCCAAATTGCTGTGGGATGATGACATAATATTGATTTTCAAAGTCAACAAGGTTTAATAGGAAAAATTTTTCCGTTATTTTTGCCATCGTTGGCAGGAGGTATCTAGGCCAATAGTTATAGGGAAGAGTTTTAGATTTTCCTCATTTGTGAATGGGGATGATCACTGCTTTTTTCCAAGTAACTGGAAAATGCCCAATTTTCAGAACACTATTAATAATGGATGTTAAATAATAAACTGCTCTTATCGGTATTTGCTTAATGGTTTTGTTATTAATTTTGTCATGCCGCGGACTTTTTTTGTCGTGGAATTTTTGTATGACATCTTCAAATTCTGAGGCCTCAATTTCTTATAACTGTAATTAGTATCCAGCAGAAATTCTTCGAATTTGCCATTTATATATAGATTATTATTGGGATTGGAAATGTCGTTATTCCAATATTGTTGTTCGAGAGAATTTGCTATTAGTTCATGTTTTTCGCTATTAGTGATGGCGACTTCAGTGATATCTATGAATGGCGGCAGGCACACTCTATTGGTTTTCCTATTATCTGCCGATGAAGGAGCCTTCCTCCACATTAAAATTAGATTTACAGTTGTTCCTCCGATTATGATTATGGGATGCAATCGCAATTTCCTTTTGAGTTTCAAACAATAATCCTAATTTATGATTGATGGATTTCTGAGCCTATTGTATTGCTTCCACGATCTATTTCTCTCTTTTATAAGGGATTTAGTTTTGACAGGAAAGTATTCTATTTTTTGGTTTGGATTACTAAATTTGCTATGATCTAACGCTGTGTTAATTTTGGAAATTAGATTGATTATTTTTTGTTCTTACTGATTTGGGGTTTTATCAAATTGAAATGTATCGTCAGGGATTAATTCATTTTTTTATTCCAGTTAAAGAAATACCTAATTCACTCATTTTCTTGCGGATACTGGTGACCATAATATATAATTACAGGGAAATGATCAGAGGGCAATTCCTTCATAGTGGTTTATTTCATAGGTGGTCGGACTCCCCTGGATAGCAGAAGATCAATATAGTTCCCATGTGAAAGGCCATTGTGAGTAGGTTTGTCTGGTTTGTAGATCCTAAAATCAGTGTTTGCAACCAGTGAATTAAGCTCAATTCCAAAGCTATTATTATAATGGCAGCCCAAACTGTAGTGCTTCGCATTAAAATCTCCAGCTATAATAAGCTTAAAGCTGAGCGAGGCTAAATTTTCTACGTCTACTGAATGTAGGGTTTATTTGTGGGGGTTATGTAGAGCGATATCATCATGATATCAAAGCTGTCAACAAAGTGAAGCTTAACTATTGTCGCTTCGACAAAATGTAGCTAGGGGTTCGTATGCGAGTGTGACGGAGTTTATTTTTTATTAGGATAGCCTTGCTCTACTTGATGGTCGTTCCTGTAAGTCATGTTATTCGGCATCCTGAAGGTATACATTCTGGTCAGGTGGGTTTCCTGTATCATACTTACATCAGGGTTATTTTCCTCAATGAAATTTTTGAATTCCGTATATTTTTTAAGAATGCCATTGATATTCCAGCTCATTAATTTTAGATCTTTTATGTCATTAATTATCATTATTATTTTCTGTTAAGTTGAGGGATTTCAATAGTATATTCAATTTATCAGTAGGATGAATTGTTTTTTCCAGTAAGGATACAGCCTGCAGAAGTGCAGGGTACGCTTTAAATATATTATTAACCTCTTTAATAAGTTTACTTATTGCTTGAAAATTTTCGAAAGGATTAAGTTCCGTAAGAAATTGGAGATAGGTGGGGGAGCAGTTTGTGGGGTGGGGATGTTGTTTTAGGTTAGTTTATTTTGTTTGTTTGTCGCTCAACTGTCATTTTTTGCTCACGAGGGCTAATTAGACCGGGACTAACGGTTTAAAGTGGATTCCGAACCACTACAAACATCCATGCCCAAGGTGGGGTTCGAACCCACGAACTGTTGAACCGAAGACAAGAGCGCTAACCATTCAGCTGCCAGCTCGGCTGTTGTTTTAGTTGCCGATACCTGAGCAAACGTTACATTTTCCCTTCTATGAATTGGAATTGCGCTTGTTGTAGGAGGAGCTCTTTTGTTTTTATTTATTGGCTTTGCAGGGCAAATCTTTATAGGACGCAGTATGGTTGTTGCCGCAGCTGCATCATTTCGGCATTCCTGCTTGTTTGTGAGGACATCCCCAAGATTTATGCTTCTCACTGCATTTAACACAATGAGGTATCCAATAACATATTGTTGAGTTATGACCAAAGGCATGGCATTTGTAACACTGAGCAGATCTACTTTTTATGTATAGTTTTCGATTTTAACTATTACATTCATAATTTCTCTGACATCAAATATGTTAAGGGCAATTTCATTATGGTTTAGTGTTAAAAGGAAGCAAGGCAAAGGTTCCTTTTTTCTATGCCTCATCAATACAGCCACCGCTGCTACATCATAACCTTTACTATCAAGTTCTCCTTTAATCAACTCGGTGGGCGTGGTACAGGTTAACCCTTTGATAACTATACTTTAACGGGATTCTCTAATCTATTTTTTATAATGTGGCATTCAATATCATTTTCCGTTAAATATTTAGTTATTTCCCTGTCAGTCTCTGCAGAAGTTTGAATAACCTTTAGATATTTACCTGCGAGTTCAGCATTTAGATTTTTGTCATAAGATTGTTTTAGATTAATAAGGAGGTCATTGAAATTATTTTAAATTTATTTGAAATTGGGTGGTGTATATTTATAGGTTTTGCTTATTGTAATCAGGTTATTATTGACCTCATTTTCAATGTTTTGGGGTTGAATTGAGATAAGTGGAGAAAATTTGTTCGATAACGTGGTATGTTTGCTATCCTTGACAATTTTAATATTAGCAGTGTTTCTAGGCCGAGTAAACCCTTCGTCATCCCTGAGTGAATTAATTGCTCCTTTACATTTAGAGGGGTTGTTGTTATTCATATGAGTAGTACTTGTTGAGGGCAGTTGAGAGTTGTTCATAGAAATTGGTTTGACATTAATTACAACATTATTTACATCAGTAGTAGATCCATTGTTGTAACGTTGTTAGTAACATTGTTAGTTACACGCATATTATTTACATCAATATTAGATACATCGTTAGATACAGGCATATTATTTACAACCATGAAATTATTAGCATCAACATTTTTCTATATTAATTATACATTCATTATTTATCATCATATCATTACTCAAATTAGAATTATCTATAGAAGTAAGAGTGCAAGCTTCAGTAGCTTTGATTTTAGAAAACCTGTTTACTGAATTATCATCTGAATCTGATGAGTTAACATTAAATATATCCGAGTTTATTACCTTTAACAATTGAATGCACAGTTTGACATTTTTAATTAAGGTGGTCCATTTTGTTTTGCATTTAGATTTGTGTATTTTATTAGTATTTGTTTTATTTACATGGTTAGAATTATTAGTAATAATTAGATTATCTGAATCAGTTTCGCCCTCTATCAGTATTAACAACATTCATAGCTGAGTTATCACCATGCAAGTTACAGTTTGAAATCAAGCATTAACCAAATTGGGAGCACATAACTCTGATTTCTTGGCTGGTGATGAAAGCCGTCTGGTACAATCGATTAGTTACAATCCAATATTGGTCGTTGTTATAATTTCCACCTTTTTGCTCAATCACTTCCATTAGTTATTTTTGTGTAGTCGCGAAAATTTCGAGTCGCTCGCTACTTCTCACAAAATCACCTAGGGCTTCGCATCTAATCACTGTGGTGATAAAAACACTAGTATCCATAGATAGCAGAACATCCACATTTGGCACTATTGATTTCACACCTTTTAGAAAAAAGCCACTCGGATCACAATTAATGACACAATTGTAGATCAAATTTTGTTGTGGGTTAATCTACCACAGCAAAATTCTTGGAAAAAAGGCCGTGAAAAGGGCCTTTTTTCCAAGACACATACGACGCATTTTCACATAACGCTGAATTACTTGAGACAGACTCAGCTAAAGCATTCGAATTATTCCTAGTAGGAATACTTGGCAGGGTATCCGTATCCATGTTCAATGGTGCTGCAAAACGTTTGGAGAGCTTGGCTGAACAGGCATCGAAGTATCCATAACTGGTCCCACTGCGGAATCAGCAGGATTAGCCGTCAAGTCCGAACAATTGGCAGAGACGTCCGGCGGCAGCGATCCGAGACCCCCTCGGGGTCGGGCATGATGTTCTCCGTCTGCGGCCATTCACTGCAGAATTCGCAAAAACAGGTTTGAGGACAAGTCTTAAAGCACGTCTTGTTCCCTCGAAGGCTGGAGCGAGAAGCTGAAGTGAAACCAGAACATGAAGAGAAAGCAGAGCAAAATGTAAATAGTGTATTCAATATAAGGATAATGATTTAACTGTTCTAATCAATAAAATACATAATTTAAAAGTATTTTATAATGTTTAAATGTTTTGTGATAGATTTTTGTCATGAAATTATATATTTCTCAAAAATTATGCAGCAAAGCAATGCTTTTTAAATTAAAAAAAATTCAAGTATAGGAAAGATAATTAATAATGTCACGATTCATCAATTCAGGTAAAAATATATGAATTAATGGAGCTCTACAATTACATCTGGTGTACATGTTGTTATTCAGACCCTTGACAAAAGTCATTTCCAGCATTCGTTCGCCATTACACTGTAACACAGTCTTAATACATCTTAATGGTATATTCTAATTGGAATCAGCAAATATTTCCTCTTTGTTAAGTACTCGTAAATACACACTCATAATGAGTGAGATCTATTCTAATATCTTGCTTCGCATAACAAACTCGTGCACTACACCTTGACGTTAAATGAATTTTTAGGTTTGTTTTTAAATAGTATAGTGGTAGGTATAAAATGTTGAATTATTTACTTATTTAGCATTTTTTGAATTAATTGATAAACATCTTTTTTGAAAATAATCATTCTTTAACAAACAATTATTTAAACTAAAATAACTAATGGATATAGATGATATTTTATGTTTCAATGCTTGTGTCACAAAATTGACATAAAATATTGTATTTTCAAATAACTGTAGTTTTTACACTTAGTAAATACCTATAACTGTTACGTGAAAGTATTTAGAAACTGTGTTTTAAAAATAGGCGTGGTTATTGACTTCCGACAATATATAGGATATGGGAGTTACCAAAAGCAAACACTAATGTGAATAAAAATAGATATATACAATAAGATAATTTTTTTAAAAATGTAAAGATTAATAAATGCTCTATTATTTGTTGTAATTAAATATTTTTTAACATTTTATTCAATTATTTTTAAAGATGCTGTATCGTGGGTAAAATTTTCATGCAAATCACAATTACGAATTATGTACACAAAAAAAATTTGTAATATTTTAAGCAGGATCATACACACGAGAAAAGACTTAGTTGGCGTCTATCTACTTTGCTTCACAATTTTAAGAAGTTGTGTAAAATATTATTTTAAATGTTTTCAAAAATGAAATAAAGACAAAGGTATACAAATTATATTTCATCATACTTCTGGTGTCACATGCTCTCACTCTGTAAATTACCATCACCCAACACAAAGTCACGTGTGTTTAACACATCAATTAAAAGTTATATTTACTTTGAGAAATAATGTTTATTACTAAGAATACTAATCGTAATACTATGAATGAGAAGAATGCAGAAAGGAAAATCTAAACATTTTCAAATGTTCTTTTAAATTCATTTTTAAATTAATTATTTAGCAGTGAACAAATATGTAAAAATACTAGAGTAATATCACTAAATAATTTAACATGCGCAAACAATGAAATTGTAAGGTAATTAAACCTCATGAAACTACATATCTCTTAAATAACTAACTTCTCTTAAGTATACAATTTTTATATCAAGAGGCATATTGTTACGAAAATTTATAATTTACGAACAATTAGCCAACAGGAACTCAGTGAATGGAAATCAAATGAATAAAATTTAAAGAAATATGCTTCATAAAATATTTTGCAATATTACTAAGAAGAATGGTGCCAGAAATATTGAAAGGTGACATAGTTCAGTTGAAAGAAATTTTTTAAGGTTTGCCATTTTGTTTACGTAATTTAATACTGAAAATAAATAGGAAAAAGGATAAAAACTTCTGGGTATTAGAAGAATTCTTTATTTTTTTAAGATATATTATAAAATAGGAAAACATATAAATTTTAGTCGATATTCCTTAGCTAACCCACTTATACAGGTAATGAAAATCTATTGAATATTTATTTGAAGAAAACAAAAAGTAATTTTGATATACATTAGATTAGACTAATATTTTTAATACCATGCAATTTAGTGAATTCAAATCAAATGCACAATTTACAAAGAAATTATCTTCTTGAATACATTTGTACTATTACTCAGAATAGAAAGAAAGTTCGAAAGCAATAAACAGACGTAATTCACTTCAAATAATGCTTTGAATTTTTTGAAATTTTATAACCCAATCGAATACTGAAAATGAGCAGGAAAGAAATGACGAAAATTTAGGTTTTAGAACCAGAAGTTTTTATTTTTTAAAAATATTAAAAGAGAAAAATATGATTTTTTCAGTAAATCTTTGCTCAACAGCCATTTTAAATATAGGTGGGGTAAAGATTTATTTAAAATATTTTATATAAAATATACAAACAAAGCAATTTACATTTCTATTAGATTAATGTAATTGTATTTAGTACCATTAATTTACAAATGAACATAGAAAAGTTTCATCCCATTTATATTTTTATAGAAAATTTTCTGTTTCTTTTCTTCAGGATTTTAAGGAGTCCTTTTAAGTTTTTTACTTCCGTTCTGGGAATTTATTCTATGAGTATAGGATTTTAATTCATTAAATGATAAAGAATCTTGCTCACAATTTTTTGACTGTATTGTTCATATTATGATAGCCAAAATGATGAGATAAAGTCAATTGTTTCAATTTTAATAATTCAATCGTTAATCACTTATTTAAATTTTTAAACTAATTTCTAACTCTGTACCTTATTGCCTATTACGTCTTACCTTTAATTAACTATTCGTTGTGAAAATTTTATAACATAAATTATTAATAAATTTCGCATGTGTTAAATAGTCTAGGATCAAAAGTTAACATAGATATGTGAAATATTTTTTTTGTTCAGCTGCAATTAATGAACAGTATAAATATCCATGTCACTAAAGAAATATCTGCTATAACTAATTCCTCCTAACTTCTAACGTTTTGAAACGTTACATTATATATTACAATTACTCTAAAGGATATATGGTGAAAATGCCATAAAATTTTGTGGCCATATTTCTATGAAAATTAAGGTAAAAATCCTTACCAATGGTTTTGATGTTCATAACTTAATTCAATGAAAGTTTAATAATTATAAAAACCATCGTATGACATCATTATTAAATTTTACTTATTAACTGTTAAATACAACAGTTTGCTGTTCGCTTGTATGTTATCTTGCTTTGTTATGGACCTGTTTTAAAATCTGATGTATGAGTTCAGACTGTTACTGATAAGTTAAGTAAGGAGATTAGTATTGGAAGCTTAATTTATTTTGACAAATGGGAACATTTTCTGATATAATATAAAATTTGAGTAGGGAGCTGTGTGTGAAAGATGAAAAATAATTAACAAATTTACTGATTAGTGAAATTCATATCGAACAAAAATAACCTACAAAAGAATTACTGGTTTTGCAGAAAATTGTGATGTCCTATTTACATTCAGGCATTCATGATCCCGTTTTGCTTTTTATCTTTTAAAAATGTTGTGTCCATACTGACTAAAATATAAATGAAAGACAGGTATCTGTTAAATTTGGCAAAATAACTTGATATACTTCACAGATATGGGTTTGAATTTTTGTCTAATTCTTATTATAATTCTTTTTATTCACACATGTAAGAAATGATATGAGATAGGTTTATCTTTAATAATTCAGAAAATTCTAGTCACTGGTATATATTTATATCCGTTTTTTATGTATTATCATCAAATGCAACACAGACATAATTAGAAATTGCAATTTGACTCAGAATATTTACACGTGTCCAGTTTTCGGAGAAATAGGGAATGCCATTCTTCGTTCGATTGAGCTGAAGAAAATTCATTTTGTATTTGAAGAAATCTGTTGTTAAACATGTTTCTAAGTTTAATTTAAAATCATCGTTACCAAGGATATAATATATTATTTTTATCAATATTTAAATTCGTGGAATACACTGATACAATTTATACGTGTCATGAGAATAAAAGCAAAAGTAAGAAAAATCTCGATTTCTTGTTTAAATAGTACTCAAATTCTAACATTTTTAAAATAAATTCTTGTATAGGTAAAGATTTAGATGTGTAGGAAACTGCTTTTTCGAAATGGGAGTTAGAACAAGTAGACTATTACTGTTCGCATGCACATAACTGCTGAAGCTATATAACATGCATCGCTATGATTTTGCGTTCATGTAGATTATGTTTTTTAAGATTTATTTACAGGTATATATTTAAAGTATCTAAAACGCGTAAGTTATCAAATTCACTATTGGTTAAAATTTGTAATTATTGTTGAATATTTGTTCAAGTTTAATGAAATTAAATTTCAAGAATTTATATCTTTGGCAAAATTTTCATGTAATTCACAATTGGGAATAATTTACACAGCAAAATCTTTGAAACATTTTAAACAGAAAATGTAATTTTTTTTTAATATAACTGAATTATGTAAAAATATAAATGCTTACAATATTTACTTATTCAGTTCCAGAATGAAATATGAACAAAGGTAATTAAATAATAATTGATCATGTTTCTATTATCTCTTGCTGATTCTACAGATTTTTATCACCCACATAAAGTCATATTTACAATGCAAAGAATCTTTAAATCTTCGAAACCCAATCGTAATATTTATGATAACAAGGATTAAGGGAAAATTCTCTGAATATTTTTAGTTATTACTACTTTCTTCAAACTAATGACTGCACAAAACTAATGACATTTTGTTACATGTATATGTAATTCCTAATTTAATTTAAAACAATTTAATTTGTTCAAACAAACAAAATAATTTACAATCAACTCACACATAAAATATAAGGACTAAAAGTGTCAAAATCAGGAAAAAGTGTTTGACATAATTGGGGAAGTCAATGTCACATTTCATTTGGGTAATAATAATTACAATCGATATGCAACCTCACATAGTTTTATTTTAATCATTTCTTAAATATCATTTCAGCATTTTTTATATTTAACTCATACCTTAGAGTTATTAAAATTTCCTTTTATTATTATTATTCCTAAATTTTACGCACTGGATGTTTCTGTAGGCTGGATTTCAACATCGTATTTCTTGATGGATGATAATTCCTTAATCTAGTAGAATGTACTATTTTTCTCGTTAGCTCATATGGTTTATCTATTTCAAAATTTACATTAGAGTATTTCTTTAAAATTCTATAACGACTAAAGGGAAGCACGTTCACGCATATTCGGGTATTAAAACTCTATATAAATTACTATATCGCCATGTTTGAATCTTGAATCATATATCTAATTTCACTTGTTTCATGACATTGTTCAGTTCTTCACTGTGCTAAATTTCAGCTTTTTTGACTAAAGGGTATAAAGTTTTGATCCTCAATTATACTGTTATAAGGAAATTTACCAAACATTAAATAATTATGAGGAAATTTAGTTATCGAATGGTATGCATTGTTCTATTCTTCAGTTACTTGGGGGAAATTTTTTTGTCCAAAATTTAATTTCAGTATAGCAGCTTCATTTACATTTTAAACTAGTAACAATGATTTGATTCACTCTTTTTACTTTTGCATTTGTTTGACGATGAGATGGCTGGACGTATATAAAATGAATGATATTATGTTTTTTTGTTTTAAATTTTTAAATTGTCCTAGCAGTAAGGGCATTTATTTCTTCACTCCAGTATTTACTTAGGAACATTAATTAAAAATACTTGTTTTAAATCCAATTTATATAAGTACTCAGCATTTTCGAAGAAAAAGTCGACATATGATAAGTATTGAAGAAAACCAGACTTCTCTTTTTGCCTTCTTGATTTATTAAACCTGGAATATTTCTACTTTGTTTACAAAAATTGCAGGTACATTAACAAAACCTTATTAGAAATAACATTGAGGGGAAAGCATATTTAACATTCATGACATTCCAATATGGATCGAAATTTTATATGCGTTTCTTTTTAGAAGAATTTTTCCCCTACTGTGACCTAGGGGGATTCATAAATCTTATACAAACTCCTTCTTTTTTACAGGTACAAACTCCATTTCGTTTAATCTCATTTTTACCACAAAATATTATCATTATTTTGATGACATTTCCTTTAAACTCTGAATAAATGATTTGATTAATTGTAAGAGTATGTGAGGAAGGTAGGATTTCTTGGTAATACATATTTGCTTTATAATTCGTGGAACTCTTTTTATATATAATATCAGAATCTGCCCCTTGGAAAGCTTCTTAGTAGAAAACACCTGAATAATAATCTTCCAGTGAGGATGTTTAACTTTAATCAAGACTAAAGCAAAAGATTGGAGTATGAAAACTGTATAACCCCATAAATATATTAATGGTGAAATTTACCTAGCAACATCTCACTATATATATATATATATATATATATATATATATATATATATATATATATTTGTGTGTATGTGTGTAATATATTGAGGGAAAGAGAATTAATCCATTATTTTTTCGGCTGTAGGATCGATATTCTCGTGAAATACTGGATCAAAACAATTTCAAATTCATCCTCGGATGTCAAGGTAACGTTTCACAACTAAAATAATTATTTTGCTGTTCATTTGGTTCCCAATTTCAGTTGTGCGTTAAATGGTGTCAAAAAATGGATGTGAACAAAGAAAACTCGGTATGGTATACAATTTTTTTTCAATGTTGAGAAAGCAAGCCAGGTGGCTAAAATTATGAATGGTGTTTGCGGGGATGATATTGTAACAGC